>JAWRVZ010000089.1:2142500-2532500 GCA_037043235.1 Rhodeus uyekii
GAAAAAAATCATTTAATTATTTTGCTCTAAAAAGATAAGTAATCTGTTTTGTTTTTTTTGGTTTGCATTTTTTTTTCAGAGAACTAACATTTTTTTTAGTTCAATGCTTGGGTGTTTCCGGGTGTTTCTATGTGTTTGCTAAGGGGTTCTGGATATTAGCTTAAAGGCCCACTGAAGTTGACCCCTTTATTAACTCTATTTGTGTGACTTTAACGTGAAACCAGACTTCATTTGTCCTCAATGGAAAGCATAATTACACTGCCTGAATCGTTCCCTGTGCATTACATTCACCTTGTAGAAATGAATAAATGTGTGAAATAGTGACTGATTTCAGCCGAAGCTTCAGCATCTATTTATAATGAAGGGTCTGGACGCTTTAGGTTCTAGAGAGCGTTTGATTGGACAGAAAATCTGATGAGAAGCTGAAGTGCAGAGTGATGTCATCAAAATCATTCACCAATATAGGCAGAAGTAAGTGAAAGTTTTCAATGCTCATTTCTTCTAAATGTGAATTTCATCGTTTTTGAGCATACTAATGTTACTTGATGCTGGTGTGCGATGCAGAACAAGGTGACTAGGCAAGGCAGGCTTCAAACTTAAACTGAAATTTAACATAAACAAAAACAAAAACACTTTAAATATTAAGACCAAAACAGCACACTTGTGCAAAAACTTTAAAAAACTCCACTGAAGACCAGGAACATGGCAACATCCACACATGACAGCAAAATACTTCATTAACAACTGACAAACACACGGGAAATGCAAGAGTGATTTATACGCAAGGGAATCACAGACACCTGGGAGACTAACGATTAAGTGATTACATGACAGGTGCAGGGAGTGAAACCGTTACAAGACTGACAGGAAGTGACAAAGAAGACCCAGACAGACAGGAACCAGTGTTATAACTAGCTTATAGATAACAGTAAGAATAGCATATTCACACTTTCATGTGGACTTAAAAAAAAATGCAAATGACTACAGTGCCAAACAAAATTTCTAATGTCAAAATGTCAAATAAAAAATAAAAGCTGATTCAAAATAGTAATAAATACTATAGAATAATTACTCTATAATTAAATAAGCCATACTAAAATACCGTTTAATTGTTTTGGTTGTCTTTAGCATTTTTACACGAGCAATAGTGATGCTAATATATCGTTAGGGTTAGTTTGGCATTTCAGTCTAACTTTTCTTTTAACCTCTAAAATTAACTCACCCGCCTACATGCATACGAGCTGCACATCAACAAGACAACAACACAAAGAAACCTTTAGCCTGTGTTTGCATGACTTATCATATTTCTTATATCTTATCCGTCCAAAACTGTGCTGCCAATGGAAATTTGTGATTTCAAACCGTTTCGTGAGACAGAAACCAATAAAAGATTTCTTATATTAGTCTTCGGATTTTGCGATAAGAGGTATTGCTTAGGGAGAGATGGGGGAAAATCCGAAAACGCAATTAGAGAAAGATCAAAATTGCAGCTGAGCTTGAGGAAAGGAAAACCTTATTTATTATCCCAGGAAATTATGTTTGGACGCCCACATTCCTCGCAGGAACCAAGGAGCACGTGTGTTATCGTACTTCAGAGGCACGACAAGACGTACGTTCACAACGAGTCGCACAGAAAAACTCCTCCTGTGGGATTTAAGCTGAAATACAGAGGCCTGAATACAATGAAGACATACACCAAACAAGCTCTGTTGGGTTTCAGTAAATCATCTCAAACGAATCAGATGAGGGCTGGGAAAAGCTGAACAAACGTGTCCATATGCTCATATAGGAATATCAGATTCAAAAACTGACATATGTGCTTAGCCTTGTGAAGACAGCGTGCAAAAATTCTCCTGAGTTACTCGGAGAGAAAATGGGATTTTAAATATCGCTGCTCACTACAGCAGAAAGGTGTGTACGACATGCAATCCTCAGAGCTAATGCATTTTAAACATATTTACATTTACATTTATTCATTTAGCAGACGCTTTTATCCAAAGCGACTTTGAGGAATTTGAGGAACACAGAAAGCGATTTATCCTGAAGAAGCAACAGTACACAAGAGTGCTCACAATACAAAATGTCAAACATTACACACATACAAGCCTGGGGAATAGAGGTATACAATAATACCTTGAGATACGAGCATAATCCGTTCCAGGACGGAGCTCGTAACTCGAGTTCCTCGTATCTCAAATATTTTTTTTCCCATAAGAAATAACACAAAAAAGTGTTTCCATTTCAGCCCTCTAAAAAACTCCCTTATTAGCGCTAATCACAATGGAAAAAACATGTTCCCTTTCAAGGGAACTCGCACTGCGTCGAACGCTTTGGGGAATACCTAGACGATATCTCGCGAAACACAATATGTAAACGATCGAACGATCGATCGACTGAGTGTGAGTGACGGTTGGAAAATATTTAAAACATTTTTTAAAGTCTTCATTGTCACTTTTTAACAATGCAATGCTTTAGTTCTTAAAAAAAGGAAGCAAGGTAGTGTATCTTGGCACAACAATTTTGACACTAGGAATAGTTCACCCAAATGTACTCCAAAATCATATTATATTTGAAAGGTGTTCATGCAGTTCTTTTCCATAAAAGGAAAGTGTATAATGACAATAAGCAATCAATCTTCTAAAAATCACCACAAAAAACTTGCTGAAGGGCCAGTCACACAGCGAAAACGCATGAATCACGCATGAATTACGTTAATTATTCGTTTCTGCGCAGAGCGTGAGTCGTATGCGTAAGTATTCCGTCAGTGATTCATGTGTCGGGCGTGCGTCGAATGTTCGTGGAATACTTTGGTCAATTTCTCGACACACAAGCACGCACAAACCCAATCTGTGTGTGATTTGTGAGTGATTCGTGTGTGATCGGCTGTGTGACTGGCCCTTAACAGACACTTGCAATAGGTTCTAACTCTTGTGAGGTCATATGATTGCTTCATGTGGGGAAAAACTAATTTTAAGTAATTATTCTCTAATACACATTCTTGTTGTAGTTCTCATATCTCATTCTCACATTCATATACTCAAACTTTACACAAACAAGACTCAAAACTAGTTGTCGAGTGACGTCACATACATGCCATTAGTTCTGACATCTCGTAACTGAACACAACGTATCAAGTTTGAACAGAACACATGAGAAGTAAAAAAAATTTAGCGAATAATGTCTGTTGCTCAAACAAAACTATATATGGCTTCAGAAGATCGTAGAGTCCACGAATCATGATCTTGTTTTAGAATACTTTTAATTGCATTTTTATGATTCTGAACTTGACAGCATGTGGTCAATTTACAATGTGGAGAGATTAATAACATTCTGCAAAGTTTTGTTTTCCACAGAAGTAGATATCAAATATTGAAGGACATGAGGCTACTTAAATGATGGTGAATTTTAATTTTTAACTGAGTCCTTCCTTTTGAATTCAGGGATTCAGGCTGGCTACTAACTGTGACTCATTGCACTTTTATATAATGTGTTGCTCTGTTTGCTAAAACAAAACACCTCCTACCAACCTCAGTCGTGTTTCAAAGGTAAAGGATCCAAATATAGTAAACCTAGTCCCACACGATGTAATAAATTCAAATTAAACTGCGCTGTTGTGTTCCAGACAACTCTGTCTCATCGGAAATGTCCAGAAGAGTGCGGCCGTGACATTTTGGTGGTCAGTGAGCGGCCCTGCTGGAGTCAGTCTGACTCTGCATGGCGGCCACTCTGTGCCAGGACTTGTGCATAACCACGTGAAGCTGAACACCTGAGCACTCGTGCCAGACATGATGAGCTGTGCGCTCACAGAAGAGGCAGATTTTGAGCTATTTTCTGTAAATATGCAAGACTTCAGATTATGCATAGATTCATTAGCCGCTAATGGGGAATGCCTAGAATAACAAAGTGCAGTAAAAGGTAAAGCTAATTTTGCTGATGTTCATGATTATGATGATAAATTCAAATAATATGACAACAAACCAGTTTGCAAGTTCAAGTAGCTTGACAGTGTTTTTGTACAACTAAAATGACTGGAAGTGAATGTCACACATTCGCACATTCAGCCCAGTTAACAAAAATATGAGAACATTTAGCTAATGTTCATATTCATGCTATCATAGTTATCATAAATAGGAGTTTCCTTAAAACTTGGAGATAGACGCTCTGAAATGGTATTCACGACTGGGAATTTAGGGGATGATTTTGTTATCCTATTTCCCAAGAACAAACTTTAAACATGGTGGTGGGGAGAATGATTGCTGGCATTCTTTATTAGTTTTTTATACATAGCCTGCACTTGCCCGAAATTCCAGAATCATCAACAAACTGTCAATTGATAGCATGGTTAATGTTTATATGGTTGTCAATGAAAGGGACTCAACATATCATCATGGCTTTAATAAGATTTGCACAAATAAATAGGTGAGAATAAACCTGGTGTCCTCCATGATTCCTGTTTTTTCCAACAACAAAGCACTTGAATGCTTGTAGAAATGGGAAATAGGAAATTTAAAGATATTTGTAGCACGATTTATGAAAAGGTGATTTCTGAATGTTCTCTGACCGTTCAAAACATATAGTCTTTTTAATGTTTCAAACATGTTTTGGTGCGAAAGAGGAACATTCCATTTTATTCTTTATTTAGAATGTTTGCTGAATATTTACATTTATGTATTTGTCAGATGCTTGTCTCCAAAGCAACTTGCATTGCATTCAAGGAACACAATGATATTCTAATCAGTCGAATGATAAAGCCTGAAACAAGTAGTAACATTAAAAATCGATGTGCAAAATGTTTTGAGAAAGTTATGAAATACCAAATAACTGAATTAGCTTCCGTTTACTGGAAGAAAGTTCGTTCAGAACTTTGATCCAACTTTGCCAGAACCATAGCTAAAGTTCTGAGAACATTTCCTGTTAGCTGAGAAGCTACAAAAGGCCGCATTCACTCTTGTGCTATGTGAGGCAAGTGTAACAGGGTTAACAAGAGAAAATGTTACGTTTTATGACTTTCATCAAAATTAATTTGTGAAATGAGATTTATGAGACCTCTGGTAGGGACATTGAGTAATTGCTGGGTAATTTAGCTTTAAGTTAGATGCCACGCCCCTTTCTCCGTCAGAAAGAGTTTATCTCACGGAGAGAGTGGTAGGTAAAATGTGCTCCAGCACTAAATTTGAGATAATACACTATTAATTTCACCCAGTTCAATAAATTTAGTTTTCAATGATTTTGGGTAACTATTTTAGTTGTTTTATATGAGATCAAATGTGATAAGTTAATACATTAAGTCTTCATGTGTGCAGTAGCATAAATTGTCTTTTCAGTTTGAATATTGGGTGTATCAAGTGTATGTTTTTGTTCTTGTAGATGTGATATGAGTTTAATGTCCAGTGTCGCCAGAGGAAACATGTATCTCCTGTTTTACAGGTATGTTTGACTGTTTATCGTTAAATGTTCTATCGAAATGAGTTTGCGTTGCATCGCGATCGAGTGTTTGAAAACAGAGCAGAAAGAGTTTATCTCACGGAGAGAGTGATGTGATATGAGTTTAATGTCCAGTGTCGCCAGAGGAAACATTTATCTCCTGTTTTACAGAAATAAACACAACGCATGAAACGCGGTTCCTTGTGTCCTTCTGGTGTTTTGAGGAGCGTTACACAAGCAATAGCAAGTTAGCTTTTGAAAGCTTGAGACCTCGCCTTTCCTTCAGAGAGCGTCTCCAAAGCCACACCTCCTTCAAAACACATGAACACACAGAGCAGAGTCTGCAAAGTGTCTCTAAACTGCCTCATGTCTCAAAGCACATAACATTACATTAATAATGAATATGCAACTGAAAGAGCTGTGACCTGTACCACCTGACTGCTGCAGATTCATTTCAGCGATGATAGTTTCCATTAAAACGGATCATTTTGGGTCACAAATTGCTTTGAGAATAACGTCACATGTTTCCATCTCTTCCAGATTACAGTAGTTTTGGAGTGAATGCAGCATTAGCTTGTTGTTTTGGTTCAGGAGGAACTGTAAAAGGTGAATGCTGTTTCGTTTGCACTGCTCTGTGACTGACGTCTGTCTAACGCTGCATAGCATGAAACTTGCTGATGACGTGTGATGTCTGCGTGAGCATATGGGCGGGATTTTATGTAAACTATATATATGTATAAAGCACATTTACACTACTTTGTGATTGATATTAGGGTGCAAAGATTTTCAACCAGCATAAAAACAATGTTTCTGTAAAACAATCGCCTACCTTGCCTTTAAAAATAAAGTGGATAATTTTTACTTGCAGTGCCAAAAAACCACCACTGTGTTGTGGTAAAGTGTTTGACCACCACTTTATCTGAGGGAGAGTGAACGTTGCAAATGCAAGGCTGTTTTCATTTCAGAGAATCACCCTTTTGAATTACTTCCACTAAGGTAGTGAAGCACAAACTCCATTGTCTCCTCTAATCGAATTTACTCAACACGCAGCCTGTTTTGCTCTGTGAAACCAAACACTGGCGTTCTGTCAGGAAGGTATCATGAAGAAAAGGTCTTCTTTGGTCATGCTTTATGTACAGTCTTCAGCTCAGGTATTTTCCATGATATTTGCACGCAGGAAAGCAAATTCCACCCCACTAACTGCTTCAATTGGATGCCATCATCACCCATGCGGCCTTATGGGATACTTGATGACTCGAATGGAGACGGTGTGCTTCATAACACAATAGCAGTGTGATTATGAGAGCTGAATGGGAGAGGAAAGATGCTAATGACGGCATCGCGGTAGTCATTACGTTTAAGTGCACTGTTTTCTCAATGTTCTGGTTGATGAGATCAAATTTGATTCTTGCCAGTTGAACTTTTTGCGCAGCGAGATGTGAAAACACTCTTGTTGAATTGAGATACATTTTCAAGCTCATCCAATAAATGGATAGGACATTTTTAGATTTTTTAGAAACTTTTTTCTTTTTACCAATCTTTCCAAAGACAAAAAACCTTCATGAAGAAACTGCTATTCATATAATACGTATGCAAACACGAGATGCAATAAAGATGATGCTTTACTTGCTTTGGATGCAATACTTGCCTACTGCTTGCTACGTAACTTCTCATTTGCAGTAGAGCAGCACAATTGGGTAAATTCAATTTGTTTATTTTTTAATAGTGAAACATTCTCCCACAGTTCTGAACAAACAACTAAACAAGAAGCGGAAACGATTGATATATTATGTAATCATATGCATAAAAATAACATGAATAAAACTGAATAAAATGTCAACCCAGTACGAGCTATAGGACTGTGCAAAATATATGTAATATATATATATATATATATATAAACTGTGCAGTATAAACAAGCAATGCCTTGAGATACAAGCAAAATCCGTTCCAGGACGAGCTCGTAACTCGAGTTGCTCGTATCTCAAATATTTTTTTCCTATAAGAAATAACAGAAAAACTTTTATCCGTTCCTGCCCTCTAAAAAACGACCTTATTAGTGCTAATAACAATGGAAAAAAAACATGTTTTTAATTGCTATAGAGACATACACACACACACAAATGCATAAAATATGGAACGATTATTGTGATATAAAATAAAATGTGGTTTTAATCATGATTTCATACTTTTCTACACAGACGATACAGTAGCTGCTAATTACGTAGATAATGCAAACACAATGCGGAAGTGTAGTGTTTCAGGATAGACTACACACAAAATAATGCATGCCTCGGAAACCTCATAGCCTATTTATTATTATATTGAACACACATAACTGGTGCTGTCACGGTCCTGTCGTCCTTGTTTTCATCATTGTCATGTTTTCCTGTTAACTCCCTGGTTGTGCGCTCCTCTTGTCATATGTCTCACCTGTGTCCTCATCAGTCTTGTCTGCTATCCCCGCCTTCATATTATCCTCTGTGTATTTAAGCCTTGTATTGGTCTTAGTCTGTGTTCGTTCTCGTCTATACTGTGGCGTGTATATCTCCTGAGCTTCTTGTTTAATAAATATTCAGTGATTCTACTTCCTTTGTCTTCGTGCCTTCATACTGCACGCACTTCCTTACAGGTGCTGCTCCCAGCCTAATACTTCTGAATCACTCGTCGTAAAAATAAGGTGGCCCTCTAGTGGAGATAATATGCAATTACTATAAATGTCTATAACAGGGGTCGGCAACCTTAAATGTTGAAAGAACATTACAAAAAAAACAAAACAAATTAAAATATGTCCAGAGACAAATATGTCTAAGGTTTATATATGAAGCGATCTACAACTTCTTTTCAGAAGGTCATACCTGTGCATTTACTTTTAATAAATCCTAGAAAACCTGTTTAAAGGATAGTTTGGTCTTAAATCACTCGACTGGGACACGTGAAATTACAATAAAACAATATTAATACAATTTAATCGACAGAAAAACCATAATATGAAATGTGACTGAATCGTATCTTTGCCTCAGCTCTAGATTGACAATCACAGGCGTCCAATCACAACTGACCTCTGGAAAAAAAAGGGAACTAACCAATGACGTTTGATGTTACTATTACAAAAGCAAGCCCCGCCCCACGACTGACAAAAATAAAAGTGCTTGTGCGAGCAAAAACAGCAGTCCAGAGCCGGTGAATGTTCGCGCGCGCAGATTAGATGTCATGCGCGCGCGATTGATTAAAATGAGCTCGCGGGTACCCGTATTTACGCATGTAGCTCTGTTTTCCGCTCGCGGATGTAATTTATGTAATTTAATAACCGCTGCTACAAGTTACGTGCTGGGGATGAAAGAGCCGCAGCACAGGGGTGAAATAGCCACATGCGGCTCCGGAGCCGTGGGTTGCCGACCCCTGGTCTATAACATACACCACAGGAAGACTCGCGGGAGATGCATATGGAAGTCGACAAATACGTGAAGCGAAGGAGTGAGGCAGCTCCAACACCTAGCGCCTGCATCGTATCTGCTCGTATCTCAAATCTTTACTCGTATTTCAAAGCAAAACATTTGCTCGAAGGCTTGCTCGTATCTCGGAATACTTGTATGTCTGGACGCTCGTATCTCAAGGTATTACTGTGTGTATATATTCATTATATTATAATATATTACATTATATCATTCATTATAAATTCTTTTATATATATATATATATATATACACACACACATACTTATAAGTATAACAATACTTACATTTAAAAGTGTAATCTGGTGATTTTTCTCAAAAGTCCTGTTGTCACTGGACTTTTCAGCAACTCTACTTGTTAACATTGATATCATATTTATTTAACTTGTATCCCAGTACTTCTGTGATAATTTAAATTACTGTAAAACAGATACAATGATGCTGTGTGGTTGACAGGATTAGTTGTGAAGCTGTTTCATACCTATACATAACAACTGCACTGTCTGTCTCAGCACAGCACCAACGCAGATTTGAATGTTTGCTGTAATCAGACTCTTTTAACGATCAGTCAAGTATTCAGTATCACTCACTTAATATGCAATTATGAATATTTGAAACATTAGTATGCTACATTGTGGACAGATGCATGATTAATTTATTATCTCCACATTAAAAGGGATTGTTCAGCTTTTCTAAACACATTTTGTGTGAAAATGTCTTTAACGACCTCCAACCTGGTTGAGGAAAAGGAAAACCGAGGCAAGAAAGGGATATTACAAATGTGCGGCTGAAATAAAACCCCTGCCTTTGATAAAGCATCACCTGAACACAATTTTTCACCGCAACACTTCTTATTATACTCCAAAATGTGCATTGGCAACATTTAGCATTACACTCTCATCGTTCTTCTTGCGGCTGCAGGCCTACACGGCTGCCTTTTACTTTAAATATTCATACAGAATCTTGAGGGGACAAGGGAGCAATTACAAATTCATCATCTGGATCTGATCAATAGCTCATACAGGTTACTAAATAAAATGCTTTTAAGAGAAGTTACATACTTGCCCATTAAGAGTCATCAGGCAGACGGAATTAGCGCAGAATATGCCATTTGCAATTAAATTACTGACTATATGTGGAGTGGTGGAATAATGAGATTTGTTCATTTGTTTTGTTCTGCAATGCTATAGACGTCTAGACTATTCTGGAAAAAGTTATTGGCTGTCTCCTATGTTTATATTAGCTTTGCAGGATTGTGCCTGTTGGTTTATGTATGAATGCCATGCCAGCATAAATAAATATTACGAGGCAGATAGGGTCGTAAAATATTATTGAACGGCATGATGTTTATTACTGATTTGGTAGATTAAGATAAAGTTTGCGTCTGGTTATGTGACTCAACATGCGCTCACACACGTACATTTTTACTGCGATACCCCCTGCTATTGATATCACAGGGGGACATCAAATATTCCTAGGAGAGACTGAGAGAGAGCTTGGATAAAGGATGTGTTTCATGTGGAAATCATTTTATTCCACATTAATAATGCATAACTAAAAGACCTGATCTTAGACCTCTGTTTAACAGACAGACGGACAGTGACTTGACATTTTTAGCAACCATCTATCCTGCAGTGCTGATGAATAAAAAATTATAACCAATTTTTGTTTTAATAATAGCTCAATATAACTTTTTTGTGATTTTTGTCATGAATGCGTCATCAAATTTTTTGAAACATTTATCCTTATATACTGTAGGATACTATTTATAGGATACCTCTATATAGAACACAGTTGAACCTTTTTGTAAGAGTAGTTTCACACTTTCCATACTTTATGAAGAGTAATTATTCCTGGGTTATCATCAGGTTTCATGATTTTAATACTGGGTTAATGCTCTTATTTGCATATTTACAAGATTTAAACCATTGATTGGACAAGCACGGTAAACAGCAATTTTTAATAACCGTTTTCCATCTGTTTATCATTCCATTTATCAGTAAATCCCAGCGCATTAAGTTTATGGAAAACTATGCAAAATGCATTAATATTCGTATGAGGCAAACATTGTTTATATTTAAGATTGGTCCAACACACACTCTGGGTATTTTGTTTGTTTAAATAAGTCAACAATATTCCAGCTTAACTAAATACATGATTACCATGTATTTTCTAAGGCATCTTTGTCATTTTGATAACTCTGTTTGTGCTCCATATGAGAACAATCTGTGGAAGGTGTGACTTGCATGTGTGATTTCTACCTAGTGCTTAAGAACATTTCCACTATATGTTTAACTCTTTCTTTTTGTTTACCCATAATAATTATGCAATCCAATGGAAAACAACAGTATAAAGATATGAAAAATATAAATTTTCCAGTTTAGAACAACATGATTGCGAGTAAATAATCACAGAAATATAATACCAATGTTGTACATAAACTTAACACTACAAATACATATTTACCATCACACAACGTGTCATATTTGGGTTTTGTGATTTGTGTGTACACGAGATCGTGCGCGAGCAACCAGCACACTAAAAGGACTGTCTTTAGGACCCAGGTCTCTGTCTGTTTCTTTCTTTGTAGTTATCATCCTTTTCTTTCAAGAGAAAAAAATAAATAGCAAGCAGTATGAGATTCAGTATAGAAGATCTGAGATCACGGGGCGTCAAGACGCGTCGGTGCGTTTGTTAGAGAGAGAGAGAGAGAGAGAGAGAGAGAGAGAGAGAGAGAGAGAGAGAGAGAGAGAGAGAGAGAGAGAGAGAGAGAGAGAGAGAGAGAGAGAGAGAGAGAGAGAGAGAGAGAGAGAGAGAGAGAGAGAGAGAGAGAGAGAGAGAGAGAGAGAGAGAGAGAGAGAGAGAGAGAGAGAGAGAGAGAGAGAGAGAGTGAGAGAAAGAGAGAGAGACAGGCGCGGTGGAGGATCAGAGACCCTCATTCGCATCTGATATTATAGTGAAATATTATGGGAATTCATTAAGGCTCGTTCCCGATCCACGTGCGCGCTTTTAAATAACACTCGTGATCCGGTTTCATCGGCTGGCAATAAACTTTCACTCCCCGGTTTTTATTTAGCAGCCTTTATTCATAAGGACAGAGCAGATCTGGTGGATCACAGGTGGGTGTCCTTTCCGTAGAGTACAGAACCGTTCTGGATTGTGTGTCTCTGGCCATGTGTGGAAATGATCAGCCATATGTTGCCATTTACATGGAGGTCATCATAACAGCGCGCGCCGTGGACACCTGGTTATGTTTTTCTCATCTTATGAATTGAAATGTGTGTAAGAGTTATTGATATTCATATCATGAATTGTTGCCCGCTGTAAATATTAATGAAATGTCTGGGATCCATCATCTAAGATCAGCAGGTGTATCGTATGAACCCGTGTGCGCTTATGGATCAACTTTACCCTGCGATCGACAGCATTTTACTAAAACAAACCTCAGTTTCTTCCCTGATTCATGGATTCGGGATGTTGTCCTCTTATGCACAGGTTTGAGTGGCAGAAATGAGGGAGAGGTTCGCGCTTCATCTTCTCATCTTCGTGTTGACGCTGTTTTGGCACACCAGGTAGGACCGAAAGTCTTGGTTTCGCTCTGTAAATGGGATTTTTTTTGGATGTTGTGCACTATGATACATCAACATAACATCTGTGTCATTCGTTTGATCACATTTCTGGTACATATGACTGACACGAAGCCTCTCGAGTCCGTGCGTAACCGGAGATCTTTACGCGGCGCACGACTCCGGTGGTCACCAAAAGAAATCGCTCCTCTCACAAAGACTGGCTTCATGTTTATTGATAAGACGCTAATTAATGCAAGTTTAATTCATGCAATTAGGTTTGGTTGGAGAGGCTTTGTGAAATCATCGAATGTTGTACATGATAGAGGGTGAATCCTCTAGGTGGTGCAGAACTGCGCGTGTGGAAACATGAGGAGCGCTTTCCCATTCTGGAGAGGAACTACAGGTGCATGGCTGATTTACTTCTCTTTTTTAATTAACATTAACGGCTAAACCCAGTCAAGCGTTTACATTCTAATTATGCATAATCTTATTAACATTTAACATCCTATTAAACATATCTAAAATCATAGAGAAAATATGTCAGGATGTTGTAATTGTGATCCCAGTGGTTGACAATTACCATATCCAATTGGCAAAAAGTTGCTTATTTAACATATGAAATTTTTTGTCCTATGTTAGGCGGAATGGAAGATTAAATTCCAAGGAAAAAAACAATCTTTTATAATATGTTATAGTAAAAAAATAAAAGGTGAGTTCCAAATACTTTATAGAAAAAAGTATTGTTTGTGAATTACACTTAATAGACTATTGATGAATTTCTGATCCCTCATTGCTTTTCATAATAACGGAAAATGTCAAACATGCATTTTCATTAATTAGGAGTCTCTGGCTCCTATTCATAAAACGTGCATTATTATGCTTTATATTCAAGCAAGAAAATTGCCTTTTCTTCTGCTAATGTGACACGAGTCATTGGAAATGTTTTGACATTCCAGATGTTTTGGAAAGTTTTTAGAAATATTAGTTCATGTCCACCTGTAGTATCTCCCTTTGAGTGTATGACAGCAGCGTTTGTGTGTTTTGTAGCAGCCAGTGTAAATTGTGCTTGTTTTGATCCTACTGATCAAACAATCATTAAGAGTGTTAACCTTGATTTGTTGCAAACCCAGGGTTAAATACTGACCACATGGATTATAATTACTCTGATCATTCTGTGCACATTCAGCTCAGGTTCATTATGAATTTAATTTGAACTTATTATGATGTCCTGTTTTCCTTTTTTTTCACATGCAGTCATTTACATAGACTCCTCTCCTGGGAATGAACACGGTCACATCATGCCATGCCAATCAATAAACCAATAAAAATCAAGATAACGTATGTGAAAAGCAGCCCCATTCTCCTGCCTGTGTCATAAAGTCGATTCATGAAATATGCTTTACTGGTTTCCAGGAGGAGTGAATTCACTCTGAATAACTGTGCAATTGGGATGCGATCAGATAAACCTCCCCTTAATCTGGGTCACGCCTGATGCACCCTGTGAAAGGAGCGCAAAGGGGAGGTGTGTCCTCCAACCCATGAGGAACTGAGTGCTTTCTACAACCCCAAATGGGTTGATATTATATTGAAGAAAAAGATTCCCTTCAGGTTTCTTATGCTTTACGCTCACCAATATGCTAACATTGTGACCGTTTCGAAGTCATGTAATTAGCTCATATTAAATACTCTTAATGCAAGCCAGGCCAATATAGGAATTAGCGAACAAATTTGTTCAATAATGAGGTATCACCCCATGGCAGAGCGCAGGATTATGCATATGGTGATTTGCCAGCTGAACTACTTTGAAGTCATTTGGACGGAAATCACGTTTAGAATAACTTGCACAGTCATGTCCGTTTATAATCTATGGCTCCGTTCCAAAACCAAGTGCGCTTCTGCTGCCTACAGAGACAACAACTGGAGTAGCTCGACAGCAGGACCCACGAAACATGGTTGATTCCAATAGAGTTCATCCAATTGAGATGCTTTTAAACTAAGATTGAGATTCTCTAAAAAACATACATTACATAAATATTGGATTAAATAGTCAATTTTATTGATACTTTTTACTCTTCAAGTATATAAAGCATAGTAAAGGTGCGTACACGCCTTTTCGTAATTAGTGTAACTACAAGATTTCGATCTTGTAAAAAGCGTTCACATCCTGGTAGAGCTCGTAATTACAACTTGTGAACTGGGAGAGCTCTCAGTTATACCATCTAACCACTGCATATTCATTTATTCAAATAGAGTAGAAGTGATGCAGTATATTGAATTTACCGTAATTGCGCTATGTTGTGAATGCAGCTTAAAAATTAATTATTTACTTTAGAAAATTACCACTACGAAATCACTAGTCAACTTCACAATTAATTACAATGGCAAGCAATACATTGATTTCAACATGAAATATTGAAGTAGAAAGACTGATACAGGATTTTCTTGTAAAATGTATACCCATAATCTTTTCATTACAACTTATTCGTAATTATATTTCTTTTGTTTTGTGTTCAGCTTGTTGCATTCATGAAATTGGTCTTAAAATTTGGCCAAATGCCTCAAAATGCTGAGTATGTAGGAAGTTCACTAGGCTTTGGAACAGAGAGAGTGTGTTCTTGCGTTTAAAGGGGTTTAACAGTCAGCTGCCAAACCGATCAAGTTGACGCTCATAATGCATGCATGATTGCTTATGCTAATTAAGCCAATTATGCTTAAGTATGTTAATTATATTCTAGAACAGAGTTTCACATACAGTTTCCTGTAAGTAGAACATGTGGAACAGAGTGAAGGATCTAATAACACAGAGCGGTGGTGGTGGGGAGTTACTGTAGAAACACTAACTTTTTCCCGAAAAAAAATATTACTTTTTTAAAATGTCGTCTGACAAAACACTTGATTTTTTTTGTTTGATTGTATTCTGCAAAGGCAAACAAATGCAGTAATCAAAGCAATCTCCTATAATAGTTGTCTTCTGTCACACAATGAGAAGTACTATTCATTTCGGCAAAACTGCTTTTTTAGACTTTTCAGTTCAATGAATATTTCCATCACATACAAAATTGACATTGCCATTTTATGTATGTATGTATGTATGTATGTATGTATATACTGTGTATGTATGTACAGTTGTGGCAAAAAAGTGATGTCCGGAGGAATATGTGCTTTTAATTAAACCATCAAAAAATCAAATGTAATATATAAAAGAAAAAAAAAAAAAGAAAAAAAAAAATCGAAGGAAGAACAAAACACTAAATTTAATTAAGGTCTGACAAAATTCCAAATATCTGACAAAATTTTGGCCAAAAAAGAAAAGAAAAAAAAGAATACCGGTTACAGATTTTATTTTACTATGCACTATTACAGAAAAATAAAAAAACAAAAATGTACTAAAACTTAATCAGTTATTAAAATTGTGTTGGTTATTCTCTTATGTGTTCAGAGGTTTCATTTGAATTCTTTATTAATTTATGGATTTTACTTTGAAACATGTTCTTTTAAATTCTGTAGTTTAACATTATTTCTTTGATTATGCGTTTAATTATGAAGTGGTTAGAAATCATCATTTACAAAAGTAAAAATTGCCTTCATGTCATTCATTCCTTCAAATTAATATTCTGTTAAATTATATAGTTTATTAAGCTTTTGATTTAATTTAGTGATTAGAATATTTTCTTATAAAATGATACAATGCATGTTGTTTGTTTATTTATTTATTTAGTTAGCTGCTTGGTTTGATAGCAATAAAAATAATTATTTGTTAATGTTGTCATTATGCGTTTGATTCTGTGCTTTATTAGCTCTGTTTAGTGTAAAGTGTGTGTTTGTTTTGAAGATTTCATTACTCATGTCAATCACAGTTCAGATTGTTTACGCCAAACACTAATCTCGAACCCTACCCTTCATCCAAAACAATACAATTAGAAAAATGATGCTTTAGTGTAAATATACTATATTTGAAAATGGGTGGCTGGCATAGTAATTGATATTCTTATCAATGATTTGATAAGATGATTTGATACAAATGATTTTTGTATCATTTTGTATATTGTGTTGTTTATTTTTTATTTTTTACAAAACCTGATTATTATTATATAAGATATGGTCCTTCTTTAAATATCTAGTATTTCAGCTTACAATTTTCAAAAGTCTAACCTGACCACAATGCTGTCTTCAAAGTAGCTTCCCCAAGTCTGCATCTATGATTTCAAATTGAATTTGAATCCAGTACATTGACTCTCGGGACATGTTAGTTGTAACTTGCAGAGTGTGAAACTGGGATAATTAAAATCCCAGAAGATGTCAAGAGTAGTTTGAAGATCTTCTAATTCCTCCTTTCAGCCAGTCTGTATATTCACCACCTTCATTATTCCATCCTCTTTCAAGTCCTGTTCATGATGACGCTGTTAAGTTCCCACGTTTTTGCGCTCTTGTTGCGTAGGTCAGTGTCCGCAGATGCCACAACAGATGCCTTCAAAAACAACATCACGCTCTTCACACGCATCCTGGACCGCCTGCTGGACGGCTACGACAACCGGCTGAGACCCGGACTTGGAGGTGAGTTACAGTAGCGTCTGAATTAAAGTGCACCTATTATGCTATTTTAAAGGTTCCTCGTTTTGTTTTGGCGGTGTCCAACAATTTAAAGATTCAGTCTCTCTAGATCCCTCCTTTCCATAATCCTACTCTGTTCTGATTGGCCAGATGGCTGTCTGTTGTGATTGATCTAGCGCTTTCAGCCCATGTCAGAATGAAATTCCCATTACCATAACTGAACTTCAGCTCCAGAGTCTTCCTAAAGCTCAGTAATTGTACACACATCGATTTTATCATATCAATCCAAGTGCGAGTCTGATGATGAAGCATTGGACAAGATAGTGTCACGAATTGTACAAGGGAGGCCTCAAGTGCAGGGATGAAGGAAAGGTTTATTATAATAGCAAAAGGAACAAACACACAAAAGAAACGACCCACAAGGGGGAAAACATAACTAAGAAACAAAACTAGAACATAACACACCTCAAACCAGATGAGCCCGGGGAACCAGGAACACGACATAAACAGGACCTGGAGAAACGACAACAACACCACACAGGACAGCAAACACACCGGGATTAAATAGGGACACATGAGGAAAGGTAGTGATGAGAGACAGCTGGGAATGATTATGGGAAACAAGGAGGCAGGGCAGACGCTAACGAGACACAAACACATGGGAGAGAGAGAGCAGTGCCACGGTTCTGTCCACTAGAACACTAGAAACAGAACCGTGACAGATAGTTATTCAACCCGAACCTCCATCCCAAGTACGTTTCTCATTGATACGCTACTCAATTTGAGGTACACCAAGAGGTGTTGCAGCTGTAATACTTCACCGACAAGTGTATGTCCATCAACAAACTCACGTGTATATTTCTAATTGATTGCAGTGCAAGGCTAGAACTGTATCAATAACAGCGCATACATTAGCCGAGCACTAACGTGAATAACTGATGTAACATTAATGTTTGAAAAGTCCTGGGAGGAAATTTATACATTAATAATTATTTATGCTTGCAGGTTGTGAATATGAGGAGCAAGCCAGTCCAATAACCTGAGAACTGACCCATCTTTCAAGGGCGTTTTGCAAATCCCGTGTTGAAGAGCGGATCAAGTTGTAGAAGTGTAGAACATAGACGACATTGTGCAAATGTTTTAGCTTGTGACGTGTAGTTAAATCTGAATTCCTGACGACTCGTTTAGGCGTTCAGAGTCGATTTTTGTTTAAGAGACAATAACTTTATTTATTGTGCACTTTCTGCACTTTCGTTTACATTCACAGACTGCATGAAAGTTAATATTTGAAAAACCATAATATGGGCACTTTAAATTGCTTGCTTTTGACATCCAGTTAAAGATGAATGATGTCAGAAGGAAAAAAATATGAAGGCTGAAATTATCCTTGCTCTTCTCCAGAGACGAGTTTATCTTTCTTCAAGCATCACTATGTCTGTAGCATAAAGGATTCAAACAAAGCCTGGCACTAACTCTTAAGAATGAACCTTAAGTGCATTTGGATCTAGTATATCTCTAGCAGTTTTATCAGTGTAGTTAGTTTTGTGTCTGATGTTATGATGATGAACCCTGAAGCACATTATGGTGCTTACAGTGACAACAGAAGTACATTAGCCCGGATTAAAGAGAGACACCGAGCAACTGTTTTTATTGATTTGTGCTGTGCTATTATGAAGCAGCTCTCCATTGGCTGACATAAAATAAATAATTTTTCAAATGTGTTGTCACTACTTAAGTGTCACTGACATTTTTCCATTAGTAGATTAGTTTAGCTAACAAAGGCTGTAATGGCACGTCGGATTTCCCTGAACCTTATGGATCTGTCTGTCGCTGTACAGTCATCCATCCTTTAATAGGCGGAGAAGGACTGTGGGAAATGAAATTCAGAAATGAAAATTGCTTTACTATCACCATAGGTTTTCCTAGACATTAGTGAAATTAAATCAATATTTTTGCAGAAGCTTGTTTTTACCCTGAGAAAACACTTTTGCCTGCTCTGGGGTTTTCTCAAGCTGCATTTAAATGTTACCAAAGTTTGCTGTCAAAAGTCAGCGATATCAATATGAACTCAAACATTTCTCATCAAATTCTTCACAATCAAAGTTTAATTGATCAACTAACGTGACCTACTATCCACCTTCAACGAACAGATACATTGACTAGTGGTAAGGATCCGGATTCACCCAATCAACTTCGTTTATTTGATTCATTTGATTTATTTGAATCATTTGAATCAATAGGCTCTTTCGAGATGAGCAAAATTGGTTCAAAACAAATTCAGGCGATCAAGAAAAGATGCATGCTGGTTAGAAATGTGTCCAAGCATAGTCGAACTTGCTCTGATGTCACACTGATGAATGGCAAAAATAATAATAAAATGTGGCAGATGGTGCGGTCAGATGTATGCGCTTTCCCCCAACTGCGATGACGAAAGGCATGATGGAAAAGGCTTGTTGACGACACAGATTAATGCTCAGTTGTGATGTGTCATTCCCTTATAAAATGTCTGATTTAAACATTAACAGTGGGATCTCTGAATGCAACAGATTGTTGACAGATTGTTGTCGCAATTCTCTTCTGGTCTTCTAAGGTCTACTCTCCCATGTGATGGAGAGACCTTGAAGTTGTTTTTACTGTGTTCTTACTGTTGCTATTTTATATTTCCAGTGGGTGTGGCCTTAAAGAAAGCGTGAACTCTAGAGGAGCGCTCATTTGAGCTATTTATAGAAACGTTTGTTGATTTTAGCTGTCCTATTTATTGTATTCATTGACTTGTTTTATCTCTTGTTCCTAATCATCGTGTGCATTTATTAACGAAGCAAGAAAAAAAGGGGGATTTAAAGGGGATCTATTGTGCCCTTTATTGCTAGATGTAATGTAAGTCTCAGGTATTCCCAGAATGTGTCTTTTATGTTACTTCCAATGAGTATTAAACTAATTTATCTATTCCACTTAAACTGTCAAATACACACAAGTTTATGTCAAAAACACACAGATCAAATAAACACAGTCGATTATGTAAAGTCAAGTCACCTTTATTTATATAGTGCTTTTTACAATAGAGATTGGTTCAAAGCAGCTTTACAGAGATAACAGGATGCTAACACAACAAAGTATGTTGTGGCTTTGTGGCATGTGGCATGTATGGCATGTATGTCATGTGGCATGTATGAAATTGAATCAATGGTGTGAATGTACATCAGAGATGGATGATGTCATGAACCAGGCAGCTATAAGAGTATGCCAAATGCCAGCAGCAGCAGCTATGAGTGGCTGAAGTAAGTTGTCAACAGGTACGCAGGAGGTGTGGAGGTGACACGGTGTCTCATTCCCCCTTCAGGGAACCAAGGTTACAGTTGTAATAGAGACATTCCCTTTCAAGGGAACTCTTGGGAACAGCAATCGCAACAACGCGGGTATGTCAAGTGAAGTGTAGAGCACTACAGTAGAACTCGGGTTCTTGGGTTGTTTTAACTGGTAGAACCGGATGAAAGTGTGCGGTGAGGACCAGCAGCTCTAGAAGATCAATAATATTGATGAATATTAAGTGTTTAGTGTCCGTGAATAAGCAAGCCAGAGGCGACAGTGGCAAAGAACCCAAACTCCATCAGGAGACGGAATGGAGTAAAAAACTAGACTCAGTCGGGAAACCAGTTCTCCTCTGGCCAACAAACAAACAGTGTGTGATTATGATATAGACAATATTTCAGGGCAGAAATCAGATTGAGACCAGGACACTCAAAATATGTAATCCAGTTCTGTCTTCACAGGGGAGGGGCTAGTAGAGTCACGTTCAATGCTGACACGTCAGGGCTGTGTTGGGGTCGTATCAAGGTGCAGGTCCTTTACAGGTTATGTCTGTGAATGTAAACAGCAAGGAAAGAAATCACATGTGTATATTAGATCTGTGTATTAAAGTGACAGCAGTGTAATATACAGTGTCTACTGCAATATATTCTGTCAATATGAACCAAACAACAAAAGAAAACCAGAAACTCACTCACTGCTCGTTACTGAATAACTTGAGTAGCTTTAATAAGAATATATTGCTGTTAAACGCTCTGGCGAGGAGATAAACATGGCCGACTGTGTACAGGGGAGGAGCTAAGCTAATGTCTGTCAGCAGTCGTGGGAGGGGCCTGTGCAAATGTGACATCACAATCCTGAACGGCTCATTTTAAGATGGTTTCAGATTTATGGGAAAATAAAGTGGATGGATTTTTACCACAATAGGGTGGTTTTGTGTAACACATAAACATGTTAAAAAAAATATTGCATAATAGATCTCCCTTTAAGGCAGTGGTTCTCAAATAGTGGGGCGCGCCCCCCTGGGGGGGCGCAGAGCGATGCCAGGGGGGGCGCGCGTGACCGTGGGGAACATGCTTTTTTTGTCAGGGAGTAGGTTTTCTTGCACTGAACAAGAGCAGCAGATATGAAGTTCAGATAACAAACCCTTCACCCGTTGATGTGTACGATCACACCGGTGTTCATGTGTCACGTGATCAATCGCTAAATTCACAAGTGTTTTCACGCGCTATCTGGCACTGATCCAAAAAAAGACGCACTCAGAGAACTTGATCATTATAAAGGTTTTTAAGCGACAAACATTCACTTCCACATATCTGAGAATCTGAATATCAGGTAGTTGATAACAGAGCCAACAAGTTGGTGACTATTTTGAATAAAAAAGAAAAAACTAAATAAATGTGAAACATCTATCAAACAGCGCTCTTTGTGACTGCGGTCTGTCACGTGACAAGCATGACGCGTTGCCATGGAAACAATAAAGCGAAAGTTCCAAAATAGGGGGAGGGGGGGCGCGTGAAATGTTTACTTCTTCCTAGGGGGGGCGCGACAGAAAATAATTGAGAAGCACTGCTTTAAGGAAAGATAGTTTGGACGACAATTTTTTTTGAGAGAATTTGAAGAAGGTTTTTGTAGCTCTGCTTGAGTGCACTAAAAATTCTGTCCTTCTTAAATGAAGAAGAGAGTTTGTACTTTTGTAGTAACAGTTCTAGTTCTTAGACTATATTGATAAAACATTTGATTTCTCTCAGTCATATTTATTTGCACATTTGGTTCATTAATGCTGGGATCAAGGGCTGGGTCTGGGTTGTCTGTTTACGTGAACCATCTTGCGTGATTAGTGAGACGATGCGTGATGCTAGAGGTCATTCTTTCAGAGTCAAATATCCGTTTGTAGATTTCTACCAGCGTCCTATTAACATTTTATCTAAAAAATCAATAATTGAATCAATGATGTGTTCACAGGAATTGCTATGGCTGGTTGCATGGTTTATTAGAGATGATAGCATCTCTCTCTCTACTCTAGTTGTCTTGCAATTAAACTTAAATACTTAAATTAATTTGATGCCTGAAAGTTTTAAGTAATCAAAGTGGCTGTACATGTCATGTCCATTCATCATTTCAAATTTCTTACCTATGGTTGAATCTTGTGCAGTTTTAAAATATGAATTTGATATAGTTGTTTTTTATTTGTTTGTTTGAGTCATTTCATTCAGTGAATCAAATTCTCTAAATTAGTAAAACTCTTTACAATAAGGTTCCATTAGTTAATGTTGGTTAATGCATGAAGTAAATGAGAAATTCATTTGTTAAAGTATTTATTAATATTTATTAATGCGAGTTAATAAAAATACAGCTGTTAGTTGTTAGTTCAGGTCCATTAAATAATATTAATAATGCATTAGTACATTTATTAGACATACTGTATTTGGTAAACATTTCATTTGTAAACATTAGTGAACATGAACTAACGAGGTTCAAGACTTCTAAAGCATTTATTAATCTTAGTTCATGTTAATCTTAGCCTTTACTAATATATTTATAAGAGTAAATGTTGTGTGTTCTAACATTAGTCAATGCACTCTGAACTTCAGTGACACGAACATTTTTTATTAACTAACATTAGCGAATGCCAATAAATGCTGTAAACATATTTTTCAGTGTTTGTTCATGTTACTTAATCCATTAATTAATGTTAACAAATGAGACCTTGTTGTAAAGTGTTTCTAAAATATGTATGATGGTTAATTTAAGCAATATCAATATCATTAGAAAACATTTCATATCAAAATAATGATGTGATGTATCTTCTGATGTTTGTCATATTTTAAATCCCCTGATTTCTGTACAACTGTTCATCCAGTGAATCATGTGCTTGTATTTGTAAAAAAATACAAATAAATAATTCGTCCAGCATTCCACCCATTCGTTCACAGCACCAAATCTCAGCAGAAAACAGTCCGAGCGGTCGATATAGACTACTCATCATTCCTCAGGCCAAACTCCAACACACACCCTGTTCCTCCATCCTATCCTGCAGTCAGTCAATCTCTGACTGAACGTCTCAGTAAATCTGATTGTTATCCCATTCATGTATATGGCTGATTAACTTTTGTGAGCAAATCACAGAGCATCTCTCGTGGTGTGTAGAGGAGTTTAACGCTACTGCAATCAGGATATAATGACCTAATAAATGGAGCATAAACCAGACTTGGATAATCATTTTGTTCTCAAGAGGCTATTGATTTAGTTGAAGGTGAATGCATGGTGTTGTTATTGCCATTTGCGAGTTGCTCATACGTGTTGTTAGTATGTGTGCTATGTCTGATTCTGTAGTTTTATAAAGATTGAAAAGCAGTTGGTCTTTTTCGCTTTCTGCAACAAACAAACACTGAGCGCATCACAGAATGAATCACAATGAATCATTCACTGCGATCTAGTGAGTCTTGCAACAAATTTGATATGGTTCATCAATTGATTAAAAAACGAAAAGAAAATGTTAGATAAAATAAAACTGAATGAATGCTTCAAAGTGTTCCTTGAATGTAATGAAAGTCGCTTTGGATAAAAGTGTCTGCCGAATGCATAAAAATGTAAAAACAATGTAAAAATGAATAAAAAAAATTCAGGTATATGGGATAATACTCACAGAAGTGGGGATGGTGTTTTGTACAAACAGACCAGGAACAGACTGACAAAAGAGATAAGAGCTGCTAAAAGAAGTTATGGTGAAAAGCTGAGAAACCAGTTCTCTTCCAACAACTCTGCTGCTGTCTGGTCAGGCCTGAAGAATATCACCAATTACAAGCCACCAACCCACCGACCTGCTGAGAACCAACATCTGGCGGATGAGTTAAATACTTTTTACTGCAGGTTTGAGAAACCCAATCTCATCTGCACTTCACACGTCCCCCAACACCTCCTGCAACCCCTCTCCACCCCCCCGCCATCCAAACAGAGCTTAAGGTCTGTGTGGAGCAGGTATCCAAAATCTTCAAAAGACAGAAGATAAGGAAAGCTTCAGGCCCAGTCGGCATCTCATCTGCTTGTTTGAAAGCCTGCGCTGACCAACTGGCTCCAGTCTTCACGCGGATCTTCAATAGATCATTGGAGCAGTGTGAAGTTCCCCGTTGCTTCAAACGCTCCACCATCATTCCTGTCCCCAAAAAACCCAAAATCACTGGACTTAATGACTACAGACCTGTCGCTCTCACATCTGTGGTCATGAAGTCATTTGAGAGACTGGTTCTGGCCAACCTGAAGGACATCACTGGACCCTTGCTGGATCCTCTCCAATTTGCCTACAGAGCAAACAGGTCTGTGGATGATGCAGTCAACATGGGACTGCATTATATCCTGAAACATCTCGACAGACCTGGGACTTATGCAAGGATCTTATTTGTGGACTTCAGTTCGGCCTTCAGCACCATCATGCCTGATCTTCTTACAGCTAAACTGACCCAGCTCTCCTTGCCATCCTCAATCTGTCAGTGGATCACCAGCTTCCTGACAGACCGGCAACAGCGAGTGAGACTGGGGAAACTCACATCCAGGTCTCTCACTACCAGCATTGGCGCCCCCCAGGGGTGTGTTCTCTCCCCACTGCTCTTCTCCCTGTACACCAATGACTGCACTTCTAAAGCCACTTCTGTGAAGCTCCTGAAATTTGCAGACGACACCACCGTCATCGGCCTCATCCGAAACGGTGACGAGTCTGCTTACAGACTGGAGGTTGAACAACTGGCTGTCTGGTGCAGTTATAACAACCTTGAGCTCAACACGCTCAAAACGGTGGAGATGATAGTGGACTTCAGGAGGAACAGCCCTGCTCTACCTCCACTCACCATCATGAACAGCACAGTGGCAGCAGTGGAGTCATTCAGGTTTCTGGGCACCACCATCTCTCAGGACCTGAAGTGGAACAATCACATTGACTCCATTGTAAAAAAGGCCCAGCAGAGACTGTACTTCCTTCGTCAGCTGAGGAAGCTCAACCTCCCAAAGGAGCTGCTGATACAGTTCTACTCGGCCGTCATTGAGTCTGTTTTGTGCACCTCCATCACTGTCTGCTTTGGTTCAGCTACTCTCATGAAAAAGAGAGCAGGTAAAATCATCACAGACTTTGCTCACCCTGGAAACACCCTGTTTGACTGTTACCGTCAGGACGGCGACTCCGATCACTGGCCACTAGAACATCTCGGCACAGGAACAGTTTCTTTCCACAGGCCATTTCCCTCTTGAACAGTTGAATTAATAAGAGATTAAATGCTGGGCAGAGCGCAGGGAAAGAAAAACAATGCAGACGGATGTTATGGCTGACATTCTGTCCTTACCTATTCCCTCTCCCACTCCATACAAAAAATCCCAGCATGTGACCACATGTACTGTGTATGTTTATGTATTGTTATTTTTATTTGCTATGTAAACTCATGTTGTGTTGTATATGTGCACTGGAAGCTTCAACACCAAGACAAATTCCTCGTGTGTGCAAGCACACTTGGCAATAAAGCTCTTTCTGATTCTGATTCTGATAATCTAGCAGATGCACGCAGAACATTTTAGCCAGGGTCCAAAATGAACACTCACCAAGTGTATGAAATGGTGACACCCGCTATTTGACCGTTAACGAGTGAAACGCTGGGTTAATTTACATGCAAGCACAAACATGCAAGATCTTTCCCAAATCTTTAATGAGAATCTTTTACCAGTCTGTTGTCAACAATGGAGAATCCTCAAGGTCTCTGAGGCTTTACGGAAAAATAAAAGCTCTCTGGTTTAATATTTTAAAGCTAAACAAAATAAGGACAGTATGTATATATTAGTATTATAATATTACTGTTGTTTTGTAAAAACATGCCCTAAATCTTATTCTTTTTTTACAGTAGCATTATTGCAATAGTAATAATAAATTTTTTATTAATTCATATATCATTGTTTTAAAGCACAAAAGCTTTTCGATAATAGTAGGGCTAACACATTAATTGTAAAAGTAATAGTATGTAAAAAGTAAAATGTAGTGTGACAAAGAAGGGAGGGCTGCTCCAGCATTTAAATCTCTTGGCAAGGCTAAAGGCTCAGTTGTAATTTTCCATTCATTATCAGGAACGCATTACCCTCTCTACACCTCAAATGCATTTCTTCAAACTTATTATATCTTACTTACTAGTTCTACAAAATAAAAAAAAATACAATTAATGTCAAACAAAAATCAATAATGTCAAGAAACAAAATATAATCATATATAAGAATAAAAAGAAAACTTATCGTTCACAAAAATCCATCTCACTTTACAATTGTAATACATTTCTTTTTTTGCTTTAATCAAATTTAGTTATGAAAAAATAAAATATAAAAATAAAATGAAATAAATCTTATTAGTAGTTGTATTGCTATTATTATTATTATTGCATATTAATATTAATAATAGGGGACAAAAAAGATTTTCCTTCTTTTTTGTCCTTGATCACTAATCACATAACTGAAAACTGAAATTACCTCTAAATTTTGTCTCTAAAATCAATGGTTTCTAAACCAGCATCACATATATCCTTTTCAGAGAATACACTCCACCCATTTATCATATGTACTATTTTATAGTACCACATTTTTTAGCTTAGCAACATGCCAACACCAATCTGAAATCAATTTTAAACAGTGTTTCCGGTGTACTTCATATGTGACGTGGAGGTGCCACCTATATAAAAGTGATCTTTCAGTTAGAATGCACCCAACCTATGTAGAGCGTAAACACCAAGGCAGTTCACTAGGTTTTGGTCGCACATGATACATGAAAAGCTAAGAGAGAGAGAGAGAAAGTGAAGTCAAACAAAGAGGGTATTCCCTCAGACGCTGGATCGCTCTGCTGCATATGTGAATAATTTCATGTATATAAGAGCATTTCTTCATAAACCTCCCCCAATCTCATTTCAGACGGACTCTGGATCCTTCCCCCGTTCCTCTGAGGCCCGGCTGAGCCACTTTACATTCACTCAGACACACAGACCTCTAACAACACAAGCGTCTAACCTCACAGAATAATGGCACCTGATAGCCATGCACAATAGAAGCTGTGGTTTATAAAAGCTATTTCAGATGCTTTCCCAGCAGTCTTTCAGCACAGTCAGAAATATCTCTATTTTCCCCCCTTTTGTCATTGGAGGGAATAATCAAATAAATAGGGCAATTGAAGAGAGTGGAACAGTCATTATTTTAAAGATGGGCAGTCTTAATTGTTTGTGGCATAACTGGACTAACATTATTATTATTATTGGCTATAATTATGTTTCAGTTTTTAAACTTTTCAGCCAGTGAGTGGATGAAGAAAATCTCTTACACTGAAGGACCAAGAGCAGAATATCAACCAAATTTGTTGTGATATTATTATTATTATTGATATTTTTAAATAACAAAATAAGAAATATTTATGTTGTACTAATACTATTTCACTGTCACACAGAAAATGTCATACATTTAGAAAGTAATATGTCTTCAAACTTTAAACTATCAAGCTTTTATTTTGGCAGAAAAGTGCATTCAGTTAAAGTTTATAAACACTTTTCATTACAAATATGATGGAAAGATGAAATGGTGACGTACTGAAAACACTTGATCATGAGCTGCTTGCATGTAAATGAACACAGTTTTACACTTCCAATATTACTTTTGATCCACAAAATCCACTCCTGATAACTGCATGCAACACTATTGCAATTACCGTCAACACTGTAGCTTCGTGATGGGAATGTTTTACACAGGCAAACACCACTCACAAACCTTTTAGTTTTGTATAAAAATATAAATATTTTCTGTCTTTTTATAGTTTCCCAGCAGTCTATAGAATATGTGCAAAAATGACATGCAAAATCTAGTCAGAGATGACTATCAATGCATTTTTCCCCTTTTTTATCCTCGTTGGTGTGGCGCCCAGACGAGCATGCAACATTGTATAATTTGGGCAATTTAAGATATGTGAGAGAGAGAGAGAGAGAGAGAGAGAGAGAGAGAGAGAGACAAAGAGAGACATTGGTTTTAAGATGAGCAGTAATTTCTTCTTGTCTGTTTGATTGCTGTTGTCGTCGTGTGATTAGTCTACATTTTGTTCCGCTTGTATTGTGCTCGTGAAACAAGAGAATAAGGGAACAAAAAAGCCCCAGAAAAAGTCTCACAGCATGTCTTCTTCAGCTCGGATCTGAATACACCACCCCTACATTAGACAGCTATTAATATAACACATCTCAAAGCCCAGAACCCTCGCCACTTTTCAGCACTAAAGAACCGCTGAAGAACCTCGGGCTCTCGCTTTGATCTCATGAGCTCATTTATGAGAATCTGCAATACATCATTCATTCTGATATTTATCTGCATGTAATGCAGGACAAAGTGCTGCTCTGCATTTGTTTGCCTTCAATTTTTTATGTAGATCAAAAGAGAATTTCTATCGCTGTGTCATTATTTGTATTTGAAAATCAAGTTTTAGGGCTCTGCTAAGTAACACAACAGTTATTTGAGACATGGAAGATGCAATAGTTAATGTAAGCATTCATGTATTTCTAAGGTTGTGTTATGTTTTGAATAGTGCGTGACGTAGTTCTGTATAATACATCTCTATCTGACTGAATGCACTTAGTGTGTTGTTTAGTGCAGCGAGCAGAGGAAATATCAATAGCTCTGCTGAATGCCAGAAAGAGAGAAAAGAAAAAAGAAGGGTCTGATAAAGGAGGACTAAATATGAATATACTGAAGCAGGAACAGAAAGATTTGATTACTAGCCAACCGAACACCGGGCCAGGAAATGCAAGCACATTTACCCCCTGCCTAATGCACACTTTCATCTCAAAGGGCTGGAGAGAAAAAGTTGCTGTGAAACTGTAAAGAAAATGTGAAATTCACCATCCATTTGTGTGGTTTTCGAAAGATGCTCCTTTCAAGGTAGATGAGACGAGGCTGTCGCTGTTGCACTCTGGGAAATAACACTGGTCATTTGATGTTTCCCCAGATCGAGTTACCACAGTGAAGACCGACATCTATGTCACCAGCTTTGGCCCTGTTTCAGACACCGATATGGTGAGTGGAATATGATTTTTGGATTTATTTGTCACAGATGAATGAATAGGATGGATCAGCACCTTGCAGATTTTTTTAGTCAAAACCACCTACCTAGACAGGAAGAGACCACCCTGTTTACCTGTATAGGGGCTTGTCAATCTGAAATTATTTACAGTACAATAAAAAAAAAATCTGAGTGCAACTAAATTAATGCACTGCCGTTCAAATGTTTGGGTCAGAGATCTTTTAATGCTTCTGACTAAGTCTAAAGTCCCTTTTGCTCACCAAGGCTGCATCTATTTAATCAAATACAGTAGAAGAAAAAGTACTATTGTGACATATCGTTTCAATTTATAAATCACTGTTTTCAAATAGATTTTATTTAAAAATGTAATTTATTCCTGGGATCAAAGCATCATTACTCCAGTCTTCGGTGTCGCATAATCCTTCAGAAACCATGTTAAAATGCTACTAAAGAAACATTTCTGATTATTATAAATGTTAAAATATTTTGTACTGCTTCATATTTTTATGGAAACCATGATAATTATTTTGTTCAGAATTTTGGATAAATAGCACATTTAATAGAGCAGAATTTGATTGAAACAGACATCTACTGTAACATTATACATTTCCTCACAGTCACCTTTGAGCAATTTTATGCATTCCGAATATTAGTATAGTTAAAAAAAAAGAGTTGTCTGCAACGGGTTAAAATGAGTGACTTTGTGGTCTGAATTTCCTTTTAGACAAAACCTTGAACTAGCTCTGTTTTGTAATAGCTTATCTTGTCTGGCTGCGACAACATGCAATTAAATAAAGTCAATTCATTAAAAAAAGTATAATAATCAAATGAATAGAAGCCTACAATTGCAATTGGAGCTAGCTTTATATGCACAATCAATTAGATGTCAATAGCCATCTCAGACTTTCGGCCCGATTTACTAACAGCTTGTGCCATTGCAAACTCTCTTTTGGCGGTAAAAAGCTAATTTCAGGATTTAAAAAAGACGCTGGAAAAGTGTGGACGGGGTTATTTTTGCAGCTGAGATTATTGCAATATGCATTTGTAGGAGTTTCCCTTTTAATCGCAAAATTGGAGGAGAGTATCTAAATAAATCATACACGTGATTTACTCAAATTTGCATGAATCAGTTTACTTGTATTTGCCAGCCAAAAAAAGCCGATTGGTAGATTGTCATGGTCATTATGGAAATGATCCGGCTGTGTCTGTGTTCTTTCATTTGCATGTCATCTGTAGATCACGTGCAGAACTTTCAACGTCCATTGTTGCTTTTTTGGAATTGTGCTCTCACGCTGCTTAGTACCATATTTTCTTTACATTTTCTTTACTGCTGCTGAGAGAGAACACTGAGAAATTGAACTGAAATCTGACTCTCTGTCACGTGCATTCATTAAAATGCGCTTCCTTGAGCATATTCCCTTATCAATCAAATTTGCACCCACAATGTGCACGGAAGTTTTGAGTACACTTAAATTAATACATAGAAAATAAAATAATGTGTATAAAGGATGTCAGATGGGTTGAAACTGTAAACTGCCTGAGCTTCCTCAGGATAAGACATAAAGACACCCGCAAAACTGTTGATTTCACTCTGAAATAATTTTTATGCTGCATGAAGATCAGAAAAAAATGTATTACTCTCCTCTTGGTACTTGTGCATGAATTACATTAAATATAATAATATGTAATATTTTTTTTCACATGATGGGTGGGTGTTTGCACGTTCTGGGTGTTTGCTGTGTGGAAAAAAATATTGATCGATAAGCGAATATGCTCAAGGCAGCACGCATTAATGAATTTCGGTACAACACCTACATGTTTGATGGCAAAATTGCCCAGCTGTTGAATTCAGACACAGAAGATGATGGATTTGGATGGATTGATTTAAACATAATGTGAGTGTATTGTTATAGTAGAATAAACTTCTACTAAACTCACTGTTTTGCTTCCGTTACCTTTTTTTGTAGACCGTATGTTTTAGCATGCACCTTATAATATGGTGCGCCTTATGGTGCGGAAAATACGGTAAATTTGGCCTTTTATGTGTAGTGATGACTTATAATGTAGCTCATAGAAGTAGATCAAAGCCAGGTCATGGGTTTGATTTCAAGTCATGCAAGTCTCTTTGCATGAAAGCATCTGCCAAATGCATAAATGTGAATAACACAACAGCTGATCATTCTTTTATCTAACTATTATCTACAGATGGGCGCCATCTGTACTGGTGTCATTTTTTGAACAGTGCCACTGCTAATGCATTTATGTCCACACATGTCAAGCTCTGACAGAGAGCTCTGTTTGGGGAATCGGTCAGTGCTAAATAACCATTGTTGACCCGGACGAGTTTCACATCCGACGGAACAGAGGCAGGAAATGAAAGGCTTTGCCACCTGACTGCATCCGTGACACTATGAATTAGTGCTTGTGACACTGCTGACTCACACCGTCGCTCTGACACTTCTCAATGGATTCAAAGCTTCTTAATGGACTTTTTGTTCTGAGGAGATAAAAATATGACTCATGTAAGCTGCCTTGAAAATGAAGCACGTTAGCGGTGTGCTAACAATGTGATTGTTCTCGCATTTGACGTACGTTACACACATTCTTAAGAGCCCACCCTGGAGCTTCAAATGAACTTTAATCGAAAGACATTCAATTAAACAAACCTTTGATACAGCTGCAAACAAACTCACAAAAAATTAACAATCGGGCTCATGCAGCTGCACTTTTTGGCTTTTGTGTATTAGCTTGCTCATGCTGTCTATTATAGAAATGCAACTGCAAAATGTCATAGTGGTTTTTAGGTCCGTAATGTAATAATGCTCTTTTTTTGTTGTTATTAAAGGTAGGGTAGGCAATTTTCAGAGAGGCTAGCAATGGCGAGTTAGCTTTGAAAGCATGAGATCCTGCCTTCCGTTCAGAGTCTCCAAAGCCACATGAACTCGTACAGCAGGAAGCAAACAAAAGCATCACGAGAGATGTTGTTGAGCTACCTCATGTCTCAGAGCATATAACATTGCAATTATAATGAACATGAGCAACTCAACGAGCTGTGATCTGTACTAACCTGACTGCTGCAGATTCATTTCAGCGATGATAGTGGTGGAATTGGTTATAAAATGGATAATTTTGAGTCATAAACAACTCCAAGTATAATGTCACAGGTTTCCATCTCTTCCAGATAACAGTAGTTTTGGTGTGACTGCAGCATTAGCTTGTTGTTTTGGTTCAGGAGGAACTGTAAAAGGTGGATGCTGTTTGGTTTACGCTGCTCTGTGACTGATATAAACACAAATACTTTTAGACCACTTAGCTTAGTGATTGCTATCAGGATGTAAGAGACTTCCAACCATAAAAAAAGGGCTTTAAACAATATATAAAAAGTGCAATGTTTTAATCTTAAAATTTTTATAATGAAAATGCAATTTGATGTGGCTTGAAATTGAGCTAGGAGTATTTTGACAATTTCTGATTATCTTCTTAAATATGTATAAAAAACAAAGATGTTTTGTTTTAAAATAGTATAATGTAACTGATTTACGTACAGATCCCCAGATTTAAAACGCAAAAGGTCCCCAGATTTACTACTTCTTTCAGTGAGATTCTGAATTGTGTATGCAATAGACATTTCAGTGTCCCATGAGGCCACAGGAGAGGATTTGTGAAGGGCAATGAAGCAACACAACTGGCACTCGTAGGTCACATGATAATGACAACATTTTGAATGCGGTCCAGATTACGTTCATACTACAAACACTCATGCTAAATAGAACATACATTTTAGTAGTTGCAAAGAAAGTTTTTATTCAAATAAGTACCCACTTAAGAGAGTATGCAATTTTAGATCCATCCTCAGTGATGCATAATAATAATAATAATAATAATACGTTTTATTTATATAGCGCCTTTCCAGGGCTCAAGGACGCTTTACAATAGACAGTTAACAGGGGAGAGAAAGTACAAGTAGACTAATAGAAACAATAATAGAAGTATACAGAAAAAATAAAATCAGGTACAAAAATACACACAGGACATAAGAGGTAGTATTAGAGAAGTAAAAAAAATCAGTTGAACAAATCATGGGTATAGCATTCAGAAAAAAACAAAAAAAAAACAAAGGAAGCATACAGGAAGCTTTATTGTTAACATCGTTATCAAGGCCTAAAACAGGAAATGACATCACAGAGAGAACCCCTGAAGGCCAACATGACTGTTTTTTAAAACACCATATGTTGACCTTTTTATGACATGGCAAGTCTAGTTCAGTTGTTAGTAATGGTTACAGATGAATACACAAAGATGATGATAAAGTTCAAACGCAGAGTTTAATAATAATCCAAGAACAGAGAAGATTTGGATCTTAAATACAGGGCAAAAGAGAAAACTAATGATAAATACAATAAAGGAGTGGCAGGAAACGCAAAGACAAAGAAACACATGACTGGTGAAGAACACGAAACTGACAGAACATAAATGTGAAATCAATGTAATAATCATGAAAATGAATGAAATGTAGAGTGCAAAATATGTCACTTGACGATTTATATCACGACATTAAAACATTTCTTGGGAATTTATGACTTAGGATCTCTGTCAAACACTTTAAGTTGCTTGCTTTCTCATTTTGCTGAATTTCTTGTGTATAGGTCGGCAGTAACTGTGATATTTTGTTGGAAACTATGGTTACCGTAGGACGTGTGTGTGCGCGTGTGTGTGCTGTGCATCAATGTGTCGACTCACCAGTGTCTCAGTGTGAGCGTCTCAACCCTCAAATCTCCTGTGTCTTTGAGATTAGACCCACATGCTACACCTTCTGCTCCTCAGACCCAAGAAAGCATACTGCTTTTCCTCTTTCCATCCCTCTATCACTCACTTTCTATCTGCTTCTCCATCTGCTCATCCACTCTTCCTTCTTTCCCCTCACCCTCTGCTCTGGAGTTGTTACACTATAGCTGCTCTTCTGTATTGAAACACAATGCACAACATTATCCATTGTATAGCGACGTCTTTGCTCTGCCTTCACACGTTAGCATGCTGACCCTGTCTCACAGAAGGGAGAGAACGTCCAAGTCTTTGATATATTTTTTCATTTTCAAAGACAAATTGTTCCTTTTTTTTCTTTGCCTCTCCACATTTCCCCGGAGCTTATCATACTCTTCTGCCTTACCATCCTTTTCGCTTTTTTCTTTTCAAGTGCTCTGACAGTTGACGGTCATTTTTTTTCCTCTCTCTTTTTGAAACAGATTCCCTCTCAACGTACTAGCAGATAGTCCTTTCTCATTCTGCATACAAATCTTTGCACTATCAATTATTTAAAAGAACTCATTTTGCCTTACTAAATCATAGCTGTCCTCCATATTACTCTTTCATTATGAATTCAACATTTAAATACAAACATCAGCGTCAGCGTCAGCTCTGCTCCAAAATCTAGTGACCTGCTTACCTAGACAGAAACAGAAATTCCAAAAGTCACTGCAACAGGTTCAGTGAAGAAATGTTGATTTATTTATGTATTTCATATACAGTATACGCAGTATATTTCATAAACAGTATACTTTTGAACATTTCTATAAAATGCATCATGGTTTAAAAAAAATATTAAGCTGCACAACTGTTTTCAACATTTATAATAATAATAATAATAGAGCAGTAAATCAGCATATAGATAATCTCTGAAGAATCATGTGACTGAGGACTGGAGTAATGATGCTGACAATTCAGTATTTTAGAATATATATATATATATATATATATATATATATATATATATATATATATATATATATATATATAAAACAATTTTTCGATCAAATAAATACATTTTTCTTTAAAAAAAATATTTTAAAAATCCTTTGAACGATAGTGTACAGTTTTAGTTTTAATCATAATGTGTTATTTTGAATGACCTTCCTATCATATATGTTCACGTTAGGCATGAGCGATTAATAACTATCTTATTGTTTAAAGTCATTAAGCATTTATGCAAGATAAATTAACAAAATAACAACAAATGACAAGAAATCGCTAAAATTATAAAATAATTTTTCCGTAAATTAAGTAAAAAATTACAAAATGGTAGGCTCAGCAATATAATAGGCCTATAAAATGTCTTTCCAGGCAGTCTGATGTTTAACATCTGAGGTAAATATTCAGAAATGAAAAAGAATGCAGTCAAGTGTAAAATAAAATCACTTAAATGTCTCAGTGTCTAATAACTATATCAGATACTGTGCTAGTATTTTATTAAATTACGTTAATAAATGTTTTAAGAGCGTTTAAGAACTCGTTTCTCATTTTCCTCGGAGCAGCCTCAACTCTGTTAACTAGCTGGGGTGGGACTTGCAATTTGATTTTGAACTAAATTTCATGTTTTTGAGTTTTCATTGACCTCTGAGGCATACAAATGTACATACTATAATGATTCATAAGAGTAGGGGCATATATAGCATAACTACTGGATTTATGGGGGCCCAATAATTGTCAGCACCTTTGACCCCACTAACGATGGCCCTGTGTAGAAGCACCACAAAAAAATAGTCAGACATCTGTTATGTCAATAATTCATAGAAATGATTGCAGCGTTCTCCAAAACATGCAAAAGTTAGATTCTTTAGTTTGTAAATAGCTGATAAACAAGTGACAATGTTGTTTGCTTGTCGTTTTGCAAGTCAGAGGTCACATTGTTATCGTCAAGAGCTTTGAGCCGTTTAGAAAAGCCTGTGGATTTAGTTTTCTGCACTGTGGGTTTACTTACAGTGAAGGCTTCTCTCTCTCTCTCTCAATGCCCTGTGGCCATGCTAACCCTCGTCATTAGAGCTGACCCTGTTGGGAGCCGTGTGACACTCAGGTAAACAGCTGAGTGAAGAGACACGCAGGTAATGAGCTGAAGAGGTCGGCGTTAGTTGAGCGTTGGCATGTTTGCAGTCAGGTTGACATCAGTTAGGGAGAGTTTACTAGAATATGTGAAGCTGTACCAGGGTGATTCTGTTCAAACTGAGGGTGATATTAATAGCGTGCACAGAAGGAGTCAATGGCACATCAGAGTTTTCCAGGTGGAGTCAAAGAACCATCTATTCCCAGAGGAAATATGTAAAGTTTAAAGGTTGCTCTTGGAGACCTAATTGATTTTAAGATTGATTTTTCTTTCAAAGATCAACATTGTCCGAGAGGCTTTGCCTACACCCACTTCTGCTAAATATTTAAATGGACAGAAATTAAATCACCTACAGTAAAACAATAGAGCTATTGATCTGAAATGGACAGAGTAGTTAACATTTGCATTTTAAAGTTGTAGTAATTCTGTTGTTTTTATTACTTTATTTTTATTTCAGCTTTAAGAGAGCAAGATGAAAATGAGAAAGGCTGCTTTGTCTACTTGATACAAAATTACTTGTATTATCATTTTTGATCACATTTATTTAGTTTCAAGTAATCACCTTGGGTGTTTGAAGAATTTGATGTGATCCCATAGCAAAATCATCAATCTCATACTTTCTCAATGTGTTCTCCTAGACAGCATTGTGATTTAAATGGATTTGCTGAAGTCTCATGCTCTTCATTTGTTTTTTTACAGAGGCAAAGACCTCACACTCTGCTCCGATATGTCAGGATACCAAAGTCTGCCATTAAAAATCAAAGTTTGCATCTTTGCAAATTCAATCTTTTTGGTTGGGTCTCATTTTCACTTAGGATGATATAGACTATGGAGTTCATAGCCGAGTAGGAAAAAACATCAGATTTATTCATCACATAAATTCAATTTGGAGCTGTTGCTGATATATATATTTCAACGTGTGTATATATACTGTTACATGTCAGTCGTATCTCTGTCTACATCCTGGTTCCTCTCGTGATCTCCCAGTGTTTTTCCATTCACCTGTTGCGTCATCAATCACCTCGTTAGTCTTGTCAGCTGTGTCTTGTTCCCTCTTTCTGCTCTTGTCTATATCTACCCTTTGTTTCCTTCAGTCCATGTTCATAATATGGTGTGTGGCTTCTGGTCACGACAACATGTTTCTGACGGAAACATGTTTGTTATATTGAAAGTGTTTGTTTTGACTATTAATGTCTTTAGTTATTCCTGCGCCTTCATGTCTTCCTCATCCCCACACTAGTGTGACATATACAACATAATGCAATGTAATACAATGTCTGAGAGGCTTTGCTGACATCTACTTCTGTCAAATATTTAAATAGACATAAATGACACAACATACAGTGAAACATCTATTTTATATGGATGGAGTAGCTCTGATCATTTGGTGTTTAATATGCATATACAACATTATGCAACGTAATACAAATGATGACTGAGAAATATATACATGTTGGAACATGGAACATTTTTACAATTAAACTAAGAGGGCTTTTACTTGGTAAACTAGTATAAACTATCACTCAGACCACAGAAAGCTTGCAGTAGATTGTATGCAACAGGATTTCAGCAAAGTTTAGATCATGCTGATCATTTAGAGACCTTAGAAATTTCAGTATCAAGTATTATGTTTAAATTTCATTTATGATTTCTCTTTCTTAAGGGATCCATCATCTCTCTTTTTCTATCATGCCTCTTTCTCTTTATAATTATTAGCTTCTGTCAGCAGGTGCGGTGACCGATATGACTTGTGGGTGTAGCACTGGGAATCTTAAGCCATCCTCATGTGGGATGTCCGGCTCTGATGGATGAGGGTGAACACGGGTGGTTCTGTATCCTGATAAACCCGCTTTGCAATGAGCCTCCAGTGCTACTTTATCTGACCTAAACAAAGCCAAGACACACAAGCGCAGAAGGTCATCCTGTATATTAATGCTGTCTGCCTCTGAGCCATGGAGCAGATGGTATGGAATAAGAGGCAAGTGAGATGGAAGGACAACGAGGAAAGTGGAGAGAGAGGTTAGAGATGGAGTAGTATTTGTTAGACCCCTGTGCTGTACTGCCCCAGGAGCCTCTTTATACTGCTGGGGTGAGACGAGGACAGCCGAGATTCAGCTAAACTGATATCTGCTGCCCTGCTGCTCTTACAAATCTCCCGCATTTAAGGTTGGGAATCCATAAAAATAAAATAAATAAAAAACTAGATGGAAAAAAAAGTATGTGTATATGTGTGTTTGTGTGTGTGTGTGTGTGTGTATATATATATAAGAAATGACGGTAAATATATCATACTCTCACTTTGAAACCAACCAATATTTAAATCTCTTAAAAGAACAGAACCGACCAATTTTTATATACCTTAATGGAATAAAACTGACCAAAATTTAAATCTCTTACTTGTCAATATAAACTAAACAACAAAAGAAAACCAGAAACTCACTCATTGCTCGTTATTGAATAACTTGATTAGCTTTAATAAGAATATATTTCTTGAATGCTGCTGTTAAATGCTCTGGCGAGGAGATAAACATGGCCGACTGTGTACAGGGGAGGAGCTAAGCTAATGTGTGTCAGCAGTCGTGGGCGGGGCCTGTGCAAGTGTGACATCACAGTGGATCACAATCCTGAACGGCTCATTTTAAGACGGTTTCAGATTTATGGGAAAATAATGAACAGACTGGATGGACTTTTACCACAATAGAGTGGTTGTGTGCTCACACTGCGGACACATAAACATGTTCAAAAAGTATTGCATAATAGATCTCCTTTAAAGTATCTTGGGTATCTGCCTTTTTTCCATCAATGCTGATAGAAGACCGTACATATACTAAGTGGTAGGAGACTTAATTGAATGGGTTTAAAGAAAAACTGTGTGCTGCTAAGTAATACAAAGACAATAAAGAGAGAACACATCTTTAATTAATCTGGCTAGAGCCACGCAGTGTTCTGATGGTGTCTGAGCAGATAGAAAACGTCAGGCTTTTGTCTGCAGACTGAAATGGCTTTGGCACTAGAACTCTTAGTCCAAAACATTGTCACGGTCACCGTTTCTTTCTTTCTTTCAGAAAACGGAACAGTTCGTAGTGAGCCTGCTTTCCTAATTTATTTAACTTATTCTATTTTTTTGTTTTTGTTTTGTCAAAGTGCTTTTATTAGACTTGCAAGTGTTGTGAGTTTAAAATTCCTTCTGTTAAACTGCTTTGTGGAAATGTTTTCAGCCTGCAGTTTTTGTACTAGAACTGCTGCTGATTTGTGTACTTAAGACTGGTGAGACATAAGGATTAGCTCATTGTTTTCTCAGCCTTGTGTCGTTGCAGCCATTATTGACTGTTTTTTATTTATTTATTTTTTTTTATGAATATCTTGGTTTCGATGTAATAAATGGCATTGTGTGTGTTTATGCAGTGAGGCCCAATAACCTCTTTAAAAACATAAAGTATCACCTGATGGAATTCAAGATTGCAGAAATGTTAAATTTCTTACAATGTCAATTTGTTTCATAGTTCGAAGGTTTGGGGTCAATATGTTTAAAAAAAAAAAGTTCCTTCATCATAAATTTTAAAAAAGTGACTTGTGGTACAAAAGATTTATATTTCAAATAAATGCTGTTTTTGAGCTTTCTATTCATAAAATGAGCAGAAACTGTCCTCAAAATGAATAATAATAATAATTGTTTGTTAAGCAGCAAATCTGCATATTAGAATGATTATGAATAGATGTGACTCCAAAGGCTGGAGTATTTATTTATATATACAGTATATAAATAAATAAATGCTAAATATGCATTTTAAATTGTTATAATATTTCACAACATTGCTGTTTTTACAATATTTTTGCTTAAATACTAATATTTCGTATTAAATACAGTCTAGGTGAACATTAGAGCCATTCGAAAATCCTACCACCCCCAAACTTATGAACAGTAGTGTACACACACGCACTCCCATAAATGATGAATAATCCAATGTAAATGCATACTCAGCACCTGTGAGGCATTCTCATAAACACTCATTCCTGACCTCACCACCTACTTATCTTTATTTCCCTTACTCCGTGATATGTGTGTGTGCGTGCATGTACCTTGTGGGAGTATCTGTAATAATTTGAGTGCAGGGTTCGTGTGGTGGTGGGGTTTCATAGGTCATCTCTTGTTAATGGATGTTCATATAAACCCTCCTCAGCAGGGATAATACAAGCCCCTTGACTGAAATGAGACCGTCATAATCATCTCAGAGTGCTGACTGGACAGAACGTCCGGAACTGAGAGACGTGCCAGAGGATGAGCTGTACATCCATCAAAAACAGCACCTGCAGCGGCGAGAGGAATCGGTCTACAGTCACTGTCTGAGCAGTAATAAAACTTCTGTCGCAGTGCTTCTGTCTCATGGCTTGCTTGTGGCACTTTAGTCCGGATCTGCTTCAAACGGGACCTCTTAGTCTGGTGCTTTCAACGGAGAATTGATTTCATTTAATCTAGCAGTGCTTTTAAATCAGAAACTGGTTCCATTCAAATTGCTTTCATTCTTGAAATTCTGTCATTATAAACTGCATTTATTGTAGAGTTGTTTGTAGTCTAGTTTGCAGATGGTATACGACACTAATACAGGTGTAAACGGGGTCTAAAGCGATTTGAGCTTGTCTACTTTCCAGAGGTACCAGTAGTTAAACGCATTGGACTGGATTGTTTTCGTAGTGTAAACACTCATGTGGTCGAGTGTGTTCGAACAGCCATAAAACGCCTCCTGCTCTACGCCTGCTGACGTCATGCGTGAACATTATGGCATGGGATCCCAGATGGGATTTAAACTGGATTTTGTCGGATGAAGTCGAAAAACGTACCAAGCACAATGTTCTCTCATCATTCCTGATTTCAAACACACACACTCCTTCAGTGTGTTTTTGCAGTTATGATAGCAGAAATGAAAGCTTCTGCACTTTGCATGTTTATTGCATCCATTAAATCAAAAAATCTGAAAAAGTCCACACATAGACCCTCCCCTCAAAGAAATCAGGACAGAAGTGGTTGAAAGTGGAAAAAAGAAACACCAGGTGTAAACCGTATGTGTCTCCCTCCCACTTGTGATCGGATCGACCAAAACACATCTTAACACCAGGTGCAAAAAGGGCCTAGAACTGCTTCCACTCTACATTTTAGAACTGTTTCCAGTCTGCAATTTCTATGAGTCTTGAACTGCTTTAACTGCTAGATCTGCTTTGTTGTCCCAGAGTCCATGTTTTTGCATCTTCATGCTTTGACACACATATGTGCTAGGCCATTGCACTCACGTCTTTCGACACATCATATAAAAGTGCGATGCTTAAGTAGAAATAACTTTTGAAGACCAAAAAAAAAAAAAACACACATTCTGTGTTAATGTCCCTAAATGTTTTGAATAACTGCTATCAGTGTAGAAAGAATAAAACTGTTCCAGACAACAAGCAAATCTTGTCAGAACGTAGATTAAGAATAAAAACCTAACTTCATGAGATGCATAATCTCATAAAATATTTGACAACAAATATTTGTGTGGAAAAGCATGAAAATGCAAATAGCTTTTTTTTTTGTACAAAAGTTTGTAGTTTTGTTACTTTGTTTTAATTATTTTAGGACATGGCCTAAAACTAGATGAAAAACATTGCTTGAAATTATTTAATTTCAAAGAACTAAAAATTTTTAGTTAACTATAATAACAACTTAATCAGATTGGTGCAAAATTCCACTCCACATATATTACGCGTCAACTATGTTCTGATTGGCTGCAATTGTGGCGCGTCACAGCAGTTTCGTTGTTACTTGGAACTTCTTTGTCTTTTCAAAACGTACTCCCGATATTTCCTGAAAGTATTTTAAAAGTGTTCCCATCCGTGATGAGCTTGCAATGATATCTCTGGACAACACAAGTCTCTCTTGAAGCCGAAAGTAGGATCTGATCGCCCTCAGCCCTAGTTAAAGGTTTGACTCAAATGAAGGAAACTGCATTTTCAAATCATTTGGCAAACTGTGATTATCCACACAGCAACAATAACTGGATAAAGAATGTTACACTACAGACACTGGGTCTTTTGTGGGCAAGAAAATGCTTGAATTTGAATTGCATGCAATTCAAGAGGAAAACAAACCCGACTTTGATAAGCTCATTAAATTGATTGGATTGTTACAGATTTGAGAACAACAGCAAATTCACTGCCAGTCAATCAGTGTAAGAGGGTGTTGTGCATTCAATTATCACAAACAAAACGCCATTCGAGCCCGTAGTGACTGAACACATCCAACAGAACCAAAAATGTGTTGTGATTTCATCTTTTGGCAGGAGTACACCATCGACGTGTTCTTCAGGCAGAGCTGGAAGGATGAACGACTGAAATTCGAGGGACCAATGAACATTTTGCGTTTGAACAACCTGATGGCCAGTAAGATCTGGACTCCAGACACATTCTTTCACAACGGCAAGAAGTCTGTCGCACACAACATGACCATGCCTAACAAACTGCTGCGTATCCAAGATGACGGCACCCTGCTGTACACTATGAGGTAAACAAGGTGCTATTTGCACTCATGTACAGAGCCTCAAAAGGGACATGTGGTGATGGAGACAAAATGTGTCAATGCATTTGCATTCTCTCGCAAAAATGTGGAGCTCTTGCTTCTGCTCTTGGGGAATGCAAATGTTTTGAAATATATTTATTTCCACCACCATGTCCCTAAAATTAAAAAATGAAATTTAAAAATGTTTCAGACAAAAGGCTTTTTTGCGTGCAATGTCTTTAAAAATAGATGTGATTTAAAAACACAGCACTTTTACATCCTTTTAGATGGTGTGTTAAATTTATTCAATTAATAATAAAGGAAGGTAATGCTTTTAACATGTTTAATGCTCTAGAACCGATTTTGTGATCAAATTTACAGTATTTTTTATTTTTTATGTGCAGACCTTTATTTATTAATATAGGTAGATTTATATTTTCACACTGTCAAAAAACAGATCAAGCATGATTTTCTGACCTATAACCCAAGTCATATGTAAGAAACACACAGAAACGGAAGATTATCTTGCCCTTCAGTGAATAATGGCTTAAATTTTTGTCTGATTCTCACATAATGTTATCAGAATTTATATTTTTGGTAAACGATCCATTTAGCTCAGATTGTGGGTGGCTAATGGAGTCATTCCTTATGTAAATCCCTGAATCCCCTTGTATTCCCGAGAATTAGAAGAATTCATCCCTCACTGACTCACACTGTCCTCATGCAGGCGGCTGTATTGATTTAGCCTGTAATTAAGATGTTTCATCTCTTTTCAGAAATGTGACACTCACTTTTGTAAGAACTAATTTTATTAAAACCAGTGATGACTTCTTAGGTCTCAATATAATCGACATATATTCAAGAGTCTGCAAACATCAGCATCAATCTCCCGAATTACCTGCAGATGAAACAGGAAGAGCAGAAGCCGGGATATATTGTCGCTTGTCATGTATACCAACACAGCCTTTTGTAATGACTCTTGCCTCTGTTCATCCTGATACCGCTCCAGAACACATCATGACACCCTCCAACATCTACCCACTCAATTTTCTTTTGCTTTTTCTCTGTTCTAAATCGCTCTCGCACTTCCAGCCCATCCTGTAACACAAATGCTCCTCTCCGCTGCCAAATCAATGAGAGCCTGACTCAGCCATGGAGAGCAGGAAGAAAAAAAAAAGAGACAAACTGAGAGAGGGACTGAGAAAGAGAAAGAAGCAGTGTAATAGGGGAGAAATTAATGTTAAAAGGGATATCCAGAACTTAGAAATGACTTGTAATTCGGATGAAATGTCACATTTTTATTTGCCCGTTAAATTACCTAAAGATCATCACATTAGTTTCAGTAGAGCTATATATATATATATATATATATATATATATATATATATATATATATATATATATAAAATACACACACACACTCACCTAAATGATTATTAGGAACACCATACTAATTCTGTGTTTGAGCCCTTCGCCTTCAGAACTCCCTTCATTTTATGTGGCATTGATTCAACAAGCTGCTGCAAGCATTCTTTAGAAATGTTGGCCATATTGATAGAACTTGCATCAACTGCAAGATGATATCCTACCACATCCCAAAGATGCTCTATTGGGTTGAGATCTGGTGACTGTGGGCCATTTTAGTGCAGTGAACTCATTGTCATGTTCAAGAAACCAATTTGAAATGATTTGAGCTTTGTGACATGGTGCATTATCCTGCTGGAAGCAGCATCAGAGGATGGGCATAAACGGATGGACATGGTCAGAAACAATGCTCAGGTAGTCCGTGGCATTTAAACGATGCCCAATTGACACTAAGGGGCCTAAAGTGTGCCAAGAAAACATTCCCCACACCATTACACCACCACTACCAGCCTGCACAGTGGTAACAAGGCATGATGGATCCATGTTCTCATTCTGTTTACGCCAAATTCTGACTCTACCATCTGAATGTCTCAACAGAAATCGAGACTCATCAGACCAGGCAACATTTTTCCAGTCTTCAACTGTCCAATTTTGATGAACTTGTGCAAATTGTAGCCTCTTTTTCCTATTTGTACTGGAGATGAGTGGTACCCGGTGGGGTCTTCTGCTGTTGTAGCCCATCCACCTCAAGGTTGTGCGTGTTGTGGCGTCACAAATGCTTTGCTGCAAACCTCGGTTGTAACGAGTGGTTATTCCAGTCAAAGTTGCTCTTCTATCAGCTTGAATCAGTCGGCCCATGACCTCTGACCTCGCGCATCAACAAGGCATTTTCTCCCACAGGACTGCCGCATACTGGATGCCTTTCCCTTTTCACACCATTCTTTGTAAACCCTAGAAATGGTTGTGCATGAAAATCCCAGTAACTGAGCAGATTGTGAAATACTCAGACCGGCCCGTCTGGCACCAACAATCATGCCACGCTCAAAACTACTGAAATCACCTTTCTTTCCCATTCTGACATTCAGTTTGGAGTTCAGGAGATTGTCTTGACCAGGACCAACCCCTAAATGCAGTGAAGCAACTGCCATGTGATTGGTTGATTAGATAATTGCATTAATGAAAAATTTAACAGGTGTTCCTAATAATCCTTTAGGTGAGTGTGCGTGTGTGTATATATATATATATATATATATGCATTATCGTTCTGTGTGTGGGCTCAGAAAACTGTATATCAGGAGTATAGACTGATATGGTTTTAAAATGCATTGACATTGGGTGGTTAATGTGTTTACATCTTTTCCCCATTGAATTATTGTTGAATCTGCCTTAAATGTTTTTGTCCCAATGGTCTGATGGACTTGCACTCCCACATCCCACTTACCCACTTTTTAAAACAAAGTTACAGCAATAGCAATGAGAGATGTTGTCTTGTTATCTTTGACTTAAACCTATATTCAAATTCATTTCTGTGAATCAGTTCAAACTCTGATTCAAAGATTTGTTTGCATCGTCACTGAAATGTGGACAGAAATCTGCTTTTTTGCATTTTATTGGATTGCTGAATATAAAAAAAAAATATTAAATATAATTTACTGTGCTCCAGAAATCATTCTAATATGTTAATCATTATTTATGTAAACCATGATGCATACTTTTCAGCATTCTTTGATGTATAGAAAGTTCAAGAGAACATTATTTATTTGAAATAGATTTTGTATCATTATGAATTTACTTTCCCTTTTATTCATTTTGTACTTGAACAACATCATGTTAAACGGATAAATATTGAGCTAATTGTTTGCTATAGTTTGCTGTCCAATCCCGCGAGTAGTGATGATTGCATAACATGTCTCCTTTCATTGTGTTTGTGAATGTAAATCACAGGTTGACGGTCCATGCTGAGTGTCCAATGCATCTTGAAGATTTCCCAATGGACTTCCACTCCTGTCCGCTTAAATTTGGCAGCTGTGAGTAACAGCTGGATTTGTTCACCAAAGCATGTTAAAGTGTCTTTCTTGTACTGTACTTGTTTAAAATTTCAAACAGTCATCTGCAAGGTTTTAATTGGACCCCCCTGACATCGTTCCTACAGATGCTTACACAACCACAGAAGTGACATACACCTGGACGAAGAACGCATCCAACTCTGTGGTGGTAGAAGAGGAGAGCTCTAGACTGAATCAGTATGACCTACTGGGACAAACTGTGGGAAACGAAACCATCAGATCCAGTACTGGTGAGTCCGAAACTTAGAGATTGAGATCCACTACTCACAATATGATTTCATTATATAGAAATAAATTCCTTGAAGCTCAAGTTCACCTTACCACAGTGATTAGTTAACCACTGTAATTGCTTTTAATGGTGTGTTCTCCATCTATGTCCATCAAACTAAATTACAGTTGGCTCACTAATGTACATGAAGACTTTGATATAAATTACTTAACCCTTTCCCTGTCAGCACTGTTTTTTTTAAAGTTGCCAACTAACCCCAGCATTTTTATATTTTCACAATATTTGCACGGAATGTTTTGTTGTATGAATATCTGAGTATATGAATATATCTAAAGAAAGAACAGAGCCTAAGAAAAAAATATTTTTATTATTATTGTTTCCTGCATTCTTTTTTATCAACACTTGAATGTGGGATAGTTTTGAATAAAACAACTTAGAATACTGTTTTTTTTTTCCCCCCCAAAACTACGACATGCATAAGCAATGCTTTTATCGCTTGTTTCTGCTCCTTTCTTGCCTGTGTTTTGATTCGGAGATTCTCTCCTCTTTCACACAATGCGTAACAGCGCCAAATAACAAACCAAATAACAGTAGCTACCAAATAGCACATGGAAAACACAACATTTCTGTCAATGGATGCTTTGATTTCATAAATTATGGAACATTTTGTCAGTGCTGGAGAAAGAGTTGAATGTGCTGTTCATTCTCACCCAGACATCAGAAAGCTCAAGCTTTTGTTCTCATGTGTTTATGTTGAAGCTAAATCTAACAGTAGAATATGAGGAAATACAAGGGGAAATCTACACATCTACACAAGTGTAGACATGTCATAATATTGACATTAACACATGAAAAATGTGTAAAGTACACTTCGCGGATGGGTAAATGATGTTTTTCTTAAAGTAGTAGTTCGATTTGGCTGCATGTCACATTATTTATTACATATCAGAACTTAAACTTTTGAAACCAGAGAATCAAACCGGAGTCCATGAAGTATGCTTAATGTTTTTCACATGAACCCAAATAATCCACAGACAAGATGAAATCAACAGAGGGAAAAGTGTCTTGAATGAAGGCCATGTGCATTGCGTATACAGATGTTCACTTGAAATTTATGGAAATACACCACAGATCCTCAATGTTTGTTTTTTTTCTGATGATGAAGCTCACTGCCATGTAAAACTCAATACAATTTCCTAAACTGGATCTTGTTAATTAGAACTGTCCTAACACACAAGCTTCATTCATATAGTCTTTTTATTTAATGGAAAACATCACAGAATCAAGCAAGTGTAAAACGAATGAAGTTCAGTGTCATAAAGAATGACAAGTCTTTCCCAAGGTTTGCATTTTTCAGGATTACTGGATGATTTCTGGACCAGAACAAACTAAACTCCATTAAAGAGCCACGCTGAATACTTGGTATTTGTTGAATATTAGTTGAATCCCAAGTGCCATTGTCAAGGATTTCAGGATAAGGGAAGACCCAATTGCAGATATGAGTGAGATGGGTTTATTTACAGGACAGTAACAGGTCAAACAGCAGTGAATGTGAAAACAGTTAGGCAGGGTACACAACAGGACAACTGGCTGGTCAGGTTTTAAGGCAGATGACACTCAGACCAATGGTGGAGACTTGGCAGCAACTCAGGAAACCAGAGGCTTGAGGCCTGGGGATGTGATGTAGCACCCAGCTAGCTGCCAGGCCAGGAACGTCAACAGCCAGGGAAACAGGAGGCAGGGCAGGAACCAACAAAAGACAACACTCAAGAACAAAAGAAACAACACTAGAGCAAGTAAACTGACAAAACTATGACTAGACTAACACTTTAACGCTAGCAACACGCAAGGCACTCACACAAAACGAACCAGCCAAGACATGAGTAAAACAAGCACAATATAAAGGGGCAAAGCACATGAGGGACAGGTGAACACACTCAAGCAAACGAGACTAGGCAATGACTAAACAAGGGGGCGTGGTAACTGGAACTGAGGTGGGACAAGAGGAACACATGAACAAAGACAGAGCCATGTGCTTAAGCACAACACAAACAGGCAAACATTAAACAAGGAAAAAACAGACAAGACTGTCAGGGCAGGATCTTGACAGTACCCCCCCTCTAATGGACGCCTCCTGGCGTCCACACTGGGAAAATTAGTCCAAGGAGGTACCAACTGGGAGAACAGGGGGGGGAACAAAATTTGGAGAGGCATGATATCCAGTTAACATGGGTGGTGGGACTGGGAGGGAGGAAAATAAACCAGTGGGGTAGCTCGGGGCTGGCCAGGAAGGTGTTGGCCTAGGAAATGTATAATGACCAGGTAACACAGAGGGCAGGATGGGAGTTGTAGGGACAAAATTAGTGGCCTTCCTGGGATGATGGGCCGGGGACTTGAAAGTGGTCTTGGAGTCAGAAACAGTCTTAGAGTATTCTTGTTTGGGCAATGACTTGGGGAAGAACTCGGGGGCCGTGATTGCACTAGGGGGTAATGAGGATGGCTTAGATGACTCCTGTACTAACATGACGTCAGGCACAGCTTCAGAATTAGGATATATAGTCCGTGCTGACCTTTTGACAGTGTCGAGACTAGCAGGAACAACCTCAGTGGACATGAGACACGCAGGAATTTCTCTAGGCGAGTCGTAGTTGGCGAGAAGCTTAGAGGTGGTCTCCGTGGCTAAAACAGGACTGACCTCTGATGAAAAAGCATGACAGACAAGATTAGATTCTTTGGGCAAAACAGGACTGGCTAGCTGCTCTGCGGTGGCGTCAATGGCCATAACAGGCTGAGTGAGATGCTCTGGGATTGCCTCCACAGCCAGGTTAGCAAGACTTTCTGTGGATGGAGCCATGCAATCTTGATTGCCCACCTTGGAAGAAACAGAACTGGTCTGTAATTCAGGCTGTATAGTCACAGGTTCCTGCAACACAAGCATAGCTGGAGGAGTAGGCAGAATAGACATAGGTTCCACCAGACTAAACATTTCTGGAACCAATGGATTCAATCGGGAAGTCTCTGGGATGACTTGAACAGACTGGATCGTCTTTGGGAATGCCTCTGTAGATTCGGTGATGAAAGGAGCAGGCTTGAAAGGCTTAGGAATTACTGGAGCTGAGTCTAGAACTGCTGGAGGCTGAGCCTTCTGAATCAGATCCTCTATCTTTGAGCTAGGGGCCTCTTGACTTGGGCTGTTCTGGACCAATGGGTTCTGAACCTCTAAGAGAGAGGCATTCGATCTGTCAGCATTAGCCCTCCTTTTCTTCCACTTCTTAGGACATGGAGCGGACTTGACAGGCTCTGGACTAGCTGGAGCGGACTTGACAGGCTCTGGACTAGCTGGAGCGGACTTGACAGGCTCTGGACTAGCTGGAGCGGACTTGACAGGCTCTGGACTAGCTGGAGCGGACTTGACAGGCTCTGGACTAGCTGGAGCGGACTTGACAGGCTCTGGACTAGCTGGAGCGGACTTGACAGGCTCTGGACTAGCTGGAGCGGACTTGACAGGCTCTGGACTAGCTGGAGCGGACTTGACAGGCTCTGGACTAGCTGGAGCGGACTTGACAGGCTCTGGACTAGCTGGAGCGGACTTGACAGGCTCTGGACTAGCTGGAGCGGACTTGACAGGCTCTGGACTAGCTGGAGCGGACTTGACAGGCTCTGGACTAGCTGGAGCGGACTTGACAGGCTCTGGACTAGCTGGAGCGGACTTGACAGGCTCTGGACTAGCTGGAGCGGACTTGACAGGCTCTGGACTAGCTGGAGCGGACTTGACAGGCTCTGGACTAGCTGGAGCGGACTTGACAGGCTCTGGACTAGCTGGAGCGGACTTGACAGGCTCTGGACTAGCTGGAGCGGACTTGACAGGCTCTGGACTAGCTGGAGCGGACTTGACAGGCTCTGGACTAGCTGGAGCGGACTTGACAGGCTCTGGACTAGCTGGAGCGGACTTGACAGGCTCTGGACTAGCTGGAGCGGACTTGACAGGCTCTGGACTAGCTGGAGCGGACTTGACAGGCTCTGGACTAGCTGGAGCGGACTTGACAGGCTCTGGACTAGCTGGAGCGGACTTGACAGGCTCTGGAATAGTCTTGGTGGAGACTGAGACAGCAGTGAGAGCTGCCCTCTTCCTTCTCGCCCTCCGTCTTTCAGTAGGAGTCAAAAGATGTTCGGGAGCTTGACTCAGAGGAAGGGTGAGGTGGTCACTGCAGACAGGCTCTGGTGGAGTCAAGATCTTCCAATCTTTGCGGTGACACAGGTAGTTAGAGAAGTCCCAGAAATCCAAGGCCCATAGTTGATCCATTTCCTGCTCAGACAGAGGGTCATCCAGACAGAGGTTGAAGATGTCTTTCAGAGCTACATCCTGATAGTCTAGACCCCTGGCCATGGTCCAGAACATTTGAGCAAAAGCCCCCACCTCAAGCCCCTGTTGGCGAAGCGCTGCCAGTCCCCGCCGACGGGCCAGTCTTTCTTGAGCATTGGCAGGTGGCAAAATCTTGATACTCATACTGCTGGGTCCAGTACGGGCTGGTTCGTAATGTCAAGGATTTCAGGATAAGGGAAGACCCAATTGCAGATATGAGTGAGATGGGTTTATTTACAGGACAGTAACAGGTCAAACAGCAGTGAATGTGAAAACAGTTAGGCAGGGTACACAACAGGACAACTGGCTGGTCAGGTTTTAAGGCAGATGACACTCAGACCAATGGTGGAGACTTGGCAGCAACTCAGGAAACCAGAGGCTTGAGGCCTGGGGATGTGATGTAGCACCCAGCTAGCTGCCAGGCCAGGAACGTCAACAGCCAGGGAAACAGGAGGCAGGGCAGGAACCAACAAAAGACAACACTCAAGAACAAAAGAAACAACACTAGAGCAAGTAAACTGACAAAACTATGACTAGACTTTAACACTTTAACGCTAGCAACACGCAAGGCACTCACACAAAACGAACCAGCCAAGACATGAGTAAAACAAGCACAATATAAAGGGGCAAAGCACATGAGGGACAGGTGAACACACTCAAGCAAACGAGACTAGGCAATGACTAAACAAGGGGGCGTGGTAACTGGAACTGAGGTGGGACAAGAGGAACACATGAACAAAGACAGAGCCATGTGCTTAAGCACAACACAAACAGGCAAACATTAAACAAGGAAAAAACAGACAAGACTGTCAGGGCAGGATCTTGACAGCCATAACCACCTTTTTACCATTGACAAAGGAATCAGATGGCAACAAAGCTTCTTCAGACTGCTATTTGGGCTGTCAATCATTTATTTGTCATAAGGTTAATCCTTTCAAAGTCAATCACATGGATTTGAATCAACATGACAGTGAGAAAATGACAGAAATTACATTTTGGAGTGAGATTGTCCTGAAAAGAAAGCCGAAGAGACTGAATGGTTGGGTATGTTGGGAGGATGATTTTGAAGGATTGTCTCATGTCACAGCAGATTTGTCTTTCATTCCATCATAGTATATCAAGCGCACATTCGTTCTGTCCAGGTACATCTGCTATATGTGCTTTAACACAATCTTTGGGCAAGACTCAACAAACCCTGCTCGTCACTTGCTCTGCTGTGCTCTCGCTGGCTTTCTCTCTCTCTCATGCACATCTTTGGGGTTGCTGTGACATTTCTTGCGTGTTGGCATTTGGTAGCTCAGTAAAGCGAACATATCTTCAACAAGGGGTGAGACCGAGGCCAGAGCACGTACAAGATATTCCACTTCAGTTGAGCACAGAGAAACCATAGGGACTCACACCAACAACACACATTCTGTCATATTTATGACAAAAATATACTTTATCTTTACAAATGGATGGCATGCTCACAGCTTGCTAAGAGACATTCTGGATCTTATTCATACACAACTGTAGTGGTCGACATACGAGTAGATAATAACAAAAAACCACAGGACCCAAATTTTGTGTGTTATTGTGTGTATGTCTCTATAGCAAAAAAAAAACATGTTTTATTCATTGTTATTAGCACTAATAAGGGAGTTTTTTAGAGGGCCGGAATGCATAAATGTTTTTGTTTTGTTATTTCTTATGGGAAAACTGATTTGAGATGCGTGCAATTTTAGTTAAGGGCTCGGTCCTGAAACTGATTTCGCTCGTATCTCAAGGTATTACTGTATATGTTGAAATTAAATATACTTTTTTAACGCAATATTTACACTACATTGAATCAAGTACATTCTCAGCAAACTTAATTTTTTTCATGTCTACTAATTTCACTGTAGAGCTGTCTGAAGATAAGTTTGCTGAACAATTTAGTCAAAAGTTGTTTAACTGTTGACATGTTTGTAATTGCCTGTATAATAGCATATCTGATTAACAGACATTTGAGGGAAACTATCACCTACTTGATTACTGAGGACTGTTTACAATTTGATCAAGCATGCACGTCTTTATTTGCAAATGTATGCAAATGCTTCTAGTATAAAACTCAAATGATTAAGATGTCCTTCTTCCTCGCAGTCTCACTGGAAATTGTAAAGTCCTTGGTGTACTTGAAGTGAAACTGAACTGGAGTGACGTCATTTCGAATCACAACAAAACAAAGTTTGTTTGGAATTTGTTTGAGGAGTTTGAAACGGCTTGATAAAGTGAACTTTCTGGGAAAGCTCGCTCTGGCTGGTAAACAGCTTTGAAATACCATTGGTCTGTGGCAATTACATAATAAGTAGTTGTGGCTTTGAGGCTCTGCCTAATTTGACATGGAAATGTTCTCTGCTTAATTTCTTATGTTCAGTCCATAGAGCTCAGATGTCTGTGAATAAAAATAGGAATGTAGAGATTATTTTGTTACTGAGAGTATTTAAATATTCATCTAAACACAGCTCTCAACAAGTCGGGATATTCGCCAACAGTATATCGCTGAAAAGATATTTAAAATTTATTTTACCTTTGAGAGAAAGAACGACAAATAATTTGATTTGCCCTCTATGTAAAGGTGCCCGGGAATTAAATGCATCATGAAAGTGGTTGCACATGTAAATCTGAATGGAATTTAATGGAATCATCAACCTTTCTGAAGTTGTGAGGACATGAAGGTAATGAGGAGTCTTAATTGTATTCATTAGACTGAAATATACGTGTTTACTGTTCCCATTTCATTTCCTAAGACAGACTTTGCAAGCCGGAGCAATGTCTGGAGAGATTGGTCTTCTGCTCAGACCCATTTGTCCTGTTTGCATCCGCCCCAAGTAAGTGGATGTGCCACTGATGTACTTGAGGCTCGCTCACGCAAACACACACACACACACACACGTGTGCATTAAAACACACATGCATGAGCCCTTGGTCCATTTCTCCTGGGCTCTTGTAAGTCCCCATCATGTGACATGATATTAATCATTCATTACAACAGCATGAACTGTCTGAGTAAAATTGGGTCATCTGGCACACTTGAGTGCGCACTACATTTTACACACATGAGTGTTCGCAATATCTGAACGATTTTTTAATACCATTCTTCTTTGAAGCCACAGACTCGGACACCACTTAGACTAAAGCCACTTATGTCTTGTGTATCTGTGTATGTGAGTGTGTGCATGTTTGTGTGCGTTCAGCCTGTATAGACATTGATTAATGATACAATGATGTGGTGCGTTTACAAAAACTAAGTGTAGTTGAGAGGCGCAGTGTCAGTTGAGCACTTAAACATGATACTGGGGCGCCCATGTGTTATTCTGGCTCATCAGTTTTGTGAAAATGACTTTAAGATAATAGTCGATTCATGTTCAGAGCCTGTACAAATTTATTTCCTGATAATACATCACCACCTCCAATAAAAAATTAAATAATAATTTGCTTAAAGAACACAAAGCCTTTTTTAATATAATTGAGATTGTGTACTACATTAATGAGAAGCACCATTGAGAATACGAATTACAAACATACAGAAAACAATGAGTGGATGCATTACAGTACTGAGAAAAATGAGGGGGAAATGTGCTTAATTATCGTGTGAATATAATGCCATAATGCAGCAGATCTTAAAGGAATAGTTCACTCAAATAAAAATGGTCTGGTCATGTAGCATTTGTCTTGTCATCGTCATGTTTTCCTTTGTTTCTATTCCAGATCATTCTCACCTTGTTAGCGTCTAATCATTGCCCTAGTGTTGTCACCTGTGAATCATGTGTTTCCCCATATATACCTGCCCATGATCCCTTTGTCCTTGCGAGTCTTTGAAGTTGCGTAAAGTTATGTAGTTGCTTGTCGGTGTGTGGATGTCTTGTCGTCTGATGCATTGCCTTGTGTCACGCCATGCCATGCATTCCTCGGTTTGCACCATTGAGTGCCTTTTCTGTTTGTTATCAAGTCTTTTGTTTCTCGTTTATTATTAAAGTATAGTTTCATTTGTGAACCTCATGCTTGTTTGCCTGGATCTGCATCACGCACCCTCGCTACTCGTGACAGCTGACTGTTCTTCTGAGGAACACACACATACACAAAAGAGATCAGTAACATTGTTGGACCGCATTGTACTGTATATATGCAAAGAAAAACTTTTCGTTTATGTTCCAGAGAATTGCAGAAGGACAATTTTAATTTGGGAGTGAACTATTCTTTAAAAATGTGCTTCATTGTGACATTATTTTCAGGATAATTAAGCACATTTCCTTCTTATTAAAAAAACATGAATTTATGTATAATTCAAAGTGAAATCTGAAAGTGACATTTCTTTTGTTTGTTTTTGGTTGAATGTTGCTTTAATAACAAAATTACCCCTCTCCCTCTTTTCTGTCCGTTATGACATTCACACACTGAGATCTGTGTGTTTTGGAGATCATTACTGGCGAAAATGCCTGATGACATTAGCTCCAAAGAGGCTGGGTTTCCCCTGTGAAAAGTTGGAAAATGAGAGACATATAGAGCGAGAACAGGAAAGATCAAATGATGCTGGCATACTGTCAATGACATCATGCTTAGAAGTTGAGACACCTGGATCCCAGGCATCCGTCAGTAACCCAGTTGAGGTGGGAGAAGGCGATATGCTCGCTGTCATCGTTCGCAGCGCTTGTATGTGCGTATGTGTGGGCTGGCGTAACCAGACATTTGACTATAAGCATAAAGTCTAGTCATCATTGCAGCTTATTCTGGCCAAAAAACACTCACGTTTACATGTTTATCAAACAATCTCTTCATGTCTAAATTGACCAGCCACAGTATATTTTGTTTTAAATGTCTACACTCTTAGGCCATGCTCACTCAGCAGGGGACTACGGCTGTCAATCCGGTATTCGAGCCCTCAATACAGTTGCATGACTAAACTCAGACCCGGAAATTTTCAGTTTTCAAAAACGGGAAATGTGAACGGAACTGTATAGTTGCGCTAAGGGGTTTTAACTTGTGTGTGCTTTTGATTTCGGTAACTGACAGCGATGGAGATATGAGCCGTGTGGTTTCTGAAAGTTTGAGATTCAGTCATGGTTCCCTTGAGTTTTGTGTTCTCAAATGCTGTCATGCTCAAGATGGTTCAAAGAACTCGAGTAAAATGGTTAAAGGCGTTCAACGGGCACGTGTTGGCGTTGATGCTTCTGTTGGTTAATGAAGAGTTGATGGATGAACTCAAAGCTCAACTCGACTCTTGTCATGTCAAAAGTGATGACTTTATTACTTTGGTCACTAGTGTGGTTACTGGTAAGAAAATACAGGCTTGACGCATAGGATTCGTGAAACTACTGAAAGTTGCTGTGTGAACAGGATATTTTGAGACTCAAACTTGGAAGTAAACGTGTTCGTCAATCCCAAATATTTTCCCACTGCAAAAAAAATCCAAGAAATGAATATGCTGTAAGGTCTACGCTTTTTTCCCCACTGTGTGTCTTTTGTAAACCCTGACAGTAGTGTTTTCTAACGGGAAAAGTGTGTTTGCGCTGGCTCAAGCTGTTAGTAAATCTGGTCCAAAGACAAAAAAAACTCAATCTAAATTAAGTGAGATTATACTTGAAACAAGAAAATGTATCTTAGTAAATACAAATAATTCTGACCTCATTGCCTTTGAAATATCTTAAGTCATTTTCCTTATCAAGTGTTACAGATAGACTCTGTAATGGGAAAACAAGACAAAACTACTATTAAGTTTTTACAGTGCATTACATACATTGCATACAATTCATTAAATGGTGTTTGTGTAAGAGGCTTTTCAGAAGATAACATTGTGTCAGCAGTTTAAATGAAGTTTTACTGCTGCATCACACCTCTTTCAGACGACCCTAACTATAGTTGGATCTCAGTGGGATATTTCTTTCTCTTCATTAAATGATGTGTGAAAAAACGATATTCTTTCTCCTGCTATTACCAGCATTGGTCTTCAGGCTTCTTAATGAGAGTCTTTGTGTCAAGTGTAGTGTTGCTGAAATATATCAGCTCCGTTGCAAACTACCTAGACAACATTTTTAGGCATCACACCCAGCTCTTCTCTTCTATTATGTTATATTCTATTCAACTTCACTCTATTTGTATGGCATGCCTGAGTGAGCATTAATGGACTGTATTTGTAGAGCAGTTTAGTTCAGCCTCTCTTGGGGCTTCGATTATGATGCTGTTTTATAAAGCCGCTGCTTATGTAGACAGCAGACAGAACGGCAGCTCACTAGGATTTGGAACAGAGCCAGTTTGTGTTCTGGAATCTCTGCTTTCCAGAGAGAATCACAGCATCTCCTGTGACCTCCTGTGACCGATTGTCATCTTCACACTTTAATTAACATCTTCACGGTGCACAGCGGCTCAGAGTGGACACACACACACACACACACACACGTTAGCTCTGTTCCAAAATCTAGTGTGAGCTGTCTTGCTGTTATCTTCAATGGCAGAATCCCACAACTAAAATAGATCTTCATAAGCAACTGATTTGAAACTCTATACAGGCTAAACACAAATAGTATTACTTATTTGAATTCACATTGATTCCAATAGATATTGATATTAGCATGTTGCTAAGATAACAACACACACTGATAGACATAATACCTAGCACAAATACTGCTGTTTTAAATATACTGACATATTTCTATCAAATTTAAAATTATAATTATTATTTTTACTGTATTACATATACTTAACATTTCTCTCAACTAATTTATCAGATTGTCTTTGTGAGCTTGTTGCAATGCATTCTGGGATTGACATTTCCATGCTGTTATGTTACTTTAGTATTATTTAAATGACTTAATATTTTACTACAATTAATTTGAATTTATGATATTGTTAAAAAATATAAGTAATTTAAATGTAGTTTAATTTTAGTGGTGTTTTTTCCCAGTTTTTCTTATGTCAGTTAGTTGCCAAGGCAACATTTATCATTTATCAGTTTTTCATCTAATATTTAGATTATTGCAATGGACAAACATGACTCTTTCAAACATGGCCTGAGCAGGCAGTACACCTGATTTTGAAAGAGAGCTGTTGACTTTCTCCACAATAGAGAGTCTTTTTCCCTCTTTTAAATCTTTTTATTCAGTACTGACACATTCTCACACACGCCTGAACTCTCATCTTCTTTTCTGTGACTCACTCCGTTCACATTTACATTTCATCATGCTGTTTTTCTAGTGGACTGCTGTTAATTAAATTAAATCAGACGTTGCTCATCCTCGTCGTTGCTTATTTTCCCCAGCGAACTGGTGCTCGTGAAAGGGTGCCGTGTGCACTGGAACAGGGAAAGGAAAGAGTGGGATTTACAGGATTAGAGCTGGCTAAAATCCGTCAGTGCTTCCTCTGCAGAAAGGACGAGGAGTTTCCCCCCTCTGCCAAATGGCACCAGCTCGGCATCCTCCACCAACATCCAAAGGCACCAGATAGACTTCTCTCTTTTGTTGCCATAGGCAACCAATGTCTTCCTCCAGCCTTCGGTCATGCCTTCCCTCTCTTTCTCTTTCTCTTTCTCGTGGGCCACTTGCCGGCAGAGATTCTCCATTTACAGGCAGTTTGCCACGTTTCTGTGTCTCTGCGAGCGGTTGGCATGTCGCTCTGTGATAATGAGGTTAAAAACCTCATGATGATGTTGAGAAGATTTTCTTTCTTTATGTCATTCTGCTTAGAAACAAGCTGTCTCCGTAGAGTCGTTTCAGACTGACCTGATCTTTTCATCTGGGCCTTCATGAGATGTGGTGTAATTGTGGCTTCCCTGAAAGAGCTTCCGGCTTATAATTACATTCATCTTTCCCTCCCCTGCTTTTAGACATCAGCTCTTTCAGAATATTCTAGTCTTAATATGCGTTTCGTAATCTGTTCTTTGATGTTCTATTTAGAGAGTGCCGTTTCTTCACCTAGCCCCATTTTTCTCAATCTTTTCTTGTGATTTCCCATCAGGATCCAAAATTAGATTTGCTAACACTTTATTTTGATTGTCCAATTTAGACATTCTAACTAGAAGTAACTGTGCAGCTGCATGTGCAAATGAAAGAACACAGACGCAGCCGGATCATTTTCACAACGACCAACACAATTTACAAAGAGCAGCGCAAATTAATGTATGGTTTAAGATGTGCATTTTTGGCGGTGTTAAATAATGGAGCAAATCTTAGTAAATCGGTTTGCATGATTGTTTGAAAGGGAAACTCATATGACATGCATTAGTAAATTCTGACAGTAGTTTTTTAAAGCCAAAAGACGGCTTGCACTGGCCTAAGCTGTTAGTAAATCTGGCCCAAATATTCAGAGAGTTAGTTGACAGGTAGTTGCAAAGTTACTTATAGTCCATATAATGTGCCGCTGTCCCTGAGGAAGGCATGGGCCAAAGCACGTCGGATAGTATTTGATTTTTTTTTTGTTTTTGTATGTAGCCATATAAAGGCTTTTTTTAATTTGAAAGAGTGAAGAGTCGAAATTAATCAAAATCTTTGATTTGTTTTTAACTCTTGATGATGGTGACTGAATTGGGGAATCGATGGCTTAGTCATGTAACAGTCACTGAGCGTTTTCAAGTAAACTGTACATCTCATTTGAATTGCTCACGTCACTATTCATATTACAATACATTTATTATGTTGAGAATCTGATGCCCTCAAGATGATTTACTCAAAGCCAACTTCAATCTTTTTTTTTTTTGATCGTTTCCCATAAGTCTCTCTTTTCGCCCCACAGGTGAGTACACTGTGATGACAGCCCACTTCCACTTGAAGAGGAAGATTGGTTATTTTGTGATTCAGACGTACCTGCCGTGCATCATGACCGTCATCCTGTCCCAGGTGTCCTTCTGGCTGAACCGAGAGTCTGTTCCGGCCCGGACTGTATTTGGTGAGTTTAATCTCGGATTTACACACTTCAGATTGATCTGGGTATGGGGAATATTTCAAACTTTGGATGCTACATTACAGACGTGACATATGAAATTATAATAGAATTGCAAGGAAAAAATAAATGTCAGAGACCTTTTGAGCATGCAGTTGTTTTTGGCTGAAAAACAAACTCTCTTTTTGAACCCTTGAATGCTTACTTTTATGAATGTATTGTTGCTTCAAATCCAAATGCGAGGCATTTTAATAATAGATATGGAAAGCTAAGATTGGTGACTATCATCTTGAGTGCATGTATCATGTAAATGTTGAAGTTTCAATAAAATGGATTACAGTTAAAGTCTTTCCATGCTGTCACTATTGCCAAACTGATATTCTCACTCTTCTGTGGGATTTTATGACGCACTGTTGGCCTCCAGCCGAACTGATGCAGAACATCTGCATAAATTAATTTTAGTGTGACAGATTAATGGAGGACTAAGGTCACACTGAGCTGAATTAAGGTTTGATTTTAGATTAAAATGGACATGGCTGTGAATGAGATTTACAGTTCTAATAAAAGATAAGTACTGTATGTATTGCCATAGTTACCCATTCAAATGCCGCTTTTTACAATACAGATTGTTTCAAAGCAGCTTTAGAGTGAAAACAGGAAAATAACGAAGTTATTAGCAGCTCTAGAAGAAAATGTTGTCATTGTCCAGCTTAAGCAAGTTCAGTGTTGATTCATTTCATCAGCGAAATTAGATTTAATAATATAATTTCTACAAGTTCGGGCCGGATTAAAAAGCACAACGAGCCATAGTTTGCCCACCCCTGATCTATACAAATAGAAAACGGTGATGTCTTTGTCCAGCTCAGTTCAGTTCTCACGCAATGGTATCAGTGCAGTCAGAGCAAAAACATTGTTGAATATTAAGTGGGGAAACAGTTTTGACTCTCTTTAGAAAGTAACAAGATAAAAGAAGAATTGTATCTTTCCCATTGGCCTTGGTCCATCACAGCACCTGGAAAAGCGTTATGTAAATGTAACGATTCTTCTTCTTCCAAAACATTTTCTAGAATAAAAGAAAACAAATCGACAAAGATTTCTGACTTTGAAACCCAGACTTTGTCTTATCAGCTCAGATGAGAAAGTCAGTTATCTTGACATTGTCTGATATCTTTCTAGCACCAATGTAGAGAATTATTTCACGACTTTTATTATACATCTCATAAAAATACAGACCTCAATGGAGGGTACGGCCAAAGTTATATGAGTGTAGTCAATTAGTAGAGTCTCGATCATCTAAATTGCTTAAGTGATTAAAATATCCAAAATTTGCATTGTCGGTGTAATATTGTGTAGTTGAAGAAGCTAGATTGACCTTCAAGCCATAAAATTCACAAGGAGCCACGGGAGCCTCTGGCTCCAGAGTCCTCTGCCCCAGATTAGAGACTTCCATGGGAAAGCCGGTTCTTTCTGAGCATTTCTGTGAGGATTTATGGAGCTCAGGTACGGAACAATTCGGTTACTGTGGATATTCCCTGAGCTCTGTGTTGCTAAGCAGGTAATGTTGAGGAGATGAGCCCTCCTGGCATAGGTTCAGATGTCTCTCTGGCCATACCGTCTGTCTCTCTTTTTGTCTTTGTCTTTATTCTGCCGTCGGTGTCTCTCTCCGTCCCTGGAGTCTTTCTGGCAGTTCTTCAACCCTTCCTGCCACTCTTTCTGTCTCTAATCTTTCTCGCTCTATTCGTCTATTATACAGCCTTTTTAAACAACCTGCCATAAGGCAAATATTCAGAGCTAACATTCCTAAAAGAGATCGAGTAATGATCCTAAAAATCAGCATATTAATGCCACACTTTAATTGTAGAGCGTCACATGCGTTTTCACCATGTTGTGGATAGTCTGTTAGTTTTATGATCTTTTGAGATATTAAAGTTGAAATAGAAGGAATGCCATTAGCATGGAGCTCAGATGTGCGTGAAGGCGGTCGAGAGCTGCATTATTGAAAGCTTGCTCCGGGCTGAACAGCTCCGTAGCGTTATCTAATGTATACTTTATTATGACGCTTGTACAGACACTGCATGGTCATGTGCTTTTCAGTTGGTTGCATTACCAAAGTATTAAAGGATTAGTCCAATGAAAATGCTATTATTTCCTCACTCTCATTTTGTTTGAAATCCAGAAGAGTTTGGGACACAATGGCGGTTACATCGCCGAATGCCCAGAGTGATTTTCGTAATGGGGAATGGGGCTTTCAAGCTCCAAAAAATAAGAAAAAAGCACCATAAAAGTGATCTGTATGACTCATGCATTATATTCTCTAGGCTTCTGATGTGATGCAATAGCTTTGGTGTGAGGAACACGGCAAAATTACCTCGTTTGTGGAAAATCTTGCCATCGGCGACAACTCTCAAATCTTCAAACACGTTCAGCTCAAACATGGTGTGTTAAAAACGCATTGCACCAGGTTTGATGACAGTGATGCCTTGGTTTTTCACATCATGTTGTGAATGATTGGCAAGTCTGAATAACTTGATGTGAAAGTGATGAAATGCAGGAATTGTTTTTAGGAATAAATTACTTCTATCCTTACTCAAAGCTATCATGTGACTTCAGAAGGTTTGGAATATAGTGCATGTGTCATGTGAATTAAATCAGGGGTACTTTGCGTGTTCTTTTCTGGATGTTGATTGCACGTCCATACACATTAACTTTTGTTAAATGGAAATAAACAGCCGTTCTACCAAAACATCATCTTTTGTTCTACAAAGGAAAAAGTATTACAGTTTGGAAAATGAATTGTCGTGTGTAAATGAACTAGACTGTTCATATTGGTTTCAAAATTCCTTTGAATAAGTCAATGAAAAGCATCTTAACTCGACAGCAGAAAGGAAAGTGACTGGTCTCGCCATGTATGATGGCTCTGAATGGCATCAGCTGGGTTTATGTGCAGCTCAGTCGATAATGATACTTGATAGAAACTGAAAAATTATTACATAGAATTCAGCCAATCTGCTGGTCACCATGCCATTTAAAGCCTAAATTTAAGATGATGGTTTTTAAGAAGATGCTTCCTTTTTAAGTGACAACAGATGCATTTGAAGTTGCTGCAGGCGGTATGGAGTTCATTCATCTCCTTGCAGTGCTGAACTGTGCCATAACTGATACTATTCCCTCATGCAGGCAAGTGTCTGAGATGATTAAACATTTGAGCAATTCAAATCAATTCACCTGCTGCTACCTATAGGCAATCAAGGTCTTTACTGCTCCAAATGGGCCTTCATAATAAACTCAATATTAAATACATTTTAATCTGCCATGCTTCCATATACAGTAATACATCGGTTTACGAGTGACTTTGTATACGAGCTTTGTATCAGAGTGCGAGAAATTGTCCCTCACCCACGCGCATTTTTTTTTGTGGAAAAGTCGTAACGCTCAGCATCTTTGCGCACATTTTTACTGGAAATATCCTAATGACAGCCTCTCACAAAGCCCATCTCCCCTTCACTCGTTCATTCAGCGTCGCTCGGTTTGGTTCATCATTCACCACAGTGATACTTTTATAAGTGATTTACAGCGGTTTTACCTCGTGTTGTTAACATTAATTGTGATCGCTATTGTTCACGTAGTGAAATATATACGTACAGCATATAGACAATGACCTCAAGATGAGGAAGAAAGAAGGGATGAAATTCTCCCTGTAAGCAGTAAAACCCTCCTCTCGTCTCCTTCACGCCAGCAGCAACACAACCCAAGGATAAATTGAGTTACAGAAAATTGTCAATTATGAATTAGTATTTATGAGATCTTAACGGTTTTAACTGAAATTAATAGGGTAAAAACAAAAAATTTAAATGGGGATTTATGGTCATGAATCGAGTGATTTTTATAGCATTCTTATGGGTAAAATTGTTTTGGTGTACGAGAATCGAGTTATGAGCTCTTGGAACCAATTAAACTTGTAAACCAAGGTATTACTGTGTCTTTATATATATATATATATATATATATATATATATATATAATATTTGGGATATCGCTATATCAGTATTGGCTGATAAATGCTTGTTTAATGTTGCTGTTATTATTATCAATCTAATAAGAAAATTAGGCTGATAGATAATGGATTCTTTCCTTCAGCCGAGACACGTCACATTCAAACTGTTCGCTATGATGGATTTGAATTATTTTGAAAAGAAAGATACTTTAAAGTGAGTGTACGCATGGAGTTACACCATGACTGGCACATTCAAGTTCGCTTTTCGCACCTTTTGTAAGATGTGATATTAGGCCTGTTTTGCTCTTCACTTTCACTATGGTGTCTTTTTGTAGTTTTTGACTGATGCATTGTCACTACCAGTGGATGGATATCTGCATTTTACCTCAAGATTTCTGATAGCCAAGGGAAGGTGATCCATCCAAAACTCCTCGTCTGCGGTTCTCTGGTTGTCAAACCATTTCAAACCAACATCCGTTCACTGCCGTCATGCTCGTCCCACCCGGGACTGAATACTGAAGAGTTTGACTGCAATGGAAATTAATTGGAGGCATTTGTTTACGTGCATGGTCGCAATCGGAGTCCCTAAGCTTGCCGTCTGTCAGGCGGATCTGTCATTGCAGACCTGGATCAGGCAGGAGTCAGGAACGAACAGGTTCCTCTCCAGAATCCCTCCAGCATTCGGAGCATTGCACGCTGAAAGTGCCGCAGGATTCTCATTAAGGTTATTGTCTCTCTGGTCCCCGACCAAAGAAGGCTGTCATCTTGTTGTATTATTCCCTCAAAAACAGAATTATTCAAGCCCTTCCCTGTAACTCACAAGGCACTTTCTAAAAACACTTAAAAATGTCTTGGAAAGAGACAGAAATGTGAAAGAATGAGATCGATTGCGGCATTTAGAGGCCAAAGTGTTGTCGTGTTTTTGGTTGATTACAAGAGACATTTATTCTTTTAAAGTCATTGAAGGTGAAATATGTCAGCTTTGTGATGTTAAAATTCTTTCTCCTGTGACAAGGAGGTTGGTGTTTTTCTCCTCAGTTATAAAGAACTGTTGCGCTCATGAAAACCTTGTTTAAATTCATTCATCCATCCATCCAACCAATGGAAGTATTTTGTGGAAGAATGTTTCCCTGTTTGACCAGATTTTTATGATTCTTGTATATACTTATTTACTGTTGCACTGATTTAGTTATGATTTTATTTATTTATCAGTATTGTTCTAAAAATGGAAGATGTAGAGTGTTTTTTGAAACATTTCTGCCCAGTTTTTTATCAATTTTGATTATTTGTTTTATATGTTGATGCATTGTTAGATTTATTTTTCATTCTTTATTATTTATTCGCCAACCAATAGAATAGTTTTGCAATGAATTTTGACCAGTTTGTTTAAAAATTATTTTTATTTACGGTATTTAGTTGTTGAGCATTTTTGTATATTAAAAATGGTTTTATTTTTCATGTAGTTTTGAGTTCTGCCATGTTTGTGTGATGCTTGAAAACATTCGAGTTGTACTTCAGGATGAGTTTAAGTTGAAAGTATAACTTCAAGAAGTTCCAAATTGAATCGAGCTCTGCATTTGTTTATTATAGTAATTTGCACTGTCATTGTTTATATTCTTCTCAGGTGTGACCACTGTACTGACTATGACCACTTTGAGCATCAGCGCTCGTAACTCCCTGCCGAAAGTCGCCTACGCCACAGCCATGGATTGGTTCATCGCCGTGTGTTACGCCTTTGTCTTCTCTGCCCTGATTGAGTTTGCTACTGTCAACTACTTCACCAAGCGTGGCTGGGCTTGGGATGGCAAGAGCGTGGTCAATGACAAGGTAATGATCATTAATCATCTCCCAGCATGCATTGTGTTGGTCGGATGGGGCGGCGTATGGATTGGATTGATTGACTTGGTTGCAGGAAAATCATGCTTGGGAGTTGAAGGAGAACAAAATTGCATATTTATGCTTAGTTTGGGACTATGAATAAAACTTTTTCCTCTCAGGTATGAGCTGGATATTCTCAATATGTCATAGTATATGAGCCTCCATGTTTCTTTTTTTTCTGTCAGATTTTTCTGAGTTATTTCGTATCAAACTTTACAGGGTTAAACAGAGAATTTTAGTAAAATATCCTCTTTCTCAGATGTTTCCTCTATGAAATCTCAACAATGCTCAAATGCTACTCATATTTGCCAAGATACTTAAATTCACAATCAGAGATCTCGATATGAACTCAAACATCTCAGTTAAATCTACCTTAAGTGATGAACGCCTATGTAAATCATCTATTATTTTCTTTCAACATTTTATGTTTTATAATTGCCTACATCCAATACGTTTCTCCATCTGTATAATGTGTCTCATTACGCTTTAGCTTTGTAAAAATATACAGGTGTTAATTTGATGTGCTGAACAACAGCTGTGAGTGATGTGCACTGATGTCCTTACTGTAAAGCAATGCTGATAGAATCAACCACACTCTGATACACACAACTCTCCTTCTTTCTGCTGCAGGTCAGGATGAGATAACCACAGAGTAATCCATTTTGATTTTATCATGGACCACTGCATATTTCAGCCATATCCTGTTCCTTTAAGCCGAGGAAAACTGCAGAAGGTCATATTACACAAAGTTCATCTAGATCAGTTAGTAAACGATTGCGGCATGGGGCCAAGTTTTATAATGGTATCTTGTAAAATGAGTAGCACACTCCTTCCATTCATAATACTATGGTCTTCTACTTAGCCACCTGTATCCCTTGGTAGAACCCTTTTTTAATCACATCATGTGGAGTATAGCAGATCCGGTGTGTTGGTCAATTGGATCACAAGTGGACAAAGGCGACACACACCGTTTGCACCTGGTGTTTTTATTTGACTCTTTTGTCCACTTTCAACCACTTCTGTCCTGATTTCTTCGAGGGGACGGTCTATGGAAGTGCTTGTAAGTGGACAAACTCAAAACTTTTTAGATTCAGTTTAAACCTGAATTTACCGTCCACTTGTGATCTAATAGACCAAAACGCATCTTACCAGGTGCAAACAGGGCCATAAATCCTTGTTCATAAACTCTGTTATACGAAACAAGAAAAGATAACTCGTTTGCTGTGAGTTCTGTCCCTTGTCGGGTGAAGGAAAAGATGCTGGTTCCTGAGAAATGTGGTTTGCTGCACTTTCATTATTTTGAATACAGCAATTTGGCTTCTGGTTCACCTATACAGGTGGTTGAAATGGCTTGATCCAATCAATTGGCTGGGAATACTTTGAAATAACTGAACATCTAATCATTTTCAGACCCCAGGAGGTGTTGGCTAAAGGTCAATCAAGTGATTTGAGCAACATGTTGCTTATTACTCAGCTTGAGTATATCATCTCCATATCAATGATGCACAATCTGCTGGATATTCACGGCGCTGTGTATCTCGGGTGGTTTAGGAGTAGAGATGATGAATCTGAAAACATGTCAGTATCCAGGCAATACTTTAGATAATGTGTTTCTGCACTGAGCAACACTCAAATTTCTTTATGGCATCAAGGGTTCCATGAAGAACCTTTAACATCAAAGGAACCATTCCACTGAGCAAAAGGTTCTTTGTAGTTAAAAAAAAGTTCTTTAGATTATTTAAATGTTCTTGAAAAATTATCCATTGGCTCTTTTGCAACCTTTTTTTTAAGAGTGAATGATGACTGGCCAAAATGCATCACTATTGAAGCTTATTCTACAGATCTTCTAAACACCAAGTTTCCCCCTTTTGCTTTCAAAAAGGTATTACAGGAATAGCAGTTAAAGAAGCGAACAAAATACAAACTATACAGAAGTTATTGGGAATGCTGTAAAAAGGCCAATGCTTAAAACCTGTTACATGCTGGTGTCTATAAAAATGCATCTCCTCATCCACCATCCAAACTAATGCATACATCAATACTTTTAATAAGAATAAGAGTTTTAATTCTCTGTCTAAATGTTCCAATGGACCAATTTGTACTCAACCCTTAGCAGTGTTTCAGTTGTGACAAATACAAAAAAGGTCTAACGGCTGCAAACACAACTGTTGTAATTGTGATGAGGAAGGCCATAAGGAGAGTTGTGAAAAACCATCTAAATGTAGCGATGCACTGGTGGTCATTCAGCTGCATCAAAACAGTTTCCCTAAAGAAAGGGAATTACAGAAGGTCAGGTGCGCAAAGAGGATCAGTTACCCTGAAGAAAAGAAAATGGTGGTTGCTGTACCTGTTTAAGGCCCCGTCCACACGGAGACGCGGATCACTGCATCCGCATACATTTCTTATCGGATTGACGTTCCGTCCACACGCATCCGGCGATTTGGGAGACTGAATCCGCTCTCTTTTTATACCGGGTCCTAAAGTGGATAGATCTGAATCCGACACCCTTGCGGACTCGTGTGGACGGCCAATCCGTATATTTTTTTGTTTACCGATGATGTCATCACATCCCGTGTCGACTGCGTCACGTAACAGCAACAGTGTTGCCAGATTGGACTTAAGATTCCAGCGCAGCTACAGCTTAAAACCCTCCCATTTAAAAAACACCATCCCAAAGTGCGTACTCTTATAAATAATGAAAATGTTGAGCGATTTTATGCATCAAAAACCAGCCCAAATTTTATCAACCAGCCCAATGCATTTTTCCCGGTCGGACGTGACAAAAAGGTAAATAGCAATCTGGCAACACTGAACAGCAACAACAATGCATGCTCAAAGTCTTCTTCTCTGTGTATAGTGTATTATCTGTGGCAGAATTACAGCGCCCCATACTGGTCTGGCATATAAACTACACCGGATTCAGTTGGTTTTAGTGGTATCGTGTGGACGCTGATTTTTTTTTTGAATGAGGAAAAAAAAGATCGGATAAGGAACGCGCCGGCATCGTGTGGACGTGGCCTAAATTTGTTTCTCTGCTGTCAAAAAAAAAAAAAGTGAGAACAATAGATTTCCGGACAGATCTCACCTGGATACATAAAGATGATCCTCAAACTGTTAACCATAGTAATCTTCTCCCAAGGTCGAAGAATGCAGAAATTTAGACCTAAAACTCTTTCAAAAGACATTCATCTCAGTCAGAGATCAACAACTGAGAGCCAAAAGGCAAATAAAAATAACAGAAAGGCAAGCTCTTGACAATCGAAAGATGAAACCTCAAAAGACAGTACAAATTAAAGATGTGTGAACACCACCATCTCCTAAAGGCAGAATTAGGACAACTGTTCCTATTCTCTAATGGGATGTTATAATCCAATGGAACTGCCGTGGTGTCAGGGCTAATTTTACAGCGTTCAACTGCAGTTATTAATCCTCTTTTGCAATGTCTTCAGGAGATACAATTATCATCAGATTGTTCCCTTTTATAAAATGATACTATTCGGCACAATTAAAAAGCTGGCTTCCAGTGGTACAGCCGATTCAATAAGAAATTGTGATTCGTAGTCATATCGTTATTTTCAGCAATCTGCAGGTGACAGTGGTATGATTGACGCTGCGGAAAAGCATTACAGTCCGTTCTAGTTACATTCCTCCTGATTTAAATACGACGCACATGGACCTAGACCACCTTGTCGCTCAGCTCTTATCTCCCTCTATTGAAATGGGAGATTTTAATAGCCATAACTTTCTGTGGGGCAGTAATCACTGCAATCCAAGAGGAGCGAATAATTAAGATTTTATAGATAACCATACCTTATGTTTTAAATAATGGATTGAATACTTATTTCCATGTGGGACATGGAATATACTCAACTTAATTTGTCAGCCTGAACATTTGTTATTAGATCTATGGAAAGTATGTCATGACCTTTGTGGAAGTGACCATTTCCCAATCATCGTAACTATTAAAAGAAGAGAGGAGAAACAAAAGTAGAACTAGAGAGATAAATAAGCAAACTGGAATCACTTTCAAACTCTGTTATGAGAGATTTACACACTTTCTGGAGGAAATAGCAAATTATACCATCTCAAAAGAAAACCTAGACGAATTCCATGGTTTGATGGAAGACAAAAGCTGGAAGACTTTTCTTCAGACATCCATTAAGTAAAAATCTTATAAAATTGTGGAGTGGAGCACAACAAGAATAATAATTGAAGTTAAAAAGGAAAGCCAGAGAAGCATTTCAACAAGTACTCAAACAAAATATTGAGCCTCATAGGAAAGATAGAGAACGTCTCGGGGTTACGTATGTAACCCTGGTTCCCTGAGGGGAACGAGACGCTGTGTCGAAGCACTAGGGGAAATAGCCTTGCGTGAGTCACGTGAAGATCTATGCAACCAATGAGAAGCGAACGCGTGTGAATGCGTCACTGCCGGCCGCAGCCGGTGACGTCATGAGGAAGAGCATAAAGCGCGTCTGAAACCGGGGCGCGTCAGCCATGAATGCCTGAAGCGGGCCCGGAGGCGCCAGGAGCTGAGGCCAAGACACAGCGTCTCGTTCCCCTCAGGGAACCAGGGTTACATACGTAACCCCGAGACGTTCCCTTTCAGGGAACTCGAGCTGTGTCGAAGCACTAGGGGAACGCTATGCCAACGCCACCTCAGCGAGGTCAGCATCCGGGTGTGTCCCAGCTCACTGAGAGAGCACCCTGGTTCCCGGGGCGGCATCGAGGTCTAGCTGGTAGAACCTCATGAATGTGTGCGGTGAGGACCAGCCAGCCGCAGCACAAACATCAGACAAGGAGACTCCGGAGAGGAGAGCCTTGGATGCCGCCATGCTCCTAGTGGAGTGGGCTCGGACCCTCAAAGGAGAAGCATGACTGGCCGACTCGTAAGCTAGGCAGATAGCCTCGACTATCCACCTGCTTAGAGTTTGCTTGGAAGCTGGGGCACCCTCGGGGGCCCCAAAGCAAACGAACAGTTGGTCCGACTTACGCCAAGTGGCAGTCTTGTGAACGTAAGCGTCCAGTGCTCGCACTGGACAGACCTTGTTCTTGTGCTCCTGCTCATGATCGTCAAATGGGGGAGGGTAGAAGGCCTGCAGCGTGATAGACCGAGCCACATTAGTGGGAACCTTGGGGACGTAGCCTGGCCTCGGGTGGAGGAAAGCTTTCGCCATCCCGGGCGCAAACTCAAGACATGAAGGGGCCACTGAAAGGGCCTGAAGGTCCCCGACCCTCTTAAGCGAAGTGATTGCCAGCAAAATAAGGTTTTTTAGCGAGAGGTACTTGATAGAGATACCCTCTAGAGGTTCAAAGGGTGGCTGGGACAAGCCTAGGAGTACCACGGACAAGTCCCAGGCAGGCACCCTGGTCTGGGCCGCAGGTCTCAGCCTTAGTGTACCACGGAGGAAACGAGTGACTAGGGGGTCCCTGCCCAAGGACACCCCACCCAGAGGTACGTGGCAAGCCGCTATAGCAGCCACGTAGACCTTCAAGGTGGAGGGGGACAGCCCTGCCACAAATCTCTCTTGCAGGAACTCCAGTACTTTGCCAATTTGACAGGTTACTGGGTTCACCTGCCTTTCACTACACCAAGAAGTGAAGAGCTTCCACTTCAAGGCGTAGAGTTTCCTCGTGGAGGGAGCTCTGGACTGAAGGATGGTCTCAACAACCTCGGCTGAGAGACCGGCCTCTATGAGCTGGGCCCCCTCAGGGGCCAGACCCACAGTTTCAACAGCCCTGGTTGCGGGTGAAGAATGCAACCTTCCGCCTGGGACAGAAGGTCCCTCCTGATCGGGATCTCCCAGGGGACCCCGTCGAGGAGGGACACAAGGTCCGCGAACCATATTCTGGACGGCCAGTGGGGGGCCACTAGCGTGAGACGGACCTTGTCCCGGCGCACCTTGGCCAGAACTCCCGGGAGCAGAGCGATCGGGGGAAAAGCATACAGGCGCAACCTCGGCCACGCCTGTGTCACGGCATCCCGCCCCAGAGGCGCTGGATGTGTGAGTGAAAACCACAGAGGGCAATGGGAGTTTTCTACCGAGGCAAACAGGTCGACCTGTGCCTTTCCGTACCTTTCCCAAATTTGCTCCACCACCTCGGGGTGGAGTCGCCATTCCCCTGGTCTCGCCCCCTGTCTCGACAGGGCGTCTGCTCCCACATTCTGGACCCCCGGGATGTAGGCCGCCCGGATAGAGAGCAGCTTTCCCTGGGCCCAGAGGAGGATCTGTTGCGCCATCTTGTAAAGTGGTCGCGAACGCAGACCCCCCTGGTGATTGATATACGCAACCGCAGTCATGCTGTCGGTGAAAACAGTGACATGGTGGTCGCGAAGGTCCGGTAGGAACGCACAGAGTGCTTTGCGGATCGCCAGTAACTCTAACATGTTTATGTGCCAGGTCTGGTGCCGACTGTTCCATAGACCTTGTGAGGAGCGGTCCCTCAAGACCGCCCCCCAGCCCGAGAGGGAGGCATCTGTCGAGAGAGAGACTCTCCGAGCCAGAGCCCCTAGCACTGGGCCTTGAGACAGAAACCAAGGATTCTTCCACATACTCAAGGCGCGTAGGCATCGCCCCGTGACCTTGATAATGCGAAGCGGGTTCCCTTTCGGGGAAAACCCCTTGGTCTTTAGCCACCACTGCAGGGGTCTCATGTGCAGCAGGCCCAACGGGATGACGCAGGATGCCGCTGCCATGAGCCCTAACACCCTCTGGAAGTGTCTGACAGTGAGTGGCTGGCCTAACTTGATGCTCTTGACGGCTGAACAGATAACTTGGATGCGCCCGGGGGAAAGCCGGGCCGACATCGCTACTGAGTCCCAGACGACTCCCAAGAAGGTGGTTCTCTGAGCGGGAGAAAGAACACTCTTCTTGGCGTTCAGCCTCAACCCCAGCCCCTTTATGTGTGCGAGCACTACATCTCGATGTTGCTCCGCCAACTGCGGCGACTGGGGGCCGCAACCCTCCATCCTTCTTGGGAACTATGAAGTACCGGCTGTAGAACCCGGACTTGCTCTTTGCGAGGGGTACATGCTCGATGGCCCCTTTCGCCAGCAAAGTGTCTACTTCTTGTTCCATGACCAGAGCCTGCTGAGGGCCTACAGCAGACTGTAGGACCCCCGAGAACCGGGGTGGTGAGACCCCGAACTGAATGGCGTACCCTAAGGTGACCGTGCGCAGGACCCACTGAGAGATACCAGGTAGCCGTGACCACGCATCCCGGAACTCTACTAGGGGAACCAGCCTCCCGGGGCTGGCCTCTGGTGCTGATAGCATGTCCACCACTGGGCCGGGATTTCCGGATTCCCGGGTGGAGTGCTCTAGGACCCTCCTCGGAGGGGGTGGTTTTCCCATGGCGGGCTGACTGGTCAGCTGCTCCAGGGATACACCACCTTGTTGCGGCTTGGCGTCAGGGCCGCTTGCTCTTAGCCTTCTTAGCGCTCAGGACAACGGCGGTCTCACGTGGAGGGCGGCGGGGAATAACTTTACTGAACGCCACCTGCTGTCGTGCAGCCTCCTGAAACTTGTCGACAACGCTTTTTACGGCGTCGCCGAACAAGCCCGAAGGGGACAGAGGGGCGTCCAGCAAAACAAATTTGTCCCTATCTTTGATGGAAGACAAATTGAGCCAAAGATGTCTCTCCGTAGCCACCAGAGCTGCCATGGAGCGACCGACAGAGTAGGCCGTCTCCCTAGTGGCCCGGAGAGACAGATCCACGGTCCGGCGCAGCTCTGCCACTGCCTCCGGACCGATACCACCGCCCTCGTTGAGGTCCCCCAGCAACTCAGCCTGATAAGCCTGCAGCAGAGCCGTGGTGTGCAGGCACGCTGCGGCTTGACTAGAGGCTGAGTAAGCTCTCCCCACCAAAGACGACGTGACGCGCATCGGCTTGGAGGGGAGCGCCGGAGCTTTAATGGAGGACGCAGATTGGGGCACAAGGTAGCTCGCAAGCGCCTCATCCACCTTCTGCATCCCCCCATAGCAATAGCTTTGAGCCCCTGCGAGATTCGTATACATCGAACTATTTCGTGTATGAACTCTCTCAGAGGCTGGCCTTTCCCACGATCTGGATACCTCGGCATGCAAATCGGGAAGGAAAGGCATAGCTCGGCGCGGGGGAGTGACGCGAGCCGGCAGATAACGCTCGTCCAACATACTTCTTTTAGGACGGGCGCTTCTGGTCTCCGCCGGCCATTCAATACCCAGACGAGAGACAGCTCGCGCCACAACCTCAACTAGCTCTTCGAACGCCGGCGAGGAGAGTGGCGAAGCCTCCTCTGCCGGGTCAACACTAGCTAAGTCCATCTCACTATCGGAACTCGACAAAGCTAATGTTGGAGTCACAGCACGAACATCTCCTGAGGAGTGTCCGTGACTGGAACCCGTTTGGTCTCGTGAGGGCTGAGGTAAGGACGGACCCACCCCAGCAGCCTCAGCGAGATCCATTTGTGAACCCCAGGACTGAGAGCGCCGCAAAGCCTCGGCCGCTGCAGGTCCCGAACCCCGGGGAACACTAGCCTGGGCGGCCTCGTTACAGACCGCCAGGCGGGAGCGGAGAACATGCAGAGAAAACTGCTCACAGTCTTTACAGCCGGCGCCCTCAAGAGCCGACCGTGCATGTTCCACTCCTAAACAGATAACACACATAACATGTGTATCCCTGCCCGTTATAAAACGAGGACAGGGATAAACACACGGTCTGAAACTCTGTTCATCTCTCGCCACACTTTTCACACTCATTCTCTGATTTTTTAAGCTATCACAGTCTCAAAAACCACTCTCGCACAGACACAGCACGCTGAAGGCATTCAGAGCTGACGCGCCCCGGTTTCAGACGCGCTTTATGCTCTTCCTCATGACGTCACCGGCTGCGGCCGGCAGTGACGCATTCACACGCGTTCGCTTCTCATTGGTTGCATAGATCTTCACGTGACTCACGCAAGGCTATTTCCCCTAGTGCTTCGACACAGCTCGAGTTCCCTGAAAGGGAACAAAGGATTCATTCATGATGATGCTTTTTACAGGGAAAAATGTATCGCAACTGCCTGAATTGATTTGGAGAAAACCTATGACACGACCTTGAAACTTGGTATTTTAAAGCATTTGTACCAAATTCATTTTAGAGATGGTTTGAAGGATTTTTGTTGAACAGACTCTTGAGTCAAGAAGCAGGTACTCTGTCTGGCCAGCATGAAAAGGAACTCAAGGAAGTAATTTATCTGTAACTCTTTTTAGTTTTTCTGTAGCTCAACCTGTAGAGCATTGATGTTTACAACACCAAGGTCATGGGTTTGATCCCAGGGAAAGCAAGAACTGATTCAATGTGTTCCTTGAATGCAATGTAAGTCGCTTTGGATAAAAGCGTCTGCCAAATGCATACATGTAAATATATTAAAAAAGACAGCATGGCAACTGTCAGTTATTGTGTTTTGATTTCCCCAGTAATTTATACTGTAGAGGATATCTGCATTTCTGTTAGCTTTGTTCAATCATTACACAATGAACCAGAGTTGTTTATGGATGGAGACCCCATTAAAGTTGTTAAAGAGACCGGGTTTCTTGGGACCACCTTTTATTCCTCACATTAAAATACTGAAAAATAAATGTTTTAAAGCCATTACCAATTTTAAGGTTTTAATCAAAACCAAGTGGGGAGCAAACTCTGTACAGAGCTTTGATTCACTCAAATCTTGACCATGGAAATATAACTTATGAATCAGCCAGGAAATCATATATATGACTTTTGGATACTCCAAACCACAAAGGATTGTGATTGGCTATTGGAGCCTATAGAACATGACCAATCAACCTCCTTTGGACATCAGACAATTAAATTGTCCTCTACAAAATGCAAACAAAGAAAATCCTGCCTATTCAAAAACAAATTTTCAAGTCTGTATTCGATTAGTACATGAAAGAAAACAAAGTCCATTTGGTCTACACATTACAACCCATCTGGGGAATCTGAAAGTGGATTTAATTTTTTTTGAAACGGACATATTTTTGCAGAATTCCTCCATGAGATCTCAAAAAAACCCAAATCTATCTGGATTTAGCAAGAAACCAAAAATTCAAAACTCATTTGAATGATTATCGCCAGAAATATTTGGATTTAAGAGCACAGATGGACCAAAATCTGGAAATCGAGTGCGTCAGGGTTTACGTATTTCTGACCAAAGATACGCATTTTCGTCTCTTGAATCAAATAATTTGGTTTCACTTTATTTTGATGGTTCACTTTCTGTTTATTATAAGTATAATTTATAATTATTCATACAAACAATCTGAGCTGATTGATTACAAAAAGTCTAGATATGGTTAATGGTGCGGATATGATTTGAAATGTCATTTAAGTTTGTAATACAAACAGTACAAGTTAAACTCCAAAGTTTAATTCTTGGGCCAAGAGATTTTTTTTAACTCTTTAATAAGCCATTAATCAAGATTTATATACCAGAATATAAAGTTAGAGACATTTATTTGCAGACAAGACTTATGACAGCACAGTCAGTTCAAATGAAGCCCAAGCAAAACTGCATTATATGCTATTTTCCAGTCAAATGATTTTAATGACTATCGAGATTTTAGTACTCTGCAAAGAATTATTGTAATCCAGTGAGGTCAACCCTGAAATTTACCATCACCCTGTCATCACATCCACAAAATCAAATCTGGAGTCTTATTCTCATTATATGAGATTGATTAATATCAGTTTCATAAGGGTCTCTTCCTTCCCCTATAAGTCAGATTCTGTATCATTGCTTATTCATGAGCCTTCAAATCTTTTACACAAATCACATTCTTTCCACTAAAGGTCAGTCAGCCAATCAGAAATGACAGCCTGTAGAATTGGTATGTTTATGCAGATTTTGGCACTGTCTTCCTCTGTCAGAGTCGCAAAAAGTAGACCTATATTTCTTGGTTTAGAGTGTGTTGGTATCTAATGCTCCAGAAATAGATCTAATCAATCTAAAATAGTGCAGCAACAGTGAATCTTACGTAACCGGTCAAGATCATTTCCAAGTCATGCTTTCCCACCGAAAAGCAAAAATTGTTTCATTAAAAAAGGTGAAGACTTGTTTGCATTTCCAAAATGCAAATCACTCTCGTTCTCATTACTGTAATGCCAACAGGCTTGTTTGCAATTGTGATTAAAATATTGCAATATAAAGATATTCAAAAAGGCCAAATAAAATAGGCTTCATTTTCTTTATGCCAAAAAATAAGTAATACATGTGTGGGGTGAACTGATTTCAAGTACTTTCTTCATAGATTGTGTGAGATTAATTTCCAAGTGGCACCGAAAACACGTTGTCCGTATTGTCTCATTTGTTTATTCAGAACCTGCCTCATAAATTTAGTTTATTATAAATTATTTAAGCATTAAATAGACTCTGTGGGATTTTAAATTGTCATTTCATTTGTTTCACTGAGGGATGTTTGGCAGTATGTGCTCTCGTTGTCAGTGTTCGTTTTAACATGCGCAATTGAACATGGCATGTAGTCAGGTTGATTTTAGATGCTATCAAACATATTACACTCTGACTTGACGCTCAGAACCCGTAGGAGATGTTCACTGATTTGATGCAATACATGCAAGTGACTTTCAAGGAGTAGCAAGCAGTCAAACACATTTCCAGTGATTATACATTGTTTTAGTCCTGTTTGCTCTTCATCTGAATTTCAGTGGTGTTTGAGCGGACAGTGTATCAAACGGCCTCTCTTAGTAACCATCCTGCATTTAAACTGCATTAGTAGTTCCTGTCACTCTCCTTAATTACCGCAACGCTGCTTCCCGGGGCGCATTCATCGGCGCGTCAGGGAGAGGTGGAGGTCTGTGGTCTGTGCTTTGAAACACCCGGAATGAGAGCTGGGCCTGCGGGCATGTGCCGGGAACCCAGCTGGAGAAACAGACTGAACGCTCTGTGCATTCCCTCATCAAAACACCTGCGCGAGTCAGTTCTGTGTCATCTCGTATCACTCAGGGTAGGACTTTCCCTTTAAAGTCCCTATGAAATCAAAAGTAGGAGAAATAGTTGGAGAAAAATGCGGCTTTGAAAACAATTGGCTATTTTTAAGAAGGGGTGGAGCTGTTCGATATGTCCCGCCTGTCTTCCTGTTTCAGTGGAAACATGCACAAATAAGGTACTTTAGTTAGTCTTTAAAGTCAACATGAAGTGGAATTTACACACACACACACACAGTGTTTTGGAAAGTTACTTTTGAAAAGATTTTTTTCTGGGCTTGCTTGTTTGTTTTGAGAGGTTTTTTTTTTACCGGTGAATGAAGCAAGTTTCTGACATATGCGTGTTTGTTCATCATTAGCACATGCATGTCATGTTTTCATTAACTTATTAGGTTATAAAGTTTGGCCAAAATTTCCTATAATAATAGATGAAGTGCTATGACAACAGATGCTAGACTAAGACACTAGTCTCTGCTCCTCAAATACATAAAACATTAGCCTTATACCATATTTTCCCGCATATAACCGCGAGTTATACCACATTTTACAAACCCTGCAGGGGGTGTGCGGGCTATATTCACAATTTTTCAATATATTTGTTACGTCCCTAAGGACGCAAGTTTTGTGGGGTTTTTTTGTATTTTCTTTTTGTTGTTTTTTCTTGTGAGGGTTGTTGTCTCTGGCGCTTGTACTATCACTCTGACAGCTGGCGCTGATAGGCTGTCTGACCTGTCAATCATCCAAGAAGACGTGATTGCATGAGGGCGGGCTCTTCTCATCTCATCTGATGATCAACACCTGTAGAATCGCTTCTTAAGGGACGAGCTGCTGCACAGCGAGAGAGACTGCTTTTTCTTTTTGTTCTGATTCTGACTTGTTTGTTTTCTTAATGTTTGAATTTCGCGCACAAGCACTGTGTACCGAGCCTGAACAGTTATGATAATTGATGTCATCCGAGCAACATTCGAAATTCGAAATGTGAATTTGCACAAAAAAAGTTCTTCAATCTATGGGTGCGGGTTATATAAAGGTGCGGGTTATGCCCACACAACCTGCAGGCTATATGAGGGTGTGGCTTATCTGCCGGAAAAATAAGGTAGTTTTCTTGAGTAAAGAAAACGCTGTACATATTTCCCTTTGCATTCCAAAAGCAGAGACGGTCCAAACTGTGTAGCACTTCATTCAGGATAGAGGTGGATGGGATGGAGTTATGAGGTTTGACTGACAAGTTTAAGGATCCAATAGAGTAACAAGGTTTAGTCATAAACCCACAGACAGGTGTAAAGGGTAACCAATAGTAATGATTTAATCATTTTTTTATTTGATTTAAATGATGAAGACAAGTTACAAGGTTTCCGTTCAGCAACAAAAATGTACATACTGTATACATGTAGGTGTATTATATGCATTTTTAACTATTACCAGGGCCTATATGTGTGAATAGCATGTGTTTCTTGATGTTTGTGTGTGTGGGCACGCTAATGGAGAGAGAAAGTTATTAATGACTGTTTGTCGTGTGTGGGATCTTGTTATTTTTCTGTGTGCATGCAGTGCCGGCACTAAGGAATTTTCCCGCTGATGTTATGACAAGAACGTATTGAATCATGAATCTTCCTCTCTGTTCTTCATCATGAGCCTGCTCATCCTCGACACCGCCAGTTGTCCCATCAACTGTTCATCATAACACCACTCATGTATTACAACTAGAGTAGTTTATCCAGCAAGTGGACGATGTACAACACACAAAAGTGGCATGCCCATGATATTTGGGATTGAAAACCGTATTTGAGGCTCAAATTGTCCTGGAGACGGGGGCAGATTGAATACCGTCAGTGTGGACAATGGCCAAGCCTCTTCTGTAACTCACTTACTCTAGGTGGTACAACATTTAGATGATCTTAAGTAATTTTATAAATAGCTCTTTGGCTTTGGCAGTTGAGTCGCACTTACTTTTTTCATATTGTATATTGTTTCACTCAGGAATCTTTCATTACAGACGTAAAATTAATTATACTCTTAATACATATTGATTATGTTATTGCTGCTGCCACAGAACAAGTATGGACCTGCAACTGCTAATAGATACAGTCACACTGCCTTGAGCATGTAAGATGCTTCATAAATCTCGTAGCAGATCTGGGCAGGTGGAGCTGGGGGATGTGGAGGGCTCCAGATGAACTCTGATAGCAGACTGCATGTAAAGGACTGATCAACCTACGAAGTCTAGAGTTGTGACTGAATATTCATTTTAGTTATAGCAATTGTATCTACTTTTGTTATTTTTAATCAAAAACTCACTTAATTTTCATACATTTTTACGAGTACAAGACTTGATATATAATTTAGTTTTTCAAGCAACTGTGTCTTTAAGAATTTCTTGTTATTGTACTGAGAAACCAAAGTAATGATAACATTTATTTTATTGCAGTGTTGCTTGTAACTCCATAACTCGCTCACAAATGATGGTTATGCTTCAGTCATAAAATATGGTTCTTTCTTGCTTTCATAACCAAACTATGCAAACAGCTCTCCAAACAGGACTGACAAGCATATTCCGAAGTAATGACTTCAAAGTAACAAACTCTCAATTTCCCACAGAAAAAGGAGAAAGCTTCAATCATCAAGAAGAACAACGCCTATGCTGTCGCCGTGGCGAACTACGCCCCCAACATCACCAAGGACACGGTCCTCCCCACAATCGCCAAGGGGAGCGTAGCCGAACCGGGCAAGACCAAAGCTGACGGAAAAGCAGCCGAGGCGAAGAAAACCTTCAACAGTGTGAGTAAAATCGACCGCATGTCTCGTATCATGTTCCCGGTCCTCTTCGGGACATTCAACCTGGTTTACTGGGCGACGTATTTGAACAGAGAACCCGTGATCAAAGACATGGTGCCCTCTTATTAGACGCCGTCCAGGGTTGCGACGGGTTCCACTAAGCAGGACTAAAGACTAGGCCAAAACCACCCAGGGACTCTGAATATAAATCACGCTCCGACGCTCTTTCCCATCTGCTCCAGACAGACGTGTCGTGGATTGTTGCAAGATGCCTTTCTATCTCTCTCTGTCTCTCGTCGCTCTTTTCTACAGCTTTTTCAGCAGTGCTTTTGAAATGACAATTGCCTTTGTACATATGTACGTACTGAAAATGATGCGTTACGTTTGGTTTGATGTGTTTTGCTCTGAAAATCTGACTTTGGACCTCTCTCTGTGATATAGATTAGCAAATTATAGCTATTCATTTATTTGTTTTCCCTTTATTTCGATAGTCCGCTTTCGACATTCTACTAACTGTAAATCAGTTTACTGCTACATGTCAACTAACTCTCATTAGAGAATGAGTAGACCATCTGGTTCGGTTTAGGGTTAGTAGAATAAGTTGGCACGTAGTCGCTTGTAGTGTGTTTGGAGAATATTAAAAAAAAAGAGTTTGCAGACAGTCTACTAATACTCTAATGAGAGCTAATTGACACGTACATAAAATGTGTAACTTTGTATTGATATATAACATCGAATGTCTAAAGGCGAACATCAAAATAAGGTTTTACTATTTAATTATTTTGTGTAAATGTTACGATTTTTCGTGATGGTGCTTGTTTTTGACTAGCCTTTTTTAATCTATAAGACCAAGCTCTTTTGTGCTTATGGTCTGATATTTTGTGCTGAGCCCGTACACAAAAAAACATGAAATCTACTGTTTACACATTGCTGTATCTTCACTGTATGCGTTTTGATTTTCTTCTGTTAAACCAGGAATGTTCTATTAACAGCATTTTGGATGACGATGTCAACATGGTTTTAAATCCGTTTGTCAGTTTTTTGACTCTACATCCCTTTATAAAGGTCACTAATGCAGCAACATATATCAGGGTGGTGTGGGAAGCTCATGCAACTGCATGCCATAAATTACCGAATTAATGAGTGAATCTACTCAACAACAACAACAATATGCAAGATGGGATTTGATTCTACCCATTGGGAATTTATTGCATTGTTTAAAACAAGGTTTAGTGATTTTAGCCAACAATGAAATTTGTTTCAGTGCCAGAGAAAAAACAAATACACATTCCCTCAGTTTCACAGACAAGTCCTAGACTTAAATCCGTGTTTCAGTTTTAACTGAAAATAACTTGCACAGGTATATCCTAAAATATGTCAGTGTCTTTTTTTTGTCTCAAGATGCACACCAGTAATGCTTTTTTCTAAAAGCAAATTAAATGCCCTAACTGAACTAAGGTCTAATCCTAGCTTAATCTAAACCCTCTCTGTGAAACCAAGCCTTTATTTTATTTGAAGTTTGATGGTTCATGATTGCACTTGTTTTTGTTGATCATTCTTTAAAATGCATGTAATAAAATGAAATGTGCTGCACACGTCCTGAAAAGAGAAGCCACGTCGTTTTGATCGCCCCGGCTGGCTGCTGCAGTAAAGGTCTCAAACCCCGCCCTCTCTGAGTAATCAAATGCCAGCCAAATTTTGAAAAATCCACTTATAAAGATCATTTCTACCATTTTAGGTAGTTCTTGTCATGTTATTCTGACATGTTAGTTTTTCCAATAAGTTTGGTTTTAGTTATTTATTTGATGCTATAGAAATGGGGTGAAATGTCATGATTGACACCTGTGCTTGCGATTGAGGGATCACCACTGCGTGGGCTCCGATTGACATCATCGGCTATGACAATGTCTGGGATATTTTGGCTTTATTTTTCAGTGGAAAGAAATGGAAATGCGCTTGTCCATTTTTCTTTCTTTTTTACAGTATTTGGTATTAAATAGCATCAGGTTGAGCTTTCCTCACACCCTTTCTTCAAAGGTGAAGTGTGTCATTTTGGGAATTTTAAATGCTTTCTCCTTGTCCAGGTTTAGTGTGCACACACAAATGTAAGAGTTTAGGTTTATAACCCATTTAATTAGATGTTGCCTTGTTGAAAGGATGTGAACACTGTGGATATGTGGCACTCTTAGTTTGTATTTCAGTGGCAGACAGGGGGAGTGTTTGGAAACAAACAAACTGCTGCAGAAATGGCACACTTCATCTTTCATGCTGGATCCAAGGAACTTACTGAACATGTTGGGGGGAAAAAAATCTATTTCATGTTCAGCAATTTCTGCTTTTTGCCACTGTGCTTTCCTCTTATTGAACTCTTACAGATGATGTTCTTTTTGGACCAAAAGACCGAAGTGCTTCAACTATTGCATGTTTACTACAAGTGTTTACCCTCCAAACTGAAGCTGAATATTCCTCAAATTTAGCCTACAAAATATCATTCAGTAAAATCATAGAAATGTCACAGACTGAAAATCCAAAATGCCTGTCACAGAGTAGATTTTTTTTTTTTTTGTATATATGTAAGGAATATTTGTTAACGTTGGTGTTGTTGTACACTTGTGTGTAATGTTTTATGTTGACTGTTTGTACAGTTTTATACACACACACACACACACACACACACAAAAGGAGCATTGCAGAGTTTCTTGTTTGTTTTTTTCAGTCAGTTTTAAGTTATTTCTAAGAGAGTTGATGTAAATTTAAAGCATGCAGCAGCCTCATTGGCTCTATAGAAAATGATACAATTGTTCTGGAATGGTATTCATTGTTGTTACAATTATTTAGCACTGTTTATTGTTAATTTATTCATCATAAAAAAATAATTTTCTGTTTAAGAGCTCATATCAAAGTGTCAATGTTTCAAAATATTTATTTCTCAATATTATTTGACATGCTATCATATTAAATCTATTTTCTGTGTGGTATAATATCGTTTGGAGCTCTGCTTTAATTTTCACATTGCTTTGATTGAAAGATGGTTGCATCTTCGTTATGCATAAACTGTTTGAGCAATAAAAAAAAAAGAAGACAAAAAAAAGATGACGTAAACTTCCTGGCATGGAAAAGAGCTTTCCACAAACAGAATGTATCCTGTATGGAACATTTATGTTCTCAGATGGGATATTCTGAATAGATTGTTTAAATAGTGTAAGTGTTATATTTTTTGTACTGATCTGCTTTTAATGATGTCATTATTGTTTAAAGGAACATTCCATCCAGAATTTAAAGTTCTGTCTAACTGAACACACTTCCATGATGTTCTAAACACATATGCTGTTATTTTTATGTTTTTTGTGTTCTTTTTGGAGCTTTACAGACATGTTCACTATGAAGCAGCAAGAAGATTTTTCAGAAATTCTCAGAAAAATACCAGCATACGAGTTTGGAACAATGTGAGGGTGAGTATAAGGTGACGATTACACAACACTTTTTTTTTTAACTGAAAACAGAACTTTTTTTTGCATTTTGGCTGTTCATTTTGGTCATAAGTTTGGTGTTTTTATGTTCAAAGTCTGTGGAAGCTGCAAAAACTTAAATTTGGTCCATCATGTGCATTACATATTCAGTCTATAACTACGTTGTTTCTTTACATAACATCACCAGCTACTGGCCAGCGTTTTTAATCATTTTAACTGATCCGTGTTAGCAGGAACCGTTTTGACAATGTTGTCACCTGTATGCAAAACTTTTCAAAACCATTTCCGTTTGTAGTAAACTGTTGTCGTGTAAACATACCCTAAATGACAGCATTTTCATTTCTTTTCCTTAACTTGAAAATGTGAAGAAGAGTCAGTAAGTTGTAAATCTTTGCAAATGAATCACCAAGACCAGCAAAGTTCTCTCTAATGTCGGTTACCCTTCTCTATGATGAGTATATTGTTTCCTATAATGTAAATTTGAATTTGGGCTCATGACCAGAACAACTGAATCGCTTTAGTCCTTCAGCAGCTGGGACTCATTTTATAAATATTGGTACTCTCTCTTTCAAATGTCATTCTACTTCTCTTTCAACAGTTTCTTGAATAAACAACAACAACAAATATATGATTCACTCTGAGTCTGATTCATTCATTCATTCATTCATTCACCTTTTAGGATATATTGTTTTCCATTATTCACAGTTGAAATACATTCTTCTGTACATTTGCCATGATAACCAAAATAAGATATTGGTAAAAGACTGTGACATCTTATAAATAGCAAAAGCTGTATTAGTACCAGTTGAGAAATATTTCAAAAATACATTATGGCAAAAACAGATCTGTTAATATTAGTCTCAAAATTCTTTGAAAAACCTTACAGTATTCAGTTGGCTCTGGAGTGTAAGACAAGAGTGTATAGACTTCAGGAAATGAGCTCATTACATCATCAGATACAGGGATTTCCCTCCAAAACTTCACAGTGGGGTCAGAGGAATTAAATGAGCGTGACATGCAATAATTCAGCTAACTCCACATTCAGGCTGATTTTAGCAGAGCAATCTTCCCTCCATACGGCAGCTTAACACTCATATACTCCGAAACTCTGAGATCCACAGACAATTTTATTAGCAAGACACTGAGGGCAGGAAGTTAATGACCAATGATTTCTAAGCCAGAGCCTCCAATTAGGTCAGAAACTGTTTGAGTCTCAGTTTATTTATTTATTTAATCCCGTTGGCTTGATCTCAGTTAATAAAGTGCACAGTCTCTGTCCACGCAGCACAGAAATCCTGACAAGAACATTACATAGGTTAAAGAAAATTTAAGAAAATGTATTTTGTTTTAGAATGTAGTGAAACCTGTTTAGGACCGTTATGATTTTTGCTATGAATTATTGGAATACAATGTTTGCATTATGCGTGACAATTAATAGTGCATTTTACCCAAATTCCCCCAAAAAGCTATATTTATATACACTCAGAAAGAAAACATTTTACTGTAGACCTAGTGTAAAATTTAAATGGAAGCTTGTTTCAGTAATTGCAACACTTTCTCAGAATTCAGACTTTTTCTCGCAATTGTGAATTTATATCTCGCAATTCTATTTAACAAGATATATGGAATTAGTTAATGGTAGGGTAGGCTTTTTCAAAGGATAGCAATGGTGAGCTAGCTTTAAAAGAGATCCCATCCTCCCTATAAAAAAAAAAAAACACTCTCAGAAGCAAAGCGACACGAGACAGCGTTATATCGCCTCGTGTCTCAAAGCACATAACATTGCAATACTGATGAACAAACCAACAGAGCTCTAGTTGTACCACCTGACCAATTTTAGCGTTGATGGTGTTTCCATAGAAACACGTACATCTGAGCTTGAGGATGTGAACAATTAATTGCGTTAATCAAAATTGCCATCTCAGTGAAAACACAAGCTTGTTGTTTTGGTTGAGGAGGAACTGTAAAAGGTGGATGCGGTTTCGTTTGTGCTGCTCTGTGACTGACGTCTGTCTAATTCTGCATAGCATGAAACTCACTGATGTCAAGCAGCTGTGGAAATACATGAGACTTTCAACCAGCATAACAAAATATGATTTTGAAGCAAATCACCTACCCTGCCTAATGCATGAGTCAAAAAAGGGATTTATGGTTTAAAACCTCATAGTGTCCAATAACATTAAGTTTATAACTTAGCTCATCTTCCAAAAGGTTGGAAAATGTATTTGTATCTAAAATTACAATAAATTATGAAATGAACAAATTTAAATGTAGGCCATTTTCTTTGAATGCCACTTACGTATTAGTTCTGTTGTAATTAGTCATTTTTACTGTAATATAATTATGCTTAATCATCTAGAAAATATAATAGGCTTCATTTTCCTTTTTTACCATTTATTAATTTTTTTCTTCTTGATTTTGGGGTGAAATTTGATTCACCTTTTCTTCTGCCTTCTGTTCTTCCTTTTTATGGGATTTTAAAACTAGTATTTTCAAAGCCCAAACTACTGTATTGGTTGTCAAACCAGATTGCAGAACAAGGCATCCTGGCTTTTTCATATGTGACCCGGCATGGCACATGAAATTGAGGCCAGGGGAATCCAGATGAGGTCTCGTTCTGACAGGGCTGCTGTTTTCCCGAGCAGCACCAGACGGTTCATTCGTGCTGATTAAAGATTAACCCTTAAATCTAAAAAGTGGGTGAAGCTCCTTTCTAGCAATACCATGGACTATAGCACTTTATTTAGGCTGCATGCCTATTTTCTTAAAGTAGAAGTCCTTTATATACACAGTAATGCCTTGAGATATGAGCAGCCCGACATACGAGTATTCCCAGATACGAGCAAGCCTTCGAGCAATTTTTTTTGCTTTGAAATACGAGTAAATATTTGACACGAGCAGCTTTTAATTTTCATAATTAAAACCACATTTTATTTTAGATCAAAGGAATCCTTATATACTTGATTTTTGTGTATGTCTCTATAGCAATAATAGCAAGTTTTTTTTTCCCCATTGTTATTAGCACTCATAAGGGAGTTTTTTAGGAGGGCCAGAATGGATTATTTTTTTATCTGTTATTTCTTATTTTGAAAAAATTATTTGAGATACGAGCAATTTGAGTTACGAGCTCGGTCCTGGAATGGATCATGCTCATATCTCAAGGTACTACTGTATTATATTATGCTATATTATATATATTTTTATTTGAGCATAGAATCATGAGTTTTAATCTTCACCCCCACAATTCCAAGCAAAAATTATTATTATGGATGTGCTAATGTATTAAAGTTTGAAGTGAAGAGTGAGAGAGGACCAGGCCTGGAACAATTTAAGTTTTGAATTATGTATATATGCTGCAGTCGGCCACTGACACTTCATTTTTGGTTTATTATTTATGTTCATTTTACGATTAAAGAGAACTTTAATGATTCGGTTTCAGGCTCATGCCTCCTCCTTCCCTTAACTTTGTTATAGTTACGCTTGATCACCTAAACTGAAATAGCCACAAGTGCTGAATTACCACTCATACAAGTCACTATCTGATTAATTAAAATTGTGAGGTAAAGCAGGGCTGTTTTACTTTGTCAAAACAGTCATAGTAAAAATATATTTGACTGTGGCAAAAAGTTATAGCTATGATACATTTTCTGTCGATAAAGGTATCCAAACAGTTACTCAACTGTTGCATAAAATATGAAAGCGTCTTATAATGTTTCATGGATTCTATGTCAGGAAAACCATAAACGGAGGATAACATGGACTTTGACCAGCAATGCAATGACATGGGCCATTTCACTGGTTAAAAGTCAACAGAATATATAACACTGATCTTGCGGAGTTTAGATATTAAAATGTAATTTTACATATTGTGTCTTTAGGGACTTTACACTGAAAGGAGTTTAGCTCATACCTTGATTAGCTTGATCAGGTGTGTTTAAGCTAAACTCTTCAGCACAACGGCCCTCTAACACTTTTAGGAACTATGTTTGATGGCATCACTTTGAAAATAAAAACACCTTTTGGAAGCTTTATTTTGAACTCTTTCCCCATCATTGAAAAGATTTTCAAGCATTCGTCACACAATGCTTCCCCCTCCCATTGATGAGATTTCCTGGCAATTCATGTTATACAGTAGGGGGCGCTATTACAAATCTTCAGAAATAGTACGGCATTTCCGGATCAAAAAACAAGCGAAGAAAAAGATCTGCGTAAACCAGGACTGTGTCTGAAATCGCAAACTCTCGTGTGTTGGTACCCGAATAAGCAATTACTTCACATCCACTAAAAAAAAAGTATGCTCATACAGTATGAATGTAATCGGATTCACCATGTTGTCATTATCACGGGACCTACCAGCATCAGTTGTGTTGCTTCCTTGACCTTCACAAATGCTCCAGCGCGGCCTCATTGGACAGTAAAATGTGTGAGCACTTCAGAATCTCACCAGAAGTAGTAGGTCATAAGATATACTACTTTTTTCACAAACAATTTTTTGCCAACTACAGTGGAATACGGTTATCTCGACGGCCTCGGGGCTTGCAAAAAAAAACATCGAGATAACCGATGTTCGAGAAAACCAACAGCCAATATGGCGATTTATTTGATGAACTGGGGGGGGGGGCACTCACTGCTCATTGAGAAGCACAAGATATGCGCTTTCACTTCAGAGAGTTCTGCGCGGTGCTGTGAGAGAAGCATTGACAGAGCGAACATATGGACCGCAATCCACCGCAAACTCAGTGAACTAGGTACGCTTATGAGTCACGAGATAACCATGTGAAGTGGTGAATTTCTTCCTCTTTTGTGTTCGAGATATTAGTGTTTGGCGACATAAAAGAATCGACTTAACCGATGAGAAAATGCTAAGACAAATAGGGAGTTTGGCGGTTCCACTTCAAAAACGTCGACATAACAGGATTGGCGAGTTAACCGTGAGTCGAGATAAGGGAACTCCACTGTATATAATAGTGAAGAATGCGATTTTGAGATGGATAGTTTAACTCCACTTTAAGATGCATCAATCTTTAAGCATTTCCTCCCCACACATCTCTAGTTTATGATGTTGGAGTCATTTTGACCTATAACTGCATAATACTTGTAGCCGTTACAGTTTATTGTATTATCCCTTTTGTGACATTTTCTATATTTTCTCCAATGGCCCAAGCAAACACAAAGGCCGATAGAATGGTGTGTGTAACAAAGTCATAAAGAAAAAAAAAAAAAAAAAAAAACTAAAATCAGTGCTGTTACAGATTCCAAGTGATCAAGGGCTCAGACTCTTACATTTAAACACGTTGCAAGGCAAGGCAATGGCGTACATCCAAGTGAATAGACTAAGTTAGCCAGGGAGGGCATAAAACAGTTTGACTTAAATTGGAGTTGACTCCATTTTTAGACATACACTTGTGAACTTCCCTTGGGATGAACCTCTGCCCCCATTTTGAAGTTGGTTCAACTTCGTCAAGTGGATGATGGAAGTTTGATTAGACAGACCCTCAATTCCTCAATTTTGACAGAGGGAGCAAGTCTACTCAATGTCCATTCACTTCAGATTTCACATTTAGCAGACGCTTTTTTCCAAAGTAACTTACAACTTGAGGAATACAGAAAGAAATTCATCTTGAAGAGAAAAGTACACAAAAAAAGTTATCACAATACAAAGTGTCGAACATTGCTTGAAGTCATACAAGGCTGGAAAATGGACTAAAGGAAAGAGAAAGCAAGGAAGAACTTTTTATTTTTACTTACAGTAACTTACCCACACACCTTACACCAGGGGTCCCCAAACTTCAGCCGCCGCTTACGTGGACGTTATGTTTTTACCGAATTAAAATAGAGAAGCGCAGTAGTGCGTTCCCTTTCGAGAATGGGAACGAAATGTTGCAATGAAATGCATTTGGGAACTCCTCCCTTTCACGTAATTTCTGAAACCTTATAGGATAACGCCAGTTGACAACTGGCCAATTGTAGCGCGATGCGGATCTGGCAGACAGACAGTATAAATAGCACAAGCGCGTCAATTGCGTCAGAATATTTCCTTTATGCTTCTCTAAACGGAATATGGAAAAATAACCGAGGTTACAATAGTAAACGGAGACGTTTTCCAATCGATCACTACATTAGAAAACCTTATTCGCTGCTTACTTCCGGTCACGTCAATGAGATGATAAACCGTTTTTTTTCCCTCATATATTCTGCAGATGCACGACTTTTGCATCCTCATAGCTCACGGATGTGATATGTAAAATGTATAAACATATAAAATGTGTGATATAGCCCGCAGGACTGGTGGGTTTTTCCCCGTTTTTGCCTAAGGAAGACATTTGTAATGTCAAAACTTTTGCATCAATGTGTGAACAAACATTTTCAAGAATAAAATACGTGAAGAACAATTTGAGAACAAACTTGTCTGATGACAATCTCAGGTCACTGTTGATGTTAGGGAAATCAAATCTAAAGCCAGAAATGTCTGCTATTTTTATTCCAGGAAACAATTTCAACATTCCCACTAATACAGGTGTCCATGTGTAGTGTATCATTGTTTTAAGTAATAACTGAATAAAATAATATTAAATAAATAATTTAAAACAACATCCATGTTTTGATTCTTTTTTATTAGGACTTCGAGTGTGTAGTCGGCCCCTGAACTGCCGTTTCAGTTAATGCGGCCCTCGGGCTGAAAGGTTTGGTGACCCCTGCCTTACACGATTGAAAGATGGAGGGGAAAGTAAGAAGTTTAGAAGATACTGAGATAAAACATCAGATTTCAAAAGATTCAAATACATGATAATACTCAGCCATGGTTATAACTAGTTTTAGCGTTAACTAACATTAACAGTGCTATCTTTGCTTTCAAAAACTGCTTAATTTAACTTCAAGATGGGTCATTTTATGTTTGAACATGCTTAATTAATTGTGCAAGATTAATTTATGTTTAAATGAGAAGCATACCTTAATCACATAGGAAATACAAAATGCATATTTAAAAATTCAACAACATTTTTTGGGGGTATGACAGTTTTGTGAATCTGATCAAAAATGCTGGTGCTGACAGGTTAAGACTCCAGACAGAGAGAGTTTATGTATTGACTTTGTCAAGCTGCACACTTTCAACATTTTTACAGGTTAAGCCTAAACTTAATAAATCTCAGCATGAAGTTCATCAGTACGCCTACATTGTGAATTCTATTGTCAAAGGACACATGCACATTGCTGCTAAATCTGTCAATGTTTGTTTAAAATAAACTACAACATCTTCAAAAGTCCCAGAAACAGAATCTTAATATCTTGCCAAAGCCAAACTAGCATTTGAACTATTTGATTGAGACTGATAAGTTCGAACCCTGTGAGGATTATATATAAGAAACAAATCGTACCAGAAAATGTGCTGCTGGCATTAAGAATTTTAAAAGAGTCCTTTACAGGAATATGTGATGGTCATGAATTTCAAAAGGTCAAATAGGTCCAAAAAGCAATTATGTAACTGTGCTTGTGGAGGCTTTCTTCACCGTTGAGAAGGAACAGAAGCTACTGCTGTTATTGCAGTGTGGCTTTGGTTTGCTCACACTAGGGACTTCATATAATTCTCACTTGTGACATTTTTAAAAATGTCACCATGAGGAGGGAGTTAAAGATGAGATTTCAGACTCTGAGTGAGCCAATCCACAAACCCAAAATGTACAGACGTACAGCTCATAAATCAACATTACTCAAGTTCTTTGTCATTTTTCAAGCACAATGGGTTTATTTGAAACGGTAAAACAGTAATATAGTGAAATATTAATATTTAAAATATATTCTTTCCATTAAGTATATTTCAAATGTTTTTTTCCTGTGATGCAAAGCTGAATTTATCATCATTCCTCCAGTCTTCAGTGTCACAGGATCTCAAGAAACAATTCAGATTATTATTAATGTTGAAAACAACTGTGCTGCTTAATATGTTTGTGGAAACTAGGATACACTTTTTTTCAAAATGATCTGATTAATCAAAAGCTCAAAACAACAGCATTTATTTGAAATGCAGTTTTTGTAATATTAAAATGTGTTTCTTGACAGGTTTAGATTAATTTAAAGTACCTTTGCTAAAAATAAGTATAAAAAGTTCTTCTTTCAAAGGAAAAATCATTTATTGTAAGTTTCTGCAGACTAACCCCAAACCTTTGAACAGTGATAGATTTATTTTAAATATACATATTATTTCTGCCATCTTTTGGTGTCCACTAATTTCAGTTATTGATCTATTGCTGTAATAAAGTGACAGTTTGAATTGTCAAGACTTTCTCTCCTGGTTTTTCCAAGTGGAATACTTGTAACCTTTTTTGATGTGTCACTATGACAAAGCGAGGACTGTCACTAGCAAACTCTTCCTCATTACTCCACCGAACGAGCACAGCGGCGACCCGCCGTACACCCCGCGCTAAACAGATAGTTGTCTTTGTGCGTCAGCTGCTGCTCGCAAATGGGAGAGCCATTTCCATGGATGTGATAGATGCCTGACGGTTAAGATGTCACCAGTAGAACAAATCCACCCGTCTGCCTTTAAAAAGGCACTCAAATGTTTTTGTGTAGCTGTTGACGCTATCTGCTGCTCTGTGGCCTTTTTTGGCGAATGCACTGTGCTTCAAATAAATGATTGCTTTTCTTGTGCCTTTTGTTTTCTTGGTCTTGGCTAGATTTGTTATCGAATGCTTTTGGGAATTGAGCGACTGTGAGATGGATCTCCATGACCGATCAACAATGTTTTTTCCTATTAGCTGAGAGCAAATCAGTGCTGCAATGGTTGCTTGTTTAAAAGAGCACAATAAAGCTCCGTTTGACCGGTTTTGTAGCTAAACCAACAGCTTGACTGATCATCACCTTGCCTTTTAATTTGTTGATTTAATGGAAAGCTCAGTGAAATGGAAAGGCTACTCTTTCCGCTGAGCTATCAAGTAAGCTAATGAAAATGAAGCCAAATTAATGTGTGGCAGTTTACTTGGCATTAATGCCACTAGAATGAAACTATGATTAGAATTTCACAAGCTCAATTAATCAGGCTTTTCCAGTAGTCTCCGATAGGCTGATTAGCTCAAGTATCAGTTTAATTGCCAATGTAAACGTTGGTCTATTTTTATAACAGAGATTCAAATAAACATTTTCAATAAAATGTAAAGCTCAGTGCAGAGTGCTGTTGTATCTAGTTATACAAGTATAAGTTAGGAATAATTCTCTATCCACTAACCAAAATAACCATATAACAGTTAAATGAGGATCTGAGAGATTGTGGTTAGGCTACTTTGTAAAAACAGGTTCAACCAAGAAAACACAAGTAGTAATTTATGAAGCCATCCAGCATTTTGGGAATCAGACACCATGCAAATCCTCATCCGTAAAGAGAAAATGTTTCACAGCATTGCATAATAATCATTCCAGCTTCGCCTTGTGTAATTGTTCTCTGCACATTGAGATTTTTAATACAGACTTGCCAATGAAAACACTGCAAGTTATAAATATTAAAAGAAAAATGACACGTCATTTGCATGCAAATTGTCCAGATGAGCTCTCTCTTCAAATGTAGGTCGTGTCAGGAAGTTGAATGTGTTGTGCGTGTCACGAAAAGCCAAACTCGTCCTGTTTCTTGTTAATTATTTGCTCAGCCATGAAGAGTGAAAGCGAACAGAACAGCATCTGTGTAGCGAGAACACACACACTCCACGGTCACATCTTTACGGTGTGTGTTTGCACATCTCCTTTCATACCAACAGACGTTTGAAGGTCTGAATCATGAATTACTCTTTTATCTCCATTGTTGGTAGATGGATGCAACTCCAGTGTTGTTAAACTTGACCTTCCATAGATGCACAATAGTAAGTTGTACAGACTGATTCTGGTGTTGAAACCATTGCCGTTGCAGATTTCACTAGTGGTATATTCAATTGATGAAATCTAATGAGGTCATTTGTTTATTTGTTAGCTGCACAATAACTCATTCATTTCATGAGTTCCCACTTGCAAATGATTAGATCAAATAAAAGAATACGCATATTTGGTGTGCTGTCCGAGGGGAGGGCTCTGAGCTTGAAATTTGGCATGAAACCAGAGTACTCTGCTACGTATTTATAGGCCGTGTAAAAGTCTTAGAGTATCTGATTTAACACTATACTTAAGTGGTTTACTTGATCTGAATGTAAGCTCAAATATGCAGTGAAAATGATTGTGAAAAAGCAAGAAACCATTGCTTTGTGAGGAGAGAAAAATCACGTTTATTTTCCAAAATCAAAATAAAACTGAACACCTCAAAACTACAATAAATCAAGGTTAACACAAACAGCCTCTTAAACATCTACAAATGCGCAAGCGCTCAGAAAGGGGAGAAGTAAACCAATATCCTTCAGAAAGGACTTTTCAAAATAATAGACAAATAAAATAATGTCTAATTAAATGAAATAGGCAAAGCCTATTTGCACACATACTCATCTCAGAATACAAAACACTTGTGATTCACAAGCATCTACTAATGCACTCAAATTCTAGGAAGTACCCTTGATGACAAGTTTGGGCCAAACACATAAGATATAGTATCTTTAATGCCCTGTAAACGCCAATATCATTTCTTTTGTAGCAGAAATAAATTGCAGCAGAAAACGCTAGGAGCCATTATTACATTAATCCAATGCATTTGTTATGAGTAGAGAACACAAACTTCTTAAAAAATGTGGTCAATTTGAGAGTAAAAGTTAAAGCTAAAAAGTAGCCAAAAAGATATTTTAGTACAATAAATAATTACATGTACACCACTGTTGCAGAGTAACCTCTTATGCAAGTCAATTTCATGGACCCCTTTAAGAGTGTCTTTACAATCAATCAAAGATCTGTTCAAGATCTATCGCGGCGGCCCTGGCACAACAGTCCAGTAATTATTTCACTCTATTGCTGAAACCACAAGCTCTCCAGTGAGCAGATAACCTCTCAGTGTTTTTATGTCCAACTTGATGGAAAGTAGTAGTGACGGACAGAGGCAGAACATTGGATTTTGTCAAAGGCTGATGGATTTGAATGTGCTGCCAAATGTAAATCAATATAATCCTGGTCTTCTCTGTCCAGAAACGTATGCAAGATCACCCCCCATTTGTCGTTTACCTTTCACTTCTCTCACTCAAGTGAGCATTCACATAGAGGACAAGAGGCTTGTAAACTCGACTGCATGAACTTTCTCAATTATTCTCTAGATAGCGCTGCCTACAGAGTCCAAAATTACTTTCTTCACCACAGAATAAAAAACTGAGAGTAAAAGTAAAAGCTTTGGTAAGTAAATAAAACAAGGTCTCTAACCATTTGGCCGGTGCAGCAAAGGTTAATTTGTAAGGAATATAAAACATGAACCCAGCACCACTGTAGAGAAAACCAGATTGTGTGTACTTTGAAATGATTGAAGCGTGCTCTTCAAAAAAAAAAAAAAAAACACACCCCAACAGATTGAAGCTGGAATTGACTCTTACTGCCTCTTACCATAATAGCAGGGGGAAAAAAGCGAGTTTTGACAAATCAATCAGCGCTTGGAGAGGAAACTAATCCTTCAGTGCTGACTGAAGGCCAGAACACAATGTGTGTGAGTGTGTACTTCATAATGCGGTTTGGTAATGGAGATATCTTGCAACATAAATCACTCTGCTTGTCCATTAGATACACAGCGGAGTGCAGCATTCGGGGTAAAGTATAAGTGGGTCATTATCAGGTAATGGTGCCGTTTTTGATAAAATTATAAAAATAATATTTTCCCACTTTCGTGTGGAGCCATGGACATGGGGATAGGAAAAAGGACTTTGCGTTCTCTCGCAAACGTTTTGCACTCCCCAGAGAAACTTTGCGTTCCCTCACAAAAATGCATTTTCCTTAATTATAATGTCACAAAGATGAAATGTCACAAATGGTTTGGGGTTGAACAGAGAGTACACTCAAAATAACCCTGAAATCTTAAAGCAAAATAGTATTTTATTTCATTCTACTCAAATTGTGATACAAGTAAATGGAGATATAAATGAGGACTGATGAAACATATAAAGGGAATACTAAACAATGTGAGGATCCCTGTTAAAAAATATGAATTGTTTCCAGCAAAACCCCTGGACACATGCTTTTGGAGACACCCCTGAAAGACAAAGACCTTAGGGCCAGTCTTCACAACGGTTTAGAAAGTTTGTATAGTCAGTGTTCACCCGCTGAAAATAATCTGTCAGCTCTCAGATCTGATCTGATGGACTCCAAATGCATCATGCAAAGACGAGACACCAGACACGACATCCTCCACAGCTCGACTGACAGAAACGTACCTCAGGATTTACCGAACGGCTGCTGCACTCTAGATTTTCTTTTCTCTTTTACACACACACACATCTGAAATGTATCTTTTCTCTGGGCTCTCTCTCCTCTCAAGTCTCCCTCTTCTCATTTGGCAGATAAATTATTCTATCAATCTCATCTGCAGCACCGATGTGACATAATTCTGCAGTGTGACACACACATTGTCTCTTGTGTGTGTCATTCCTTTATATATATTTATCTACCTCTTACTGCAAACCTGCCAGCTTCTCACTCACACCTGTGTCACACCTCACGACGATCTCTTAAATGATCTCTGGATGTTGTGTGAGAATCTCGTATCTTCTCCTGGGGTCTCATTTATAAAGTGTGCGTACGCACAAAACAGGACTGGAAACGTACGTACGCCAGTTTCCACGCAAAGGTTGTGATCTATAAAAAACAAACTTGACGGGAGAATGTGCGCACCTTTGAGCAAACTTTGAGCCGCGAGTACACACATTGTCGAGACAAGGGGAATTGGCGACACAGATGAGGCTTTATAAATCTGAATATTTTTTGCCGTATGCCATTTTTGGCTTTTAGGTGCACGTAAACTTTTAGTAGGGATCCTACGCACAGTTTTATAAATGAGACCCCAGGGGCGTAGGACTGACTTATGAGAGAACAATGTGTCCATGCTTTTCATATTTATCTTCCTTTTCTGACTTTCTGGAACTCGAGACATTGTTTTGTTGCAGTTTACCTTAGAGAACCTCTTGCTATCTAATATTTATTCTGCAAAAAGATGATCAGAAACTGCTGAAATGGCCCTGGAAATCATCAATATGGTTTCTTAAAACTTTACTTTTGTTCCCCCATAAAAAAAAAAACCATTAAAATAATACTTTTTTTAATGCAAAAGTTTAAATAACATGCCATTCAAAATGTTACGGTCAGTAAAAAAAAATGGATTTTTTTTCAGCAAGGACACATTCAATTGATTAAAAATGACATAAAGAGATTTATATTATTACAAAAATATTTCTAATTTCAAATAAATAGTTTTCTTTTGAACTTACTATTGATTAAAGAATCCTACAAAAATGTATTGCGGTTAACAAAATCATTAGCAGAATTTTTAATAATCAGAAATATTTCCTGAGCAGCAAATCCACATATTAGAATGATTTGTAAAGAATCATGTGACACTGAAGACTTAAGTAAAGATGCTGAAAATGCACCTTTGATCACAGGAATACATTTTTATATATGTATTCAAATTGTAATAATACTTCACATCAGTACAGTTTTACTGTATGTTGATCAAATAAATTGGTTTTGATAAACAATTTTGATAGGTTGCAACTTGACGTTCAATGTAAGATTTGAACTCTAAAGGCAAGATTCTTAGTACTAAAATATATTTAAACAAAGCCAGTTTTCAGTGCATCATATTTTTTTAAAGTTCTCCTAAACTTCATATCACCTTTAAATGATCCACTTGTCATTAGCCTACAACGCAATCTGAAATAGAATTTCCACCTTCAAACTTCCATATAGCTGAGAGCACTGTGGGAGTAATATATTCCCCACAGAACCCACGACATGCCTCGGGTGCACCTGCGGCATAATCACAGAGCTAATTTCACAATTATAACAGCTCAGAGTGCATATGGGAGACCGTTACACCGCAATGATGAAGTATCTTCTGCGAGAAATCATGAGGAGAAAAGACATTAACGTCACAGGTAGATTTATGGAGCGGTTTTAGTCGTTAGTCATTGTAGGTTGTAGAACTACCATCATCAGATTCTGATTGACTTTAGAGGAGCTGGTTGATTTAAAGTTGCCTCATTCCCTATAGAGCGGTGGTGAACTTCACAAACGGATGATGCATTAGTGGCAGGAAACTTTGTGCGGACTGCGAAGAGGATCTACTGGAAAACAAAGGATGCCTTTTATCATGACTTGCGTTTGATAGACACACTTTTCTCTGAGTTCTCGGAGTTTTCTCTGAGTTCATGTATTTCTCAATCTATGGTTTTGAATGTGTTTTTAGAGGACAGAGAACTAATGTGACCCAAAACGTTTAAAGTTAGGGTAGGCAGTATTCAGAGAGGCTAGCAATAGTAAGTTAGCTTTGAACGCATGAGATTCCCTTCAGAGCATCTCCAAAGCCACACCTCCTTCAAAACACATGAACACATACAGCAGAGCCTGCAAAGCATTGTTGAGTTACCAAATGTCCTCAATACTGAACATGAGCAACTCAAAGAGCTGTGACCTGCACCACCCGACTGCTTCAGATTAATTTCAGCGATGATGGTCTTGCCATCAACACAAATATTCGAGTCATGAACTGCTCAGAGTACAACTTCACAGGTTTCCATCTCTTCCAAATCATGAACGCAGCATAATCTCGTATTTTTTTTAGCTCAGGATGAACTGTTAAAGATGGCTGTTGTTTCAGTTGTAGTGCTCGATGACTAACTCTAGAGCATGAAACACGCTGATGGTGAATGTAATTATTTGACAAACATTTTATGGTCTTACGCCTTCCACAGAAGGTACATAGACATGTAAATACATTTTGACCATTCAACTTAGTGATTGCTATCAGGATGTGAAAAGACTTTCAACCAACATAACAAAAAATATTTCTGGAACAAATCACCTTTAATGTTTTTTGACGATGATCCTGCAATGTCATTATTTTTAACAAACCAATAATGTTTCTTGGTTTAATACATTTCCCACTAAAGGTCTTGTCCTGTTTTAAACAGCCTTCAGTTTATTGAGGTCTTCAAGTGGTTGAATGACCAAGAAAAGTTGTATTCCTATGAAATGAAGTGGAATACAAAACCAATTAATGATGAATTGAAAAATGTTAATAAATCAAAAATAGCTCCAGGAGGTCTGTTTCTATAGTAAGTGTGTGTGTCTATTGTATAGTGCTGTGAGACAACTTAGTTTAAATGGTCTACCAGGTACTTTTTGCCTGGAGTACTGTGAAATCAGACATACTTTTTTCACCTCCAATATTGTAGGGAGGTATGCAATTTCGGATGCATTCTATTTCTAGTGAAATGCTAAAACTCAAATGTTTGTGTAAATGTGCCGTGATGAGAAAACATCCACGCTTTGAGAAAACCCCCATTTTCTGTGTCGCAATCTATTCGGTTACAATGTCTGCTTCATTTGCTTTCATGCTTGTTGCTGCTTTTATCAGTGACCCATCATGGCAGCAAGAAGTGCTGTTCTCAATGTCATTAGAACTGATAGCTGAAGGTGCGTCGTCTTCAGATGAGCTTAGGGAACAATGATGCATCACCGCATCACATTATAAGCTGCAGAGACTCCTTTATTGACTGTTTGTGTAAATGATACAGAACCATAATCTCTCTGTACATTATAACAGGTTCCATCAGAGAGGAGTGCAGAGGAGGTGAGGAGAGGTCAAAAATGAGTCTCAGTTGATGAGAGGTACATTAAAGAACTCGTCTGTTTGCCATTACTGTAGAGGTGAAGCAGTGAATATGGGTTTTCAAGGAAGCATTGATACAAGTGAAAGCCACATCTGTGCATTTGTGCTCACAACAACTCAATAAAGTAGGACTTTATCACACAAGCCAGACTGATATTTAGACAAGAAGCGTGATCATATGTGGTGTATTTTTCTCTTCATTTTTGTCTTTACATATGCATCTTTTAATATAAGTGTACACTTTAAATGTTAATGTTTACACATGCGCACGCACTTTATTAGGTACACTTATTGTTCAACTGCTCGTTAACACAAATACCTAATCAATTACTGGTATGGCACCGCCTGATGCATGTAGATGTGGTCAAGATGATCTGCTAAAGTTTGTTTTTAGTCAAAACTTGCTACTTTAAGTTGTTTTGTATCTGCCTCACTGGTGTAGACATACATGCTCTGCATTCATTATAATCAATGAAGTATTGCATTTAGTTCAATTGCTTAATGGTCCCGTGTGTTGATCTTATAAAAGCTCATAGTCTCCACCCACTCCACCTGCACCAATCAGAACAATGATTGACTGCAGCTGCGAGCTCTCAAAGCTGTTGGCACATCTCAGTTCTGGTTTGACTCTTCAGTGGTCAGGACAGAAGTGCCTGGCCGTCCTTGGAGATATTATTTATCCTAAATCTTATCTATATATGTTGTTTTCCTCTCTGCAGTACATTTTTTTTTTACTTGCATAATTTCTTTGATTTCACACATCTGTGTTTTTTTAATTTTTTTACATGATTTGGAGCCTCTTGTTATCGCAACACCTTTAAAAAGATCATTTTCTGTCTAGTTTGACTTTGTTTCTCTAGCGTATCTCCACCTCAGAGCAAAAACAAAATCAATTTTGAATTTTTAAAGTAAGAAATGGAGAGATATAAAATCACAGTTCCCCTAAGGATGGGGAACAAGCTTCCAGTACGCAGACGAAAAATTATAATCCATCAATATGCTGTTTGAGAAGAAAATTCATGCACAAGTGCAAGTTATCTCAGACCTCTTCTTTCCCCTGAGCCCCTTGTTTCTCTGAGCCACAGTCTTTTCCTCTTGCCTTTCGTTGTGTTCAGCGTGCTGTGCGAGGTGTGTAGTGGCAGGTGAGGCAGTGCAGACTTCAGGCCCTGAGGAAAGCTCAGCTGGGATGTTGTTCAGATGTTGCTTAGATGCTGTTTGGAGGTCTCAGTTGATTGCAGGCATTAGCCAGAGAGGCAGATGTCAAGGGCCCCCCAGGGGATTGTAGGATTCCTGTTTCTTTGTCTAGTTTCAGTTCAAAACACTGACCTCATATACATTTATAAAACACATGCACACTGCAGCAGCGGACACATGTATGCTCACACATCAGCTCATGCAACACTGCACATAAACACAGACGAGCGGGTGCTTGAGCGAATGCACACATTTAAAACATTATTTATGGATAGCATAGCATAGACAAATGTGGGAATGCTTTAGTCTTCTGGTGTTGAGCTCTCACTTCATGCTTATTAAAAATGTCATGAAGACATCTTTTGAGTAAATCTTTATACATTATTTAAGCATATGCACACATTGTGGTTCTAAAGTTTGGAGGTTGTGAGAATGTTTGTGAAAAAAAAAAAAAAGTATCTTATGACAACACAATATCCGCCTGATTTATATCGTGATGCATTTGATGGGGTTTTGTGGTGATTGGCAAATGACAATGGGGCTCAAGAATTGATAGTTTTACCTCGTATAGTGTCAGTGGAAGTGTATGTGGCGCTTCACTTTGTCCCAACAGAAATGCTTTTTTTTTCGATGCTTCACGACAGGTCGTGTGACATTAACCAATAAAAGCACATGCGTTCTTTCATACGTAGCTTTAAAAAATGCTGAAACAAAAGAGAGACGATAGTATTGGGGTTGCTAGGTGGAATTATGAAATGGAGGAAATTGGTTTGTGGAATTAGCATTAAGCTAGCAAGACTTTGCTAGCCATTGTTTGTTTATGCTCTTGTCAGGTTTGTGCTTCAAAAGAAGCCCAAGGGCCAGTCAAAAGTAGCCCAAAAATAGCCCCATGTGATTTTCTCTCTCAGGCAGCTGAGTTCTCCACTGAATTTGTATATCTAAGGGGAGTTTTGAAAGTGAATGTACGAGAGGGGAAATCAACTGCAAAAATAAAACCCTGCAGCAACAACTTGATGCTGCCCAATTCCACGGGGGAAAAAAACACAGACTTGGCAACATTGCCACTTATTTCCAGAAGTTTGTGGCTAGTTCAACCTTCTTGATGACATCACACACATCGTTAAAGATGGCAAGCGATGAATGATTGGTTGGGAAGCAACATGTTTCTTGTCCAAGACAAAAATTTAATGCTCAAAATCGCCATAGTCTGACACTGTAACCAAAATCACTGTGACAAAAACACCATATAGTCTAAGGCCCCGTCCACACGGAGACGTGGATCACTGCATCCGCATACATTTCTTATCGGATTGGCGTTCCGTCCACACGGATCCGGCGATTTGGGAGACTGAATCCGCTCTCTTTTGACACCGGGTCCTGAAGTGGATAGATCTGAATCCGACACCCTTGCGGTATCATGTGGACGGCCAATCCGTATATTTTTTTGTTTACCGATGATGTCATCACATCAAGTATCGGCTGCGTCACAGTAACAGCAACAGTGTTGCCAGATTGGACTGAAGATTTCCAGCCCAACTACAGCTTAACCCCGCCCATTTAAAAAAAAAATCCAGCCCAAAGTGCGTAGTGCCAAAGTAATTTAAAATGTTGAGCGATTTTATGCATCAAAAACCATTCCACATTTTATCTACCAGCCCAATGCATTTTTCCCGGTCGTACGTGACCAAAAGGTAAATGGCAATCTGGCAACACTGAACAGCAACAACAATGCGCATGCTCAAAGTCTTCTTCTCTGTGTATAGTGTATTATCTGTGGCAGAATCACAGCGCCCCATACTGGTCTGGCATATAAACTACACCGGATTCAGTCGGTTTTAGTGGTCTCGTGTGGACGCTGATATTTCTTGTGCCGACGCCGTGTTTATGATCGGATAGGGAATGCACCGGCATCGTGTGGACGTGGCCTAAATCTGCATTATCCTCACTAAGGCTGGAAAAAATGGTAATATGAAATAGTTAACATTTCATTCAGCAGCATTACTCCAGTCTTCAGTGTCAGGTTATCCTTCACAAATCATTCTAATATGATGATTTTGAATTGATGCATTGCTTCAGGATTCTTTCGAAGCAAAGTTCAAAAGTACATCATTTATTTGAAATAGAAATCTTTTGTAAGCATGTAAAAACAATTGTTCTGTGTAATCATTCAAATCAAGACTCAAAACACATATTTTTGCCTATGCATTTGCAGATTGAGCACTGTGCTATGTCCGAACTGTTTGCATTTTATTTTATACGTATTATCTTTTTATTTTAATCATTTTTAATGTTTTATTTTTATCATTCTTCTTTATGTAAAGCACTTTGAATTACCATTGTGTATGAAATGTGCTATACAAATAAACTTGCCTTGCCTAATCTTTTAAAGTCACTTTGAAATCGAATCAAATTCTCATTTTCCAGTGGAATATTTAAGTATTTCTTAATGATTTATACCTGGATGACATTTGTTTTCAGTTCATGTGCCCTTGTAATCTAAAATCAAAATAATGGCAAGCTGTCACTCGCATGAGATCCACCAATAGCAAACCACAACCATCCAATCAGTTGAACATAATTAAATCCCTACATTTTATCTTGTTCAAGAAGTTGTTTGCTCAGATACACATAAACAAAAGGGAAGAAAAGACTAAGACAATTTTATTGTAGAGGCTTTAACAAAAGTTTAAGTTAAGAAATGAATCATCGATCATACAAGATACCTGACTACTTTTGCTTTGAGCGGTTTCTGAGATCAGACTCTTCTTTGTTGTTTTCAATTTCTTTTTGTGTCCGATGAATTCCAGCAGTATGTTTATTGTAGCACTAATTGTTTTTAATCCATAAATATCCATGCACTCGTAATGAACGTGGCACATTCGTTTTAGTTATTAACGATGCATTATCAAACATTCAATATCCACAATTACAGACATTCCCATTGAGATGAGATTAGATTTCCCAGAAAATCCCTGTCATTTTTGCACTTTCATTCTGTCTGTGTTCGGTATTTCATTGTATGTGCGTGTGTTTTCAGTTCTTATCGTTATTACCATTCTGATGATGGCATGGGACAAAGAAATATACCCTGTCTGTCTCCTTTGATGTCTCTTGACCCATTTTGCTTGATTTGAGCACTGACCCAGATAGTCGCTTGTACTCATAACTGTTGATACACTATTACACAGCTTCATTGTTGGTGAAATAATAAATGCAGTCATTTAGAGCTCATGCTCCTTTTCCACAATAATCCTTTAAACCTTTTCAAACCATAACAGACTTTAGAAGCCGCTTTGCTAATTCACGTCTGAGACATCAGAAATTACAATCAATTGAGCGTTCGATGGGGAGCACAATAAGAAAGTGTCAGTTTGCGGTAAATCCTCACAGGCCTGCGATCCTCTGGCATTTCAGGCAGATAACGCATTGTGCTTGTAATAGACTTATTATTCACAGAGTGGAAGCCAAAACGTAAGTACTTTTCTTGATTCAGAAACCGAGAATGAATGCTGTGGGGGGGGAAGAGTCTCGGTAAATAGTTTCCTTGGTAACGGTAGAAAGAGGGGATTTTCTAGTTTGTGCAGCTAAGCTTCCCGTGACAGGAGCAAAGCGGAGAATGACAACAAGGTAAGTGGGGCATTGTGTTTAAGGCCACCTGCTTCTAAATAGCGCTTTTATCCTTCAGGGGTCATGTCGTCATCAGCCACGGTGAGGCTGATGTTTCGGTAGCTGAACCAGAGGTGGGAGTGTTGGCAAACGCTGGAATTTTAAAAGCAAATTGGCCACGGACATAATGGTACCACTTTAATTGCTGTTGCTAGGCAACCTAGTATGCAAACTGGCATGTTCAAGTGGCTCGGTCATGTCTTATTTTTGGTTGTGCAGTCACGTCACTTTCAGTGGGAACAATGCATGAATAACCACGTACGATGCTGGAGAGTCAGAGAACATGCTGGCAATGTTTTGTTCACTAAGTGATGTGTCTAGTGAATGGATTTAATGATTGTTTCCAAACAGGTTTCCAGCACTACCTTCCTGTCTTCATCTTGCGTTGTTCAGATAGGCAACAAATACCTGTAACCCTGAACCTATGCCTAAACCTAACCTTAACCCCTTTGGTTACACTCAAATAAACGCTGGTATAACTTAATTGTATTATGACACCTGTTTCCACACATTTGAATTGTGTTGTCTCAACTTAATTTAGGCAAATGGAACAGAAGAGCATATTTATGTTGGATTCATGAGATCAAATAATTTTGATTTAAATTATCTTGAGGAATTTACCTGCAAACTATTTGATCATGTTGAGCCCATTAATTTGAACTATTTAATTTAGACAACCAGATATTAAGTTGATTGAACAACTTTATTTACTTGAAACATCAGTACTGTAAGTAAACTGTAATTGCACATACTGTAAAATAGTGTAACCAAACTTGGTACCGCCAAATTTTGTACTAAAAGCATATTTCTCTTTCATTGGTTAAATAAAAATATCCAAATGTTTTGACCATTTAAAACAATGATAATTATGACAATTTTTATTTATCAATTCAATTACACATCATAAAAATAAGTATATCCTACAAATCGTTCTCCTTTTCCAGCCATTTAAAGTAGCTGCTTGTTCTGATTTTCTTCTCACAATTTTATCATTACAGTATAGTAAGTCAATTCATCTAAGATTTCCAAGTATTTTCAAATAAGTACATTTAAAAAGAACAGAAAATATGTAGTTTTAATAATAATCATATTTATTTAATAATTGTCATTGCTTTTGTTATAATTAACAACCATCAACAATCATGAAAATTGTTATTAATGAAGTCATGAATTTAGTTTGATCTCAACTTCAAAAGTAAACAGTTTTCAGTTTTTTGTATTTCCCACAAATGCAAGAAAAGATGTGATGTGAAATGCTGCTAAAACTAGGGTGAGCTGTAGGTTTTAGAACGTGACTCCAGGACACAGGCAGAGCTCAGCTTCTCGGTTAGACGGTTTAGTCTCAGTCCTTGTTAGTTTTTCATTAGTTCTAGCTGTCTCATCCTCTCTCGGCTGCACCAGGCCGACTCAGACAAGGGCATTAGGGAGCGCTCCGGCTGCCATGCCTTTGTTTTTGGCATCTGACACAGTGGCATATGGACCTGTATCACGGGGGCCTGGCGGGACTGATGCCCCCAGCTCCTGTGCCCATAGATTCTCCATTCCCAGAAAATCTGCCACTTGGAGTAAGAAGTTGTAAAAAGGCTTTGTGTGAGCTTTGAGGATTTCAGGTTAGAAACATTTAAAGATGCTAAAGGTTGTTGTATAATATCAAGGAAATGCAACTGCCCTGCCTCGTTTATTTTAACGAATGGGTATTTTTGCTACACATTTAACCAATGCATTGCTTGCAATGTTATTGTTTATTCTTTTTTGTTTCTAATCAATGCCTTATACGTACAGCTGTTAATTATGTATGTGTGTGTTCCTTCCCATGAGAAGGCGCCAAACTGGGCTGCCAGTTCACAGAATGGGTGTATTTTGGTCCCATGAGTATAACAGCTTATAAATCATATTGAGTGATGTTTTGAAAATGTAAAAATGCCGAAAGGTTTTCTTTGGTGGATAGAGTTTGGGGTAGTATGAGTGTAATGGGATACAATATACAGTTGTACAGTATAAACATAACCATAAAACTGAAACCGTGTGCGTGCGCGAGAGAGACACAAAATACTCAAAGGACATCAACCATCTTGGTTAAGTTTACTGAATTTTAATGATGTGAAAAGGCATACAGCTTATATTTGCAGTAGGGTGTTTCTTCTCATGATGGGGAAAGTAGGAAGGGTGTCCAATCATGATGGGAGAGGAGAGAGAGTGAGCAAAAGTGAGAACTGAAGAAAGACCGTAGAGAGAGACATGGCTGAGAGACATTACAAAAGAGAAATCACTGAGCAAAGAAGGGTTACGATCAGGCAAAAGCTTTAAGACCGGCGATACTGTTAGAAAAGCTTTCTTTTAGAGAGACCTAAGCGGGAAGAGCCAGAGGTTGTGTTGCTTCTGGTCCATACGTGAATAGCATTGGTTTTGCTATGTTTCACAGAACCAAGATATTCAATTGTTGTAATTTTAGCCATGGTAACGGGACACGTTTGAGTGTCACTATGCCCTTTCACAGAGTAAATTACTGTAAAATTACCAAAATGACTTTACCGGTAAATACACAAATGTGCTGTTCACACATGATCTCTTAACTGTAATTTACCAGCAACGACTGTATGTGTGAAAGGGCTATTGTCTGGAGCTGCTGTGCTTCTGGCAACTAACAGCAAACACTCGCTTGTATACTCTCGTGCGTTTTGTTCTTCCTTGTAATTTGCTCTACATCTTCACTTTATTTCTTGTGTAGCATTATTTTGCTTCACTTCAGCTATTATAAAGAGACATCCACTCTTGCATTACAAGTTCATTAATTTTAGGGGCGGAGCAATGAAGGGAGGACGTGTTTGTTTGGGTTGATTTCAAATATCAACAATGCAAGGTATTGTATGTACAGTATGAGAAAAAGTATTAATGAAGTATATGCCTGAACATATATTACTATTTTATAAATTATTATTTTTAATATATACAAGTTTGACTTACCCATTCAGTTATTGTTTATTTCTTAGCAACTCTAAAGCTTGAGGAGTGCAACTCTACACCTGAAAAACATTCACGGTTTGACATGCACTTGAATTGTTTTCCCAGTGTGTAAGTATTCTTTTCACGATGGTCTCGAGAGATAAAAGAGCAGTAGTTGGTAAACTTGTGGTTATAAAAAGCTTATCATTCTGACAAGCCTAGCAGTTGCCATGCCAACAACAGAGCTAAAGTGCCCACATTTCAATTCGGGAAGACAGGAGATCTGAGAGGAACGTGACAGGGTCAGCTACTGCCGCAGCTCATCTCTCGTATCATTTTTACTGATATAATTAATGACATGTGATCAATTCTGATTGGTGAAAAAAATGGGATTGCATCCAGCCATATGACTACAAATATATTTATAGATTCTAAACATAGTAAGCATATTTATAAAACGACTTACATCTGATTGCACAAGCCATGTGATAACCAACATGTAAAGGCATGCTATGTTGCCTGGCAACTGCATATAAACTGGAATAATGACGTGTTATTTGGAAGTAGGGTTGTTTAATGGCGACTGTTTTCTTGTTTTTCAAACTCCTATAACTTTATCCAATAGTACAAAGTACTAAAAACTGACATTTACTTGTTGGTTGGTTGGTTGATTAAGCTAGTTCAAAGAAGCACTATCTACATTTTTCAAACTGGGAATAAAATTACAACAATCATATCCACTTTTTAACCTTTTAGTCCGCCTGCAGTCAATAACATGAACCCTAACATGAAAATAATTTCTTAAAACGGCTTGAATGCAAGTTAAATCAGCTCCCAAATTTGCTAATTAGTCCCCGCCTCCACTCAATCTCACCAGCTCGGTCAACTGTAGGAAACACAATCATAATTCATTTATAAGGATTAACCCCTTGAGAAGGACCATCTCATTTTTGAGGAGGATCTTTACATGCAATCACAGCGTAATTACCAAAATAAACATTCAGTTATCAGTACATCAACAAACAATGAAAATATTACAGCAAAAAGTTGTCAGTATAGTCAACAATAAATACACAACAAAATATACTGATCAGAGAAGACAGTAGAAAGTGGAAATATTGGTATTCAACCATATGTTACAGATTCAGAAGAAGTGGAAGAATAAATTATACAGGCTCATCTACAAGTCCATATATCAGAACGGTAATGCGTTTTATGTAACGCTCTCTTCAACATCTAATCTAATCTAATCTAACATCAGACGCATAACGGTAATTGAGATGATTAGCCTTTGGCTTGACTACGTTATCAAACAGCTAATAATGTGTTGCTAATGTTACACAATTCAGTTGCATCCCAGTTGCAATCTCAGAGTCAGACAGCTGCCTCCTAACAATCAAAACATCATAGAGAAAGGCATTTAGTTCATCGTAACATAGTAATATACATTATATATAATTGTTCCTGTCCGTTCTTAAAGATGTTCCTGTGCTCTCTGTGGAAAATCACTGGTCCACACATTGAGGGAATTGGACCATGGTGAACATATTTAAACAGCTTTTGAATACAACTTTCAAAAAAAAGTCTAATGCAAACGTTCAGCTGCTTACAATCCTCTACACGCTAGACCGTCCCAGTTAACAACGCTCAGTCTGACAGTCATGGTCTTCGAAGGATGTAGACTTTGAATTGGGACACAGCCTCTGGGTGCGTCTCGTCTTAATCAGCTCCCTAGTTCAGTAGTCAGGGCACTGATCAGGGAATCGGCCAGTTTAAGGGCTGTCTCATTCAGCATTTAAGTCTATTCTTTTATGCTAAAAAGGTACTCATTATAGATGTTACACTTACACACTTCACAATGCACAATTACCACAACATGCAAGAACACTTACACATACAAACTCCGATGAGATCATCCGATTTAAATATCAATAGCCCCCAAATATGTTACGTCCCTCATTAAGTTGTTATGTGTGTCTAGGATTAAGACGCAACAAAGTATTGTGTGTGTGTGTGTGTGTCTAAACAGTGTGGAAATGGGGAAAGGAAAAACGGATCACAAAGCAAAATAATTCACCGTTAAAAGTCCATCCGTGCAATTAAGAGAACACCAATAACTAAGTTTAATCAAATAAACTAACTAGCAACAAAAGATGTGAAAAGAAACATCTTCCACTTACAAAAGACGCCATAAATAAACTACACTAATAAGCAAAAAAATACAAAATAAGCACCCCTTCTAAACCTAGTGTGTCTAATACAAAAATGAAACTACGTGATGTAATGTAGGTCACGACCTGCTTGCCTGGCTCCGCCTCTCCCACCAGTAAACAGTGTTGTTAACAACGGACCATACAACAAACAAAAGACACAACCAAAGTACTTAAGAAAAATAAGGGTAAACGAAACAAGCACGAACAAACGACAGTTGTTACAACTCAAAACATAAGCAACTCTCGGACTGGTGTCTCGAACGAGAGAACCATCCTCATCAAGTGTGCTCGCTCTTTCCTCTCTCCTCTCTCTTCCATTGAAGTAAGGGCGGCCTTTAAACTGTCGCGGTGGAAGACGATTGGCTCCTACGTCAGAGCCGAATCATCCAATCGTGTTCCCACCTGCAACAAATAAGCTTCACACACACACGACACCGCATACACATACAGATGTCCAACAAAAAAAAAGAAACATACGTAGCTCAGCGTACGTAACACCTTCCCTCCGTCTCATTAACGTATATGTACTTGAATGAAGCTGCCCCCTTGGAATCCGTTATGGAGCTGATTTATTATTTAGCTTAATATTTTGTTGAACACACAATTGTTTAGGACTATGTATTGCATTGTGGATCTGCCTGAAGTGTACAAATTGAGTAGACTAGGGTAGAACTTGAGGGGTCGAGGGTCTATCCACAAAAATGTCCCTCACCCAGTTGATGATGGTTCCCCCAAGTGTAAGTCCTTAAGTGTATGTCTAAAAGTGGAGTTAAACACAGCCTTCCAGTGAACTCAAACCTTACTCCCTAAAAAAAACGAAATGTTATATTTCAGCATGCCTAAATATGCATTGTTAGACAGGTTGGCCTACCTCGATTTTAATGAATGTCTGAAATGTTGCATGTATATGAAACAAGATATTTGTCAATGTACTTTATTATTTAAAAAAATGAATGTTAAAAAAATATAATTTTGCTGTTGTTCATGAATACCAGTAGTAACATTGTACAACTAAGGCCTTGTTTCCACCCGGTAATAAGAAGCATTTTAGTCAATCGGATCACACATGGAAAACACTAATACAAATGTGTAATCACATTTTGAGGTTGTTAACTTTCGACCACTTTCCATTCAACCGAATAGCTTTCATGCGAACAAGCCAGACGGGTTTTAAACTTGAAGATCCAAGTTTAATTTGAACTTCTCATATTGAAGAAATCAATTAAAAGTGTACAAAAGAGAATCCTTGTGATCCAATCAACCAAAACACATCTTGATATCAGGTGTAAACAAGGCCTCGGATGTTGTCATGTCATCCTTTGTGTCCCAATGTGTAGTAAGCCAGGGTTCTTGTCCTTACCAGTGCTTAAATTCATGCACAAGATGTACTGATTGATGCACCTTGTCTTTGGTACACAGCATTTTTAAGGAGATAATACTGGCGTTGACATTTGAGTTTGTCTCAAAGCATATTAAAACCACGTAGACATGCAAGCAACATTATTATTGTTAGTGCATTAGTGATGACAGCAAAAAGATTAATCGTTTTAGAGATAAAGCTCATTTTGATTAAATATTACAAACATGCATTTTAATTATTTTCAATAACGTGCACTGATTAATCATACGCAAGAACATGTACTGAGAAAGAAAATGCAACCAACCGTACTGAAGTCTGAGGCTCATGACCTCTTGTGGATTACAGCTTTAAATTATTCCAAATAATAAGTAAAAAACAAATTTTCAAAACAAACAATTTTTTAATTTAATGAAACAGTCAGCTGTAAATCTGAGAAGGAATTGGCGCTGCCTCACAGCCTGGAAAGCAGATTTGAGAGTAACCTGTGCAGGGTGGCACAGAATCAGGAACAGATGTTAAAATCATGGATGAGGGAATCCTGCCTCCCTCTCTTTAGAACTGTCAGCGAAAGCCAGACAAGATGGCCGAAGGAATCCCATGAGAAAAAATACAAAATGAAAACAGACAGGGACACACACACACACAAGTCAAGTGTTCACAGCTCTGACAGCTATTGGGGAATCCAAATAAACAAAAATAGATTAACACTCCCACACACTAACATAACCTATTGGAAGTTATCACCTAACTGTCAAAGCAGAGGAATATGAAACTGGAGGTGATGGCATGAAAGCTGATTAGTTTTGATTGACTCAAAATAAAACTGGGGACCAACTGCTGTTTGGCGCACTCATGCCGAAGCTGATTAACCACCGATACACAGACGTGCAGACAGCTTGTACCTGACAGAAATATTTCCCTGTTTCTATGTGTCTGTGATTGTGTCCTTTAAAAAATATATACAAAAAATAAATCCACAATAAAATGTTTCTCCTAGACAATGAGACTAAATTGAGCTCTAACTCAGAGTCTGATATAACGTCTGACAAAACTGTTCCAAACAACACTTTTTCCACTATAAGAGCCTTTTGTAGAATGGAAAGGTTCCATTGATGTTAACGGTTCTTTGTGGAACTATCAATGCCAAAAGAGAACATTTCTTTTTAAGAGTGTATGCACATTAATTCTACAGTGTAATTTTACTGTATGTCAACAGTTGTCTCATATTTTCCCATTTCACTTTAGAAATTGTGGAAGAAACATCTGAGGTAAAAACATCTACAGAGCTAAAGGGCAACACAATTCAATAAGAGATATAGAGAGGAAGTTCACTTTTTTCTTTGTGCCCTTTTGCATTTGACAAACCTAGACTGAACACCCCTGGAAATATTCATGCATGCAAGCACCCATATGTGCAAGCAGAAAAACACACACACACACACACACACACACACACACACACACACACAGGCACAGGCACACAAATTACTAACCGATGAGACTGTGTTTGCCCTTACTGCACCTGTCAGGAAGGGTTAGATGAGTTCATGGTTCAGTTGACAGGAATCAAATCGAACCAACATGCAGCTTAGAGAGCCGAGCAGGAATTGTGTCTTCCTGTGGCTTTTCAGGCCAGCGGTTAATGTCACATCTGGTCGTTAGAGAACAATTCACAACGTATATAATAAATCCAGTTTTAGTTTACAAAACACTGACCATTATGGGGCATTGCATGGTACAATGTGAATATCAACATTTCTGACATACATTATTAAATGGGAGATGGACATACAATATTTGAGGCTATGGTGATAATTCATTTTGTATGTGTATTAGACAAACTGGGAGGAAATTTCATAAATGGTTTTATAATGCAAAATGCTTAATGGTCCTAAAATAGTATTCATTTCCTTTATGCATAATCTAATTTCTAATTATTTCTCGCAGGTCAAGCAATATTCATTAATCAGATTCATTCATGAATGAAACAGGGCAACGGTGTCATTTTGCACAGGGCCTGTCTTTTATGAAAGTCATTTAATCATTCACTCAACCGGTTCATTCAAAAACAAGGATTAATCAAGCAAAGAAACAAGTTACTGTATTAATGAATGAATCCATTATTCAAACAACTCCTGTTTGGTTCTGATGTTGTGTGTGTGTGAATACTTTCATTAACAAAGCAAAATTAAGCTGTTACTGTTTAAAATCTAAGTCACCCAGTATTAAACTTAAAAGCAATATGCCTATCACACAATTTTGCATCCACAGTTTAATGGTGAGGCCAAAAAAGCTATTTTGGCTTAATGAATTTACAGCCATCAACATTATTGTTTACAGCAATATATGGAGTGAAAGGTATGCATGGTTATAATGTGTGCTTATTTTAAAATCTTTTTGCTTTTTGTCCAGGTATTACAGAGGAGAACCGCAGAAAGCTGCTAGATCCTTGACATGGGCATGGAGCCAAATCACTGCAGTACTCAGTTTAGTTAGCATTTCACAAAGTCTGGAGTTCCTCTGATGTGAGATCAGTGACAGCTGTGGCCAGATGTTGATTTGTGCATTCTGGCATTGTTCTAATTATAGCAGGTATAAGATCTGAGACATGGAGACAATTAGCTGGTGGACCAAACGACTGAAGAACTAACATAAATCTGGCAAGGCATGAAGAATTTATGACACAATCCTCATTTACAGAGTCTATTTATATCCAGCACTGTGTGGAAAGACAGTGAACAGCAACGTCATCTTTTGAAAATACTTTGGTTTGATTGGGTTGCGGATGAAGAACAAGGGAAAACAGACAGTGTGTGTTTAGTTTAATTTCTGCCCAAGATTGAAAATGGAAATTGTATTCCAAGAACTTTGTAATGAGTCCATATGTTCATATGTGCACACTTGCATGTTATTAAAAGCACACATGGCTTGTTCCCATCATAAAGACAGCATAACTCATGAATACTCATACGCAGCGCAGTCGTCAGAGCAGGATATTGCATTGCGGGTGGCACAGAGCTGATAAGCGTTATGATGAGGAGCAAGAACCTCTGTGTGTGAGATATAAGACTGTCCCAGGAGGTCACATCCGCCTCCACATCTGTGTCCAGATCTTCTTCCTGAGGTTTCCATCTCACCTTATAGGGAATAGTCATTAGATGAGATAAACATTAAAAAAAATGATTACTAATGTATGATAAATAAAGCTTTTAATTATGAAAGTCAAGTGTCTGAGCTGACCAGATACTACCCTTACGAAAAAGTGTGCGGTTAGTATACTTTTAAGCTTAAAAACAAGAAAGTACACAAAGTATTTTTATTTACTTAGTAAATACAAAAAATTGCACTTATGTTTGACTTGTACTGAGAGAAAAGTCTAAGTTTATTTGGCCAACTCATGTACCATCTTTTGATCAAGATATACTTAAAAGTATAATTGACTTGTAGTTGTTTACACTTTTGATTTGAGTAGACTTAAATACTTTTTCTAGATAGTTATACATATTGTCATATTGGTTTTCAAAAATAAAAAAAAATATGTTCCTATTTCCTTACCCTATTACTCATCTACTGAAAGAGTACAGCATCTCCGGATCAAAACAGAGGTGAAGAAGTAGTGATAGATGATGTAAAACACACACATGTAAAACAACATGATCATCAAACATTAAATCAAAACTGCCTGACGTTGCTGAATGAAATGTGGACCGAGGAAAGGTCAAAGATTGTGAAGCTTTGGGGTGTTTATGGTCTCGATCTACTCCATATGTGTTTTGATAATCATCTGAATCCCATCCAGACGTAGTCTTTGATGAAAATGTGATTTTTCTTTTTTTAAATGTTGAATCATGTTGTTGATGAAACTTACCAATATTCAAGTGTTGACAAAAAGCTGAAGCTAGAAGTGCATATTTTTAAAATGGAAAATGAAATTAAAGTGCAGTTAAGGGAATATTTCAAGTATAAAATATTAATACCTAAATAGGATCATAGTAGTATACCTAGAGTATACTAAAGTGAACTTGAAGTATACTTATTTTTTAATAAAGGGTATACATCTTTAAGAGAAAAACAACACAAGCAATATCATTTAGAAAGTTCCATAAGAGGAATGACCCTGGTAATCCAGAACAACTGCCTGAGGCTGTGGAGCGAAGTCAGTATATATCGCCATTTAATCATTCAGCTAAAACAAAATGTACTGCAGTAATCAAAGAGCTTTGGCAGTGTTTGTGCAACATCGGCTGATTACATCAAGGCATGGAAATCCACTTAAAAGCAAGAGATGAACAGTAGGCATCATGTTATTGGGTGTGTGATGCACAGTTTATTTATCTCTTTTCATGCATGTATGTTTGTGTGTGTGTGTGTGTGTGTGTGTGTGTGTGTTAGGATGTAAGTGATTTCCAGAGATGTGGCCAAGGCAGATGGACCACTTTGCATCCCATCACTCATGCTGTGGAATCCTGCTCAGGTAATTGGGAGTAAAAGCAGAGAAAAGACCAAAGCCCTTTTAAGGCAAAGTGCACCTTTTTAAATTGACTGATTTGATTGCAAATTCAATATGACAAAGCCTTTCTCTGCTGGCTTGTTTGGTAATTGCCCCAGGGAACTGCTCCAGAATGAGGGAGGAGAAGCAACAGAAACGAACCAACCTTTAGCTTTACTTTCCAAACGAATGAGGCAAAAGACGCGTATTGGCAGCAAACACACTGCTGTATCATGTCGGTAAGGAAGCACATTGCGAAAAGTAGAGCAGGAAGAATTGTCACACACTTTGATTATTTGGCAAAGGTTGTGCAAGAGTCGCTTTATCATGGCAAAGGAATTTACATTTACAGTTAAATTCTTGGCAGAAGCATTTACTTGCAAAACCAATTACAAATTAAATTGATTAGTTACATTAAAGTCCCCTGAGCAGGTGGATATGCTTTCAAATCGAGCAGAAAACGGTTTATAAAAGCCCATCCATTTCTCCAGAGAGTGTCCTGTGGAGATACAGGCTAACTAAAATTGTGGGAGTAGGATTAGAAACCAAGGTACTTGTTCAGGTTCTATTTGTTTCTTAAGTCAAAAATCTACAGCGCAGTCAATGTAGTAAGACTTGCAAACAAATTAGTTTCTTATGTTTAGAGGATCAGTGAAGTTTCAACTAATGAGATTTGCATCAATGGAGTAGAGTAGACTGCTTGTTCATGACGTGTAGTTAAAGATATCATGCATTTTTCAGTTGCATAATTTATAAAATCTACATAGATGAATGAAATGTTACACTTTTTTTTCTTTTAGTATTGTTTAACATATAAAGCCAAAAAGACCAAACAGACGTATAAGTTGGTGTAAATATATACCTTTTTGAGAATTTTGACATTTGTCTATTGTTAAAAATCATTTGTCAATTTGAATGTACTACAACATAAATGTTCTAAAAATATTAGAACAAAAGGAACCAAAAATCAGTCTTTACGATTCCCATTCATCTTCTAGAGAAGGTTCTAAAGACTTTCTGCAGCAGAAAAACAAGCGCTCAGCCATCTTTAAGATCTTTTGCGGTATATATTTCTATGACATCACTGACGACGAGTGATAAATTGTAATGTAAACATGAGCATTGTAATGTTTAAAGCAGATGTCATCAAACATCAAGAGGCTGGGAAGATTTTAAAACATGTAGTTCAGATCTTCATGCTGTGGAAACTGAATTTCACAAAACCCTTTATGCCAAAAAGGTTCTATAAAAAGAGTGATTGCATAATGCTTTCATGTTTGGTGGTTTGTTGCAATTTTTTATAGTGATTTAAAGTATTTACGAGCTGTTTAATTCATAAAATTGAATTAAAACGAAATGAATTCAACAAAACTGAATCTATAAAAGGATCCCCTGATGGAATGAACTGAGTTCTATACATGAAGTGCCAGAGAAAACCCTTTAAGCTTCTGTATGGAACCGAGAATCTAAGTGTGTAACCAATGGTTTGCCAGTGGAGTTTGAGCTGCATTGGCACTGTTATTCTCACATACCATTACAAGAATCCAGTATTACAGCAAACTCTTGGCAAACACCGTTTCCACAAAGTAGTTTTTGCAAGGATGGTGCCAATGCAGCCCTTACAGAAGTATTGAGTATCCGCAAATTCTTGCCAAACATTGCCACAAATTAAAATGCAGTTTTGCTGAAAATAAATAGGTTTTGCCACTTCTGATATCTAGATGACTCAATAGAAAACATGTTTGCTGATTAGTGGTTAGTGATTCATACACATGGATGTTTTTCTACTTTAATTGGCTTTTGCAATATTTTGGTTAATGGTCTAAAGAGCCATTTTCATGCCCACTGAGTGTGTGACTAGATTTTGATTAGTGTGGCTTAGTGTGCCATACTTATACAGCATTCCAGCTGTGCTTAAATGCACAAAATAAAGTTTATTTAACAAAGTTAGGGAAGAGATTGTTCACATAACACATTCCAGCCAATCAGCACAAGAGGAAGCCTGTAAATATCCGCCTCTCACCTCTGTTCCTCAGCAGTTTTCCGGTATCTATTCCCTCCAACCCAATTCCACACTCCTGACTGATTCCTTTCCCAGCCAGGGAAGTCCAGGGGGAGTATTTGATGTTCGGGCCAAATCTCAAGCTCAAGTCCTCCCCGAGGACAACAAGACAAATACGGCTGATTATATGTACATATGAACTCCTGAAATGGTAACGAACAAATGTCTTTCAATCTGGCCTCATAAAAGACAACTATTAACTCAGTTTTTTATGTCAGGAACTAGTTTCTTCTAGAGCAAGAATTTAAACTATAATATAATATTTCAATGCACTTTCAATCAAAATCAGAATGGACAATTCTTATTTTTATGGAATATTCCGTCCTTTATTATAAATGTCCTCATAACCTTTAATCAAAATAACTTCCCCTCCCTCTCGCAGCGACATCTCTTCTCTTATGACATGTTTACTGGCGCATGGTCGCATGTGCAGATCGACAATAGCAAACCACAACCATCCAATAAATTCCCCATGAACAAAATCCCTAGTCTAGATTTTTTCTTACTCTACAAGCTGCTTCACTTGGCTGTATGTGTGATGGAATTTTATAAATGATATGTTTTCCATTTTATTCTTATCCATGATTATATTTTGTTTCTTGATATTATTGATTATTTTGTGACATTAATTGTATTTTCTATTTTGTACAACTAGTAAGAGATAATAAGTTGGAAGAAATAAGTTTGAGGTGTAGAGAGAGTAATGTGTTCCTGATAATGAATGGAAAATTACAATCTGAGCCTTTAGCCTTGATTAGAGAGATAAGTGCTGGAGCCGCCCTCCCTTCTGTAACGCTCTGTGGGGAAGCTTTGGATGTCTGTATGGCTGTTGACCTTTTCTTGCAAGAAAATAAACCTTTATAAAAGACAACTGGGATATTTGTCTCTTTTTCAGAATTGATAAAGCCACCACATATATGATGTTTCAATGAGGCTTTAAAAGTTCAATGAATTTGGCTAAAGAAGAGGCTGTGAATAGCATGTAAAGTCGCTCATTGGCCGATACATTTGGTGTTTTCCACTGATCACGTTACAAATCAAATTGTTTAATGTAATGATTTCATTGTGCACTGCAAAACAATTACACAGTTGTGTGCAGGCTATGTGTTGATCTCTACAGATGCCAAAAGTTGTGTAATTCAAATCTTTTGCCTCCTGTCCACCCACGTATTCCTTTCAGTCGTACCCCAGGCTGCGTGCCAGCGCTGAGGTAAGGACTGTCAGGACCTCTTTTGCTTCACAATGACTCGCCACCACCACCACAATCCCACTTTAACCTTTGTGCGGCTCGGTCAGATGGAAACCAGAAGCTGGTCTGTATTCAGAGACCGCAGAAATGAAGTGATATTGAAACAAGGAGTTGATTTCAAATGAGGCCATTTGCCGTTCTGAGAAAAACAATTGCAACAAAATGACTTGGAAAAAACACCGAATAAAAAATACATGCTCTTTGAGAGTGTGTGTGCACCCTCAGAGCAAAACAAATTGTAGAAAGGTTTCATTCTTAGCTTATGTTTCTGAGCCTGACGTTATGATTACCAACTCCATATTGGCATAGACTTTCTTTTACAATATGTGAACTACTACAGGTATTACATGTGCCATTCTACAGAATTGGTGACATTTGGTGTCCCCCATCCAAAAAACACATTTGACAAGCATTTAAATATTCAAATCTTAGATGTTTACTAAGATTCTTAAATTATTTATCGAAACGCACAATAATATTAAAAATATTTAAAAGCTTTATATTTATAATATCGTCATGTATTGGGTATTTTCAATTAGGAGGTGGCTGTCCCAAACCCTTACATGTAAATTTCAACTTGTGAAAATGATATTTAAATATTTTGTGCAATTTTTTCCATTCTTGTTTTTAAACGCATCTTTTTGTTTTGTTTTAAAAAATGAAGTTACATTTTTTTTAGATTTTATTTATATTTAATTCATGAATTTTTATGTAAAAAAACATGTCCCGTATTTTCATGTCACTAAAAAAACACTGAATCTTTTAGTCGATTGGGTGAGACTGATTTTAACCACAGCCCTACATTTTTGATCAGGAAATATTCCTATGTCCCTCTCTCTCATATGCTATATGGTGAATAGATTGATCCCATCATTTTGAGGTAAATGTGTTCTAAAGTCTGAAAATCTGTGTGTAACTCAAAAATGTTCTGCAGCTGGTTGCCTTTAACTTTTAAGTTTTCTCAACTTTTTTTTTTTTTTTACAGTTATGCAAATATTTACTACTGTAGTATTTTTTGTAGTGTTTTAGTATGCAAGTTACAGGATGATAAACTTTATGCCTTCTACAAACAAAGAAAGATTGAGTTCAAAATACAACAAATCTCATAAATGACACTTAAAATATTATTCAATTTCATTTTTATTGATTTAACCTGTGAACATTTTTTTTTTAAATAGAGAAATATATTTACAAGGTTGATGTAAACAAAATCTTAATAGGTCATTATAAGCCTGTTTAATTTATGATATATTGTTGTGTTTTGGTAGTGACAAATTTGGGGTGTTTGAACATATTCCAGCATTTTCTGAAAATACAATTTGAGAACTAACCGCACAATTACTAGAAATGTATACCTTGGATATTGTATAATTTGCATACGTGCAAAATTTGTGGGGTAAAAATAAAAAATTTCAAGATGGTTCCAGCTCTGTTTTGTCACCAATTCTGTAGAATGGCCCATATATTTCTGCACTGATATATTGAAATCCTGCTATGTGCAACACTTATTTAGATTAGCACAATGGTTATGATTTCTCTCGCTGGTTCCCTGATCACCGTCTCTCTAGATGAGTGCAGATGTCCTTTGCATCCTAATGCGCATAATCTTCAATGCAGGAGGATTATTGCATTTTAAACCATGCAACTTTGACAATAGTATGTAAAGGTGTCCAGAAACAAATACAGGGTTTATAGTGTTTTTTTTGAAGAGTACATCCAGCATGCTTTTTGGACTAGAGCCTTTCTACGAGCCTTAGAAAATCAAATATACATTTAAAGTCATGAATTGCAAATGTTTCGCTGGTAAACCCTTGCTAGTGGACTCCACATCTGACTCAACAACATAATTTATTTTACAATGTGGTTGTGCAGGGTGTGACTCTGATGATGCAACTTTGACATAAAAACTGAGCTATTTGAGTATTAATAATATGTTTGTAATATTAACATTTTGCACTAGCTTATTTTTTATATAAATTGTTGCTAATTTATATTAATTTTTATTGTATTATCTGTTAGTTTTACTAACATTAGACCTTTAACATTTATTTCAGTTAGGTGTCAAGACAAGGTTTTAATTTAAAAGGGACTTTTATGTTTTGTTTTTGGGTTCTAATAGTAATTTTCATCCATGAATGTTCAATAAACAAAAAAATAATAATATTTTATACTCCTTCAGCTCCTCTCTTTCTAGTCTGACCGTAACACCCTCTTTAGTTCCTGTCTCTAAGAACTCCCTCAGTCTCAAAACACACAGTATGCTCTGATTGGACAGCAGGAACACTGTGTTGTAATTGGTCAACCACTTTGAGCATGCTTGTGAAATGTTACGCCATCCGTAGTATAACCACACATTCAACACGCTGCTAATTCAGCTCAGCCAGGCCTTGTCCCTGTATTTTGTGTGTGCCTTGGGCAGGAATTATTTAAATGACTACAGTAATGTATTTGTTCCAGGAAGAAAACTATTTCAGGGAGTTAAGATACAGTGTACACTGTCATAGAGTATAACATTCTTTTCCAGATCTTTTTCTAGCTCAAACATAACTTAAAACTCTGTAATGTTGCTAAGTTTCTCGTCAAATTATTTAGTTTTATTTAGAAGTAAAAACACTGGTAATGTGTCTTAATCTATTCGCATGTCTTAATGCATTTGGCATGGCATTATTGTAAATGAGGAAGATACTTTTAGTACATAGTAGAATTTGCAAATTGGTGTGCAGACAGTGATTCACCCGTCTAATTTTAGGGCCATTGACTGAGCGAAGCCTGGGCTTATAACCTAATTATACTTGTCAAAGCATGTCCACGCTTTAAACTCATTATTATTCTGTTAAATCAGTCTCAGACACAGATCAAAATCTACATTAAAAGTGTTCAAAAAGAAATCTCACAGCCAGATTTGGCTTGAAACTTTGTTTTTGTCCATTGATTTTAATGGCTCACTCTCAAGTCAAGACAATATTTTTTTCATTGTTTGCGCTGACCATCACGTGACACTGCAGACGAGCGACCCTGCTGTTTGATGTTTGATTCAAATGGTGTGTGATATTTAGACGTTCAGCTCCCACTGGTCCATCCTCACCAGAACAGACTGATTTCTCAGAGAAATGAACGAACACTGAGCTACACGTGGGTGGCACAATCATACAGAGGAGAATGCGTGGGTCCGGGGCTTATTTCAGGATCTGATCAGCACAGCAGAGGAGCAGGAATTTAATGAGCGACACTTTACTAACTGCCGTTATAGAAGGGACAGATTATCACAGGCTATCAAAGCCTGTGTTGAACACAGTAATGCATCATTATTATGGGGCTGAGGCCTACAGCAAGCATCCATCAGGCAGTGTGAGAGGTCAACGGGAAGAGGAAACATGCTAATGATGGTGACTAAACCTGTCCTGTGGTTCCATCACATTTTTTTAGCCTTACATCTGAAGAGAAATAAATCACAAATGATGAAAACAGTGTAGGAAAATAAAATGCCACTAATAGTGTCCGTATTGATAAACATGCTTAAATTCAGTGCTGAAATGCTTCGTTTTATTAACTCAACAAAGACAAGACGTCTTAATCGAGCAGTGTTTTTGCATCTCAGACTCTCTCTCACACAATCATTCACACCGTATTCACAATAAACACACAAAATGCTTAATGCATGATTATAAAATCGTATATACATGCATTAAACACTTTGTGATTAATTTATGCATGCATAAACACTTCAAACTGCAGTTTCACGTAACCACGCTCACAGCTGCAAACACTTTTCATAATGTAACATGAGTCGAGTTCTATAAATATATGTAAAGGCATCAGATCATGAAATAAAATAAGACTTTCATCCGCAGCATTGACGGGGAGAATCTGACAGGTGCAAACACAAAGCCGCAGAGAGGCCTGCCAATGATGAATATCAACCGGCGGCCCTCAGCCATCACAACCAGGAAAGCATCTCTCATTTGATTTCTTACTGAAGCAATATTCAGAGGGACCTACTCACTATGAGTGGGCTGTTATGTTGCCATGGTAATGGTTTTCTTCCCACTTATTCCCGCTACTTAATAAATTGTGTTTAGGGTGACACCTTGTGGGAAACAAGTGGATCTACATTCAATCAACAGCTGTAAGAAAACGCGTTTTAAAGCTGTACACTGAAGTTGGGCTTTTAACATCACTGTCTTTGAAAACACGTCAATGAAACAGCTTGTAAACAATGTGTCATGTTACATTCACCTCAGAACATTTATGGATGTGGCAGATGCTTTTATCCAAAGCGACTTTGCATTCAAGAAACACATTGACATTCTAATCATTTTAGAAAAATTCTTAAACTCGTTAGTCAACTAGAAAAGGACATTTTACTTATTATATACACTATCGACCTTATTTTACATTTATGCATTTGTCAGACGCTTTTTATCCAAAGCGACTTACATTGCATTCAAGAAACACCTTGATGTTCATATTGCTTTCCCTGGGATCAAACCCATGACCTTGGCGTTGCAAACATCAGGAAACTACAGGAAAGGTTTTTCTAATTTTTTTGCATAAGAGCCAATTGTGTAACTGTGTAACCTCTACTTCAACAGAAAAATCCTTTGCTCTACTCCGGCATATTCATATCAGATTGTCAGACAGTACTGCAACTTCACTCTCAGGAAGAAAAAATATAAAAATATTTGAGTATATTTGTAATTATTTGATTATTTGTAAGAATGAGTAATTTAGTTTATTACCTTGTTCAACTTGACATTTTAAAAAAATATATTACTTTGACTTAAAGTAATAAATCAATCAGGCCACTAAGGGACATGGTGTTAGAAGAAAAACCGTCTCAGGTTAAGCATGTAACTATAATTCCCTGAAGAGGGAACAAGACGCTGCGTCAAAAGCGCTAGTGGAATACCTTGACGATAGTCTTGTGAAGCACTATGTAAACGATCTAAAAATCAATCAACCGAGTGTGAGTGACAGTCGCAAGTCGATGACGTCACGAACCAGGGTCATAAATATGTGCCGGAAAAAGGTGACGGTAGCTTAGAGGAGTGTCTGAAGCAAACCCGGAAGGCGCGAGGATTTGAGACTAAAGACGCAGCATCTCGTTCCCTCTTCAGGGAACTATAGTTACATACGTAACCTGAAACGTTCCCTTTAAAGGGAACTTGCGCTGCATCAAAAGCGCAAGGGGAAAAATAAACCAGCACCACCTCATTGATGAAGGCAAAAGAGTGTCTCGTAGCTCATTACAAGAGGACCCGTGTTCCTGGAGTGGAGTTGAGTTCGAGCTGATAAAACCAAAAGAATGTGTGCGGGGAGGACCAGCCTGCCGCATTACAGGGAGAAACCTGATAAAAGAGCCTTTGAGGCAGCCATGCTGCCGGTGGAGTGGGCACGGACGCTCACAGGGGATGGGAGTCCGGCCGACTCATAAGCAAGAGAGATAGTCTCAACTATCCATCTGCTTAGGTTAGTTTGAATACTGGGGCGCCCTTAGGGTTCCCCACACAAACAAACAGCTGGTCAGGTCCGAGGACTGGTTTGTCTCGATAGATCTCAAGGACGCGTATTTCCAAGTCTCTATCCTCCCTCAGCATCGGAAGTTCCTCAGATTCGCCTTTGGGGGAAAGGCTTATCAGTATCGGGTACCTCTGTTCAGCCTGGCTTTGTCTCCTCGCACTTTCACCAAGTGCGTGGATGCAGCTCTAGCTCCGCTCCGATCTCGAGGGATTCGGATTTTAAATTACATCGACTGGCTCATTTTGGCCCAGTCTTGAGAGTTGGCGGTGCAACGACAAGGGGAAGACCTATGGACGTAAGTGTTCAGTGCTCGCACTGACAGACCTTAATTTTAAACTCCTGGTCCTGGTAACCAAAGGGCCAGTACAATGGACCGAGCCACATTAGTGGGTACCTTAGGTACCTGCATCAACAAGGAGCTCATGACCTTGGGCGAAGTGACGTCACCGACTTGCGACTGTCACTCACTCACACTTGGTCGATCGTTCGATCATTTACATGCATTACGAGACTATCATCAAGGTATTCCCTTAGCGCTTTTGACACAGCGCGAGTTCCCTTGAAAGGGAAATGAAATGGGAGAGAAATAATATATTTTGATGCTTCTGGGTTCCCAGCTTTGCATTCCTTCGCAACATACATTTTGACAGTGAATGCAAAGTTTCTTGGAGGAATGCAAAAGCATTCAAATTCATTTGTCCTTCCATCACCATATATTTTAAGTCTTTTTAGCCCCTCATGTCGCACAAATAAATCAAACAAATATACATTCAGTAGGAAACTATCAGGAACTACTTTGACTGGTTCATCTCTGATGATTGTGCCAAAGAATCTTATATACAGTGATTTAAACTTAATAATCAATGTATTATTTGTTTGATATTGACAGCTATTGGAAGGAAATATTTGACTTTTTTCTTTAGTTTGCTGTTGTGAAAGCCTTACTAGGAAGCCATAATGTCTAGTTCTACTTTATTACTGTAATGGTTTAATCAAGAGAAAAAGAAAAATATAATATGTATATAGTGATGCAATGTTGCATTTTTGGACAGAATTTTATTGCATTTTTGTTCCTGAAACCTTTTGTTCTGCTTTGATCCTAGATATTGTGATCTAATACAATTTCAGAATCCGTGTGTGTGAACAACTCATTGTCTAGATTTGATCCTATCCGATAGTGAATTGAACAACTGACTCCAGGAGATTCCAGTAAGACATTAATTACCCAGAGCTTGAAACAGGCTGCTGTTACTATAGCAACAGTCTGAGTGCTGATGGCGACCTCATGTGTTGAACTTCAGTAACACAGATCTCAGAATCATCATTTCAGTAATTACAGGAGAATTTCACTACAAATTAAAGCTCTTTAACAAGAGAAACGTTTTTTTAAAACTGCAATAATCAGTGAGAGCTTTAATACAGCTTTAAGAAACATGCAGGAATTATAAATATAAAACCAATCTTTCCTTTATATTTAACTCACAACACAGCTTATTGTCTGTAATATTTTCATTTCAGTGGTTTAATGTTATTTCTGTCTAAAAACACTTTAGATATCCTATATAAAATGTGTGCAACATTTAGTAGATGTTTGTTAGTCACTGATGGTCGTTAAACTTGTCACAGTCAGTTTTACACGTGGTCAATGTTTCCTGAATGTTGTTTTTAGACCCTGTGGTTATAGAAGCAAAAGAGGAGTGACAAAACTGCTTATTAACAGTAAATAATGAGCTTTAGTCAGTCGAAAGTCCCTCACCATGATAAAGAAAATGTAGTCTTAAGTGTCAGTTCTGCGTCCACACTCTTCTGCTGCGATCGGCTCTTCTGGAAACTGGACTCTAGAGAAATGAAGCTCGTCTTTGGACTGATGCTGCTGCAAACGGCTGCATGTGAGTCGACTTTATGACGCTGTTCAATCACATCCATCTCTGAAATAACAACACTGTAATGTTACATGTAGAGTGCTACTATTCTGTAGATTTGTAAAAAAGATTGATAAAAATTGAGGAAGTGTGTTGCTAAAATGTTGAATATTTTGTCAATTGAATTTATTTGAAGTAATCATATGGGATTAATGAAATCTGTCTCCATGAAATCTGATGTTATATAGATCAAGATGTTATTTATAAATGAGAGAAATGTCACAATTTAACTGGTTTGAACTTTTTAGTTGTTTCACGCACAAGTTAAATCTGTCCAATAATATGATTATGTTCAGTAATTCAGGAGGAAACTGAAATTTACTGTTTCCTGAGAGAGAGTTGAGCATTTGTGTTTCGTCAATGTTTCAATGAGATCAAGAGTGATTGATTCCTTTAGTTCTGAATGTTTTTGTCATTTATTTCATATTTTGATTCACAATGGAAAAAGATATCAGCAGAAACTCTGACTTTATAGACATTGATTTCTCTTTCTCCCTCTCGTTCTTCAGGTTTGGAGGACTGCAGGTTTAATCCGGCAGGAGATTCCTGTTACGCAGCTCTGGGACACAAACTCAATCTGCTGATGGTGGACTCTCATTATTATAACCTAAAGTTGACAAAGACAATAAACCACGACTCACATGATTCAGTTTGTAAAGTAAAGAATGACACCATGAAGAATGACTGTGATCTTTTTAAGAACAGACCTGAAGTGACGGTCATTAATGGGACTCTGATAATAAACTCTGTGAAGAGAACAGATTCAGGGAATTACACTTTAGCACTCATTGACTCAGAGGGCACACAAATATCTTCATATCTTCAAGTGATTGTTGAAGGTACAGTAACTCTCATCAGACTCATTACAATCTCATGATCTCCAAACATGCAGATAAATTAGAGAAATTTCTGTGAAGCTGCTTCTTCAGAATCTTATTATTATTTGTCACATAAATATTTTTTATTTTATTTAGACTGTTTATAAAAAAAATCAAGTCATGTTTGTTTGTGTGTGTTTTTGTCACATGTCTCTTCCTCCAGCTCCTGTTACGTCAGTGAAAGTGTCAATCATCTGCTCCTCCAGTGGAGGGATGAAGGCGTCCTGCTCCTCTGATGGAGATCAGCTCGTCTACAGCTGGACTCTGAATGGAGATCCACTGATGGATGGAAACTCCTCCACCATTCATCTGAACGAGAGAACTGAGGGAAACATCAGCTGCAGTGTGAAGAACAACATCAACGAACAGAAAAACTTTAGTTTTAAACTCTGTCCTGGTGAGACTTTAATTCATGAATATTCACTTATTCATAAAAACCACATTGACTTCTCTTCATTGGACACAGTTCATTTGTGTTGACTTTTTTCAGTTTCAGTGATTGTTGTGATGTTTTATTACAGGACCAACTAGTACAGCTATGACCCCTCGTTTAAACAGTAGCAAACCAGAATCTGAACATGGTATGCGTTTAAAATAACATGACATAGGAAACACTATCGACTGGTTTTAATTTCTTTCTAATCTTTGTTTTCAGTGAGTTCAGTTTCTGTGGTGTTTGTGCTGGTCTGGTGTTTTCAGATGATGGTTCTGTTCGGTCTGTTAGGAGGTTTTCACATCTACATGAGACACATGTCAGGTTAGAGACTTATGATCATCACTGTGGATTCAACATGTAAATATTAAGTGTGAAGATGATGCTAATGTGATGCTTTTAGGAAAGAAACAAGAAGATCAACAACTGAGAATGAGAAGATTTACGGAAAGACATGAAGATTCATGAGACCAGCAGCAGATCTCAGCCCATCTATGAGAAATCAGCTTTTGCTTCCCTGTTCCTACAGTTTTAACAGTGATTTCAGATGATGGCAACTTTTGATCGACACACAAAATCTTCCTATCCTATATTATTTTAACATTATCCTTATATTGTAATTGTTAAAAGCACAGGTTGCAATTGCTATCTAACATGTTAACTGATATGTTCTGTAATTGTAACTGTATATTATTGCCAAATGGATATTAAAGTGACACATTCATCTCTGACTGATAGCAGAATATTTCCTAAATTGAAGCATCAAAATAAATATTTTCTATAAAGCTGCTTTTAGAAGAAAAAAAATTGAAAAGCGCTATAAAAATGAACTGGAATTTTAATCCGTGTCTGAGTTTTGCTATGTGTTTTATTCTTTGCTTGGATTTGCAGGATCTTCTAATGATGTTTAACGAGTTTAGCCACAAGTGTGCATTTGTGTTTTTTACCAGATTTTTTTTTTTTTTTATCAAAAACTCTAAGCTGAGTCTGTTTTGAAACTGTTAAGATGAACATTTTGGAATATAAAGTTTTTAAAAAAGTAAAACCATTTGAAATGAAACTTTTTTCAGTTAAAAGATGCCAGCTCATTTGTGTTTGGTTTCAATTTTATTTAATATAATTTTCATTGAAATTAACAGAAAATGTACATTAATAAAATTAAAACAAATTTGGAACTTTGCAACATAGGCCATTTAGAAAATATAAATTAGTTAAGCTGTAACTCAATGTTGGTAATAACCAGGAATTTGTCTGTCTTTGACACTTCTAAAACTTAAAGAGTTATTATATTACAGTGTTTGTTTTTATGTTTATTTGAGTGATTATTTCACTGAAGCGCTTTAGTCTCTCCATCAGAATCTGTATGAGAAACAGAAACTGCATGTCATTGTGTTTGAATGTGTGGATGAAACCTGAGGGTTTGAGGAATCGCACCAGATGATCATCATATCCAGACCGATGACATCAAGAAAAGTGCAAACCTTTATCAAAATATCATATTATCTACTATGTATTATATCTGTTGCCATAGATTATTCCTCATGGTTCTGTTCCATCTGTGTTCAATTCTAGCTGATTAAGAAGTGAATCAAGATAAAGAATTAGAATTGTGTTTTTTATGTATTGTCAATAGATGTATTGATTATCCTGATACTTTTGTTGTTGAAACCGGTAGCTTAGCTTTGAGTGTCTTCAGCAAACATTGTGTGTGAGTGTGTGTTGAGAGGCTGGTTCCTTCATTAGAATATCTGGTTGCATCTACCAGAAGTTTCTCATTGGGTCCTGCACAATGTATATATATTATTTTCCTTTAGCAGGGTTCTACCCACCGTGGTGAACCCTGAGCAGGCTCTGGTCACGGAACAGGAAGTAGACACTCTGTTGAGGCAAGGGACTAGGGAATATGTACCCCCCCTCAGACAGAAAGTCAGGCTTACAGCCGTTACTTCATCGTTCCCAAGAGGGATGGAGGATTGCGGCCCATCAAAAAATTTGCGCCTTCTAAATCACTCGTCATCAATGTTGACTTTGAACCAGATCATGATAGATCAGGACTGGTCTATCACATCGACCTGAAGGAAACATATTTTCATTCCATCCTTCCACAACACAGTAAGTACATCAGGTTCACCTTTGGGGGGAAGGCTTACCAATATCGAGTGCTTCCGTTCGACCTAGCTCTTTCACCTCGCACGTTCATCATATGCATGGTCGCAGCGCTAACCCCGCCGCGCCTCCAATGCATCAACGTTCTTTATTATATCGACGACTGGCTTACTGTACCCATTTGCCACATCTAGCGGTTCAACATTGAGATGATGTTCCCGTGCTCTTTAAAGTGTTGGGGTTGAGGCTAAATGCAAAAAAGAGTTTTCTCTTTTCTCTCCAGAGGACCACCTTCCTCTGCGTTGTTGGGTTTCGGTTATGATGTCTGCATGGCTTTCCCCTATGTGCATCGATTCAGTCCTGTTAAACATCAAAAGAGTTTAACTAGGCCAGCCACTCACTGTAAAGCACTTCCAGCGAGTGCCGGGTCTCAGGCAGCAGCTTCCTGCGTTATCCTGTTCAGGTTGCTACACGAGGTCGCTACAGTGGTGGCTCAGAACCAGAGGGTTTTACCCGAGGAGCAACCCTTTCCACACTATCAAAGTCACGAGGCCTACGTGCCTTGGATATGAGGAAGAAACCCTGGTTTCTTCATATTGGGAGCTCCTTGTCAACGCGTAATGCCATTGACGGATGCATCCCTTTCTCTTGAGAGACCGCTCCGCCCAAGGTTATGAGCACCAGTCATCCTGGCACATAAACCTGCTAGAGATGATGGCTGCTTGGAGGGTGCTTCAGGTGTTCCTCCCAGACCTTAGGGGCCACCATGTGGTTGTCCAAACTGACAGCACAACAGTGGTCTCATATATAAATCATGAGGGGGGTCTAAGCTCGAGACCACTATACAAACTGGCGCAACTTTGGTTTCAAGGGAGACTGCTCTCTCTACTGGCAGTTCACATTCCTAGGACCCAGAATGTGGAAGCAGACATCCTGTCAAGGTAGGGGCCGATCCCCGGGGAATGCAGACTCCACCCCAATGAGGTGGAGCAGATACGGTTGAGATACGGCCGAGCACAAGTAGACCTGTTCGCATCCGTAGAAATGACCCATTGTCCTCGATGTTTTGTTTTTTTAATTCATTGTTTAGACGTGGCCGGGGCTACGTCTTTACGCTTTCCCCCCAATTGCACTGCTCCCGGGAGTTCTGGAGAGAGTTCACCGGGACAAGGTCCATCTCACACTTATTGCACCGCGTCAGTCAGGCAGAGTGTGGTTTACGGATCTAATGTCTCTCCTACATGGAGTCCCTTGGGAGACTCAAGTCAGGGAGGACTTTCTGTCCCAGGCAGCGGGGTTGATACGTCACCCCTGCCCAGAACTGTGGAACTTTGGGCTTGGCCTCTGAGGGGGCCCAGCTCATAAATTCTGGTCTCTCCACAAGGAAGCTGTATGCACTGAAGTGAAGACTCTTCACTTCTTGCTGTAGCAAGAAGCAGGTGAACCCAGTTACCTGTCAGATTGGCAAAGTCCTGGAGTTCCTGCAAGAAATACATTTGCTGCAGGGCTGTCCCCTTTCACCCTGAAGGTTTATGTGGCTGCCACAGCCACTTACCACGTACCTTTGGGTGGCATGTCTATTGGCAGGGACCCCCTAGTCACACGCTTCCTCTGTGGCACCATCAGGCTGAGGCCTGCAGACCAAGGTTCCTACTTGGGACTTGTACCTTGCCCTCCAGGGTCTGTCCCAGGAACCCTTTGAATCTCTTGAAGATTCCTCTTAAGGAATCCTCTTAAGTTTCTTTCTTTTAAAGACTTTTTGTTTTAGCCATCACATCACTAAAAAGATTTGGGGACCTACAGACCTTTCTGTAGCTCCATCCTGCCTTCCGCTCGGGAACATGCGTCCTCTCTTTGTGAGCTATGAGACACTTGTCGGCCTTCATCACTGAGGTGGCATTGGTATTTGACGCATTGCGAGTTCCCTTGAAAGGGAACATCTCAGGTTACGTATGTAACCATTGTTCCCTGAGGTGGGAGGGTTCATGTCTTCACCGACTTGCGGCTGTCACTCACACTCGATCGATTGTTTACTTAATGCTTCACGAGACCTCGTCAAGGTATTCCCCAAAGTGTTCGACGCAGCGTCTCGTTCCCTCTTCAGAGCTCTATGGTTACATACGTAACCTGAGATGTTTCTGTGAACGCTGGTTCTCTCAAGAACTCAGAACATCCCATCAGTCTCAGATCCAGTAAACATAAGGATTCCCACTTTTTCTCTTTCTCACACACTCTCTCTATCTGTATGTGAGAGAAACTAGAATATCAATAATTTGGCTTGGAGGAAGTTAAGCGCAATTAGTAATTTTACTTCATTTAGAGACAAATCCTTCCCACTTGCTACTTCAAACTAATGATTGACACTTTTACACCTTTTTTTAGGAAGTGTACCTGAAAATGTTACTTTGTTTTTCACCTTTCTCTCATTTTCGTTCTTTTTTTAGGTGTATGTAGTGCAAACATCATCTGCCTCCCCCCACACGAGGAAACTTCCTCTTTTCTCTGTGAAGTGGTCAGATATTTCCTCATGTGTTGGTCCAGAGTGAGTCTTGCTTCATGAGAGTCAGAACACAGACGGACTGAAGTCCAGACTCTCATCTCCATCTGAAGCAGCCTCCACACTCTTCTGCTGCTCTTCTGGAAACTGGACTCTAGAGAAATGAAGCTCGTCTTTGGACTGATGCTGCTGCAAACGGCTGCATGTGAGTCGACTTTATGATGCTGTTCAATCACATCCATCTCTGAAATAACAACACTGTAATATGACATGAAGAGTGTTTCCAGTCCGAGTGTTGCTGATCTTCTCATCTGTAGATTGTTTGAGCATTTGTAGTGCACATTGTGCTAAAACATTTAATATTTTGAAGTAATCACACAGGGATTCATCTAATAATGTCTCTCTATGAAATCTGATGTCATATAGATCAAGATGTTATTTAAAAAATGAGAGAAATGTCACTATTTAACTGGTTTGAACTTTTTAGTTGTTTCACGCACAAGTTAAATCTGACCAATAATATGATTATGTTCAGTAATTCAGGAGGAAACTGAAATGCACTGTTTCCTGAGAGAAAAGAGTTGAGCATTTGAGTTTCGTCAATGTTTCAATGAGATCAAGAGTGATTGATTCCTTTAGTTCTTTGAATGATTCTCAAATTTATGTTAGATTTTAATTCAAGAAAAAGATTTATATCAGCAGAATCTCTGGATCTGCAGATGTTGATTTCTCTCTCTGTTTTGTTCTTCAGGTATAGAGTTTGACTGCAGGTTTAATCTGGATGAAGATCCCTGTTACGCAGCTCTGGGACACAAACTCAATCTGCTGATGGTGGACTCTCATTATTATCACCTAAAGTTAACAAACACCATAAACAACAACTCAGATGATCCAGTTTGTAGAGTAAAGAACGGCACAATGATGAGTGATTGTGATCTTTTTAAGAACAGACCTGAAGTGACTGTCACGGATGGGACTCTGATAATAAACCCTGTGATCAGAGCAGATTCAGGGAATTACACTTTAACAGTCTATGACCATTATCGTGGAGTAATGTATACATATCTTCAAGTGATTGTTGAAGGTACAGTAACTCTCATCAGACTCACTACAATCTCATGATCTCTAAACATCTCACTCTCATGCAGATAAATTACTGGAATTTCTGTGAAGAATATTCTTTATTATTATTTAGTCAAAGGCATCTGCACGTACTAAGAATATTTTATGAATTAAAAAATAGCATCTACTTTATATTATCTTCTGTTTGAAAATAAGAATGAGAATGAGAATCTATGTGAACCTTTTCCTTCATGCAGCTCTTTATTGAACATCTGCCAGAATTATCAGAAGAAACTGTACTAAATTGTCTCTATATCTAGATTTATTATATTTGTCACAAATGTATTTATTTAGAATATTTACAAAATCAAGCCATGTTTGTTTGTGTTTTTGTCACATGTCTCTTCCTCCAGCTCCTGTTACGTCAGTGGAAGTGTCAATCATCTGCTCCTCCAGTGGAGGGATGAAGGCGTCCTGCTCCTCTGATGGAGATCAGCTCGTCTACAGCTGGACTCTGAATGGAGATCCACTGATGGATGGAAACACCACCATTCATCTGAACGAGAGAACTGACGGAAACATCAGCTGTAGTGTGAAGAACAACATCAGTCACGGACAGAAGAACATTAGTTTTAAACATTGTCCTGGTAAGACTTTAATTCATGAATATTCACTTATTTAAAACCACAGCAACACCACACTGACTTCTCTATATTGGACACAGTTCATTCTCAATGTTTCTGGTTGAAAGTTTATTCCAGCTCAATCTCTGCAGTAATTTGTGTTGACTTCAGTTTCAGTGATTGTGTTGTGATGTTATATTACAGGAACAATTACTGCAGTTGTGACCCCTCGTTTGACCAGTAGCAAACCAGGATTTGATGATGTTATGAGTTTAAAATAACATGACATAGGAAACATGATAGATTGAGTTTGCTTTCTTTCTAATCTTTGTTTTCAGTGTGTCCAGATTCTCTGGTGTTTGTGCTGGTCTGGTGTTTTCAGATGATGGTTCTGTTTGGTCTGTTAGGAGGTTTTCACATCTACATGAGACACATGTCAGGTGAGAGACTTATGATCATCATCGTGGATTCAACATGTAAATATTAAGTGTGTGAAGATGATGATGCTAATGTGATGCTTTTAGGAAAGAAACAAGAAGATCAACAACTGAGAATGAGAAGATTTACAGAAAGATATGAAGATTCATGAGACCAGCAGCAGATCTCAGCACATCTATGAGAAATCAGTTTTTGCTTCCCTGTTTCTACAGTTTCAAAAGTGATTTTGATTAACTTTTGATTGACACACAAAACCTTCCTATTCTAAATTATTTTAGCATTATCCTTAGATTGTAATTGTTAAAAGCACAGGTTGCAATTGCTGTCTAACATGTTAACTGATTAACTGAAAACACAACGTTAACTAACATGTTCTGTATTGTCATATGGATATTAAAGTGACACATTCATCTCTGACTGATAGCAGAATATTTCCTAAATTGCAACATCAAAACTGAAAAGACAAAAGTCTTTTTTTAGACTGTTGTGAAAAGTACTATACAAATGAAGTCTGCTACGACAAAAAAACACAATAAGAAGGCTTCAATGTATCGTGAACAAACATAGAATAAAATTGAAGTGTGAATGTATGTAGCAGGATGAAGTCATGAACCAGGAAGCTATGAAGGCATGCCGGAAGTGGCAGCTTTAATGTCTTCATTAAGTGCTGTGAAATGGTTGATTGTGTTTGTTGCTGGAAAAGACAACCCTATTTAGTTTAAAAAGACCAGGGAATCCCAAACCATACTATGTATATTATCCATATGGAGAGTGAATGACAACCATTTAGTTTGTTTCTTTGTTTTTCTGTCACTCCCTGCCCTCACAACATCACGTCCAGTGATGCACACAATCTGTGTGTTGTTTGTATGGTAGCGGAGCATGCATGGGCAGCACTTGAGGGCACTGCCTGTATACATTGTGAAAAGCCACCGCTGAGAATGCTCCACTCCTGCCTAGTGGTCTTTGAGGAGGATGCCCAGGCTGGCAGTCCCAAGGGTTTGAATCCTGCTGGTACCGAGACACAGTGGAAAGCTTCATCCTGGGGATCGCAAATGGGCCTGTCGGAGGGGTTTGAGACAGGCTCTGCCTTGTCTGGCTCTGCCTTGCTCTGCCAGAGACAGGCTCTGCCTTGTCTGCAGGTCTGATTTCCCCTGTTGGGATGTGAAACCATGCCCAGGGATGGTTACTTCCAACCTGGAAGAGGCACTGGTTCTACAACTATCCAGATCTCGATGCTATTGGTATCAAGGCTGGAGTGGAAGACTCGCCGCTTCCCTCTTCAGCTTTTGAGGAGCTACTAAAGGTCGATAATCTGAACATCAAGTGGCCAGAAGACAGGAAGGACGTTTGTCCCAAAAGTAAAGTGGACAGACGCTACCTTCCTTCAAGAGCACAACCTCTACGTCAGGGTCTACCTTTCTACCTTTCCTTGAGGTGTTGAGGTTGTGGAAAAGACCAGCTTCCAACAGAGTTCAAAGTGCCAAGTCTTTGCATTATGCATCCTTGGTATGGACAAAAGAGCATGGTTATGGGCCGATGGTGAAGGAGTTGTAGGCGCTCGTAAGCTACCTCGTTCCCCAGTCAGTATTGGTCTTTATGGTCCAGACACTTCCCACCAAACCCAATTCCGCTGCCAGCCATTCTGCAGTGTGCCTGCACACTACGGCACTGCTGCAAGCCGACCAAATGGATTTGCTCTGAGACCTGAATGAGAGGGAATCAGTCCAGATGCAGTCGCTGAGCCACAGGTCTCTCCAAGAGGCATCTATGACTCAAGCTAACTTTTATCAGAGCGAGACAGACATTTTCTGATGGGCGCCCCTCTTTCGTCTCCTGGCCTCTTCGGCAATGCAGTAAAAACTCTTGTCGAAAGGTTTCAGGAGGCTGCCATGCAAGAGTCACATTCCACAAAACTTCTCCACCGCCGCTCTCAGGTCTCGGAGGCTGTGAGCCAGCTACAGTCTAACAGCTCCTCCAACCATGCCAAAAAAAAAAAACAGAGCGTCACTATCCATACACCCCCTCAGAGAGAAGGGGGGTCAGGATGATGCTCTCAGCTGTGACCTGCTAAAGGTAGGATGGATCTAAGGATCGTCCTTATCACTAGAAAGGCTATGAGCAAGAGTCCCTGATGCCAGGAGCAAGCCCTCTGAGGGCAGCCCCCTCCGTCGGGGAGTGGTTTACACCTCCGCTCACACTGCCTACTTCTCTTCGGTACCTAATGTGAATCTCCGTGCCACCCCTGTTATCCCAAGAGTACTAGGGCACACAGATCCTTCCAGTTGCCTCCTGAGAATCCAGCGGCACTGGAAAGTTCACAACCTCCGAGAAAATACCAGGTTCAGAAAATACCAGAGGTTATTCTCAAGAGTCTGGTTGCCCTAGTAGAGTTCCTGGCAGCATGGGCACATCTGCCAAACATCTGTCAGTGGGTCCTGTGTACAATCACAAAGGGTATTCAGTTTGGGTCTCGCCCACCCAGGTTCAACAGGGTCCTACCCACTGTGGTGGGGCACGAGCAAGCTCTGGTCATGGAAAAAAAGTAAAGACCCTTCTAGGGAAAGTGGTCATTGAATATGTACCCCTCTCAGAGAGGGAAACTGGGTTCTACAGCTGATACTTCATACCCTCCCTGAGGTGGCCAGGCTCACAGACTCTGATCTCTTAACTGAGGTTGTTGAGACCATCCTCCACTCCAGAGATTCTTCCATGAGGAGACTGTACATCCTGAAGTGGAGACTCTGAAGGGGCTGCCATAGCTTCTTACCACATACATCTGTGTGGTATATCATTAGGGAGAAACCCCCTAGTTACACATTTCCTCCATGCTACACTGAGGCTGAGGACAGCATGTACACTATAAGGTTCCGACCTCAGATCTGTCCCTGGTAATCCTGTGTTTATCCCAGGCCCCCTTTGAAACTATGAATGAGCGGCCAGTCAAGTTTTTAACTTTAAAAGCTTTGTTCCTACTCGCCATTAGCTCTCTGAAATAGATAAGAGATCTTCAAGCTTTGTCAGTTTCACCTTCTTGCTTAGAATTTGCCTCCTACTTAGACCAGGCCTGAGGTGCAAATCTAATTCAACTGTGTCATTCTGCCACACCCCCTGCGTGCCTGCCGGCATCATACTTCAGATACTTTAAGCTTGTGCTGCTTTTGGCTTCCTGCATATGGTTTCCTGGTTCCCTTCAGGGAACTAAGGTTACATACATAACCAAGATGATTATTTGCTAACATTTTCAGTTTTTTGTTTTTTTTGTATGATGTTAAACACGTTTATTGACATACGTGCATTTGTCTTTACCAGATCTTTGTCTTTATAATATTAATTAATCTTTAAGAACTTTAAACCTTTTCATGTGAAAAGTTGCAAGATCATTTTGGTGTTTGTTTTTGCTTATTTAATATAATATTTATTTTAATTAACAGAAAAAGCAAATTAATAAAATAAAAAATAAAAAATTTACTTTGCAATATAGGCTACATAGAAAGTCTAAATAGATATAAAATGTAATGCAATTTAGCGAATTATTTAAAAAGTGAATCAATATAAAGAATTAGAATTGTTATTTTTATGTATTCTCTCAATTGTTTTATTAATGATACTTTTGTTGTTGATTGATTGAATGATTAAATCATTTTTGACTAAGAGTTTTTTTTTCTTCAGAATGCAGCTAGATGAAAAGAATTATGAATAAAAGCAATTAAACAACTTGCAAACCCACTCATGATGACATGAGTCCAGGTGTAGTTGTAGTTCCTCCTGCAGGTGTCGCTGTTTCTGTGAACTCTGATTCTCTGATTCTGAGCGGCTCCAGAACTCACAGCATCCCATCAGTCTCAGGTCCAGTAAACAGAAGGATTATCTCTCTCTCTCTCTCTCTCTCTCTCTCTCTCTCTCTCTCTCTCTCTCTCTCAAATGAGCTGTACTAGCAGTATTGGCCGTTACATACACAATGAACAAATAATCCAAAAAGTCAATAAAATAACAAATATGTGAATGCATTTTCTTTTATTAAAAATCAAGAAATTACAACAAAAAAACTTTGTGCATTTATACCTACATTCACACAAGATGAGAATATTTCTGACTTGAGTTTTGTCTGACTCTCTCTCTTTGACATATTTGGGGTTTTTTCTCCTAGAATATGACTTAACTTTTCTGAATTTGGTAATGCCGTACCATTTGGTGCAAGCTTTAGAAATGTTGTGAAACAGGCCGATCTGATGTTGTGATGGTAATCCCAGTGCAGCAGGAAGTGTTGCTCTTTCTCTCTATAGACAGACTCTCATCACTCAGCCTGTTTCTGGTTCGGCTCTTTCACACAGCTCAGCTCTTCTGCTGGTTCATAATCTCTTTTCAGGATTAAATTGAGTTCCTTCTTTCGTAATTTACTGGCATTTTTCCCAATAGGTGCTGTAATTTTAGTTGTTGTAGTTGTGTGATTCATGAGAGATGGTGCTGGTTTGGGTGTAGTTTCAGCAGCAGCTGTGAGAATGCTCTCCTGATCCGGTTCTGCAGAGCTTCAGTCTGGAATGAGATCGGATCACAACACTTTAGGTGCTTGTCAAATTTCAGCCCTTTTTTTTTTGGATACTGATCTTTAGGTTCATTTTCCTAATTCAGCTCTGCATGAGTTGTTTGGTGTTGCTCTGTTTACTTTCAGAATGTTTTTTTACAATTTGTGTTTGCCGAGTTTTGATCTTTTTCCCATTTAGAGAAGTCTTGGGTTTTTAGGGGTCACCAAATCTCACTGCCACACAGAGAAATTGGTTTGATTATTAATTTTAGGACTGGACTTTCATATTGGATTGCGTTTTTAATCATGCAGAAGACCCTCGTTGTGCAACTGACATTTCTTATTGAACTCTGATTTCAGAATCCTTTTTTCTTCTTTTGAACAACTCATTATCTAGATCTGAAAGTCAGTTGAACAACTGGGTCCAGGAGATTCCAGACATTATCCAGAGCTTGAAACAGGCTGCTGTTACTATAGCAACAGTCTGAGTGCTGATGGCGACCTCATGTGTTGAACTTCAGTAACACAGATCTCAGAATCATCATTTCACTAATTACAGGAGAATTTCACTACAAATTAAAGCTCCTTAACAAGAGAAACGTTTTATTTAAACTGCAATAATCAGTGAGAGCTTTAATATAGTTTTAAGCAACACATGCAGGAATTATAAACACAAAAACCTGTCTCTCCTTTATATTTGACTCACAATGCAGGCCATTGTGTCATTTGCCTGTCAAACTGTTACTTTCAGTGGTTTTTATGTCAAGAAAATTATGTTTTGTGTCTAAAAAAACTTTAGATTTCCTATGTAACATTTTCTAAACATTTAGTAGATGTTTGTTGGTCACTGATGGTCGTTAAACTTGTCACAGTTAATTTTACATGTGGGCAATGTTTCCTGAGTGTTATTTTTGGACTCTGTGGTTAGAGAAGCAAAAACAATGAGTTACAAAACTGCTTATTAACACTAAATAATATCTTTAGAAGCATTATACCTTGATATAAAAAGGAAACATAGGCTTATGTGTCAGTTGTATTTGTAGCTTTTGTAAGACTATAGATGCACAAAAACTCCAGATCTGAACTTCCTTTTCTCAAAGAGAAACCTTGAAATCTTCTCATCAATATTGTGATCACAGATGAACTACAGCAAGACTCTTCTGACTGTGTGACTCATTTAAAAACAAATCCTTCCCACTTGCTGCTTCAAATATGTGGTTAGCGCTTTTACACATTTTTCGGAAGTGCACCTGAAAACGTTACTACTTTTCAAACTTTTCTCTTATTTTCATTGTCTTTTATTTAGATGTATGTAGCGCACAATTTGTCTGACGTGTCAAACTTGCATAGTACTGATAATGACTCAGTAATGATTCAGTTTGGAGAACTGTTTTTAGCACTTATTTTAATTTCATTTTCTTTTATTAGATGTATTTCGTGCAAACATCCTCTGCCTCCCCCCACATGAGGAAACTTCCTCTTTTCTCTGTGAAGTGGTCAGATATTTCCTCATATGTCGGTCCAGAGTGAGTCTTGCTTCATGAGAGTCAGAACACAGACGGACTGAAGTCCAGACTCTCATCTCCATCTGAAGCAGCCTCCACACTCTTCTGCTGCTCTTCTGGAAACTGGACTCTAGAGAAATGAAGCTCGTCTTTGGACTGATGCTGCTGCAAACGGCTGCATGTGAGTCGACTTTATGATGCTGTTCAATCACATACATCTCTGAAATAACGCTGTAATATTACATGAAGAGTGTTTCCAGTCCGAGTGTTGCTGATCTGTAGATTTGTTGAGCTTTAAAAAGTATGAGAGGAAGTGTGTTTCTTCCTTATTGCATATTGTGCTAAAACTAAAATTGCATATTGTGCTAAAATTGTGCTTTATTTATTCATTTGAGTGATTGATTTCTTATTTAGTTCCGTGAATGATTCTTAAATTTATGTCAGATCGTAATTCACAATGAGAGAGTTTTATATCAGCAGAAAAATCTGACACTACTCTCTCTCGTTCTTCAGGTTTGGAGGACTGCAGATTTAATCCGGCAGGAGATTCCTGTTACGCAGCTCTGGGACACAAACTCAATCTGCTGATGGTGGATTCTCATTATTATGACCTAAGGTTAACAAAGACAATAAACAAAAACTACGATGATCCAGCTTGTAAAGTAAAGAATGACATCATGAAGAATGACTGTGATCTTTTTAAGAACAGACCTGAAGTGACGGTCATTAATGGGACTCTGATAATAAACCCTGTGAAGAAAACAGATTCAGGGAATTACACTTTAAGACTCACTGGCTTACAGGGCAAACAAATATATTCATATCTTCAAGTGATTGTTGAAGGTACAGTAACTCTCATCAGACTCACTACAATCTCATGATCTCCAAACATCTCACTCTCATGCAGATAAATTAGCAATTTATGTGAAGGTTATTCTTTCTTCTTTCTTCTTCTTCTTCTTCTTATTATTATTATTATTATTATATCATTTGTAACATAAATATTATTTTTGTTTGTCACATGTCCCTCCCTCCAGCTCCTGTTACGTCAGTGGAAGTGTCAATCATCTGCTCCTCCAGTGGAGGGATGAAGGCGTCCTGCTCCTCTGATGGAGATCAGCTCGTCTACAGCTGGACTCTGAATGGAGATCCACTGATGGATGGAAACTCCTCCATTCATCTGAACGAGAGAACCGAGGGAAACATCAGCTGCACTGTGAAGAACAACATCAACGAACAGAAAAACTTTCGTTTTAAACACTGTCCTGGTGAGACTTTCATGAATATTCACTTATTTAAAACCACAGCAACACCACACTGACTTCTCTTCATTGGACACAGTTCATTCTCAATGTTTCTGGTTGAAAGTTTATTCCAGCTCAATCTCTGCAGTAATTTGTGTTGACTTCAGTTTCAGTGATTGTGTTGTGATGTTATATTACAGGAACAATTACTGCAGTTGTGACCCCTCGTTTGACCAGTAGCAAACCAGAATCTGACCATGGTACGAGTTTAAAATAACATGACATAGGAAACATGATTGATTCGTCTTTCTTTCTTTCTTTCTAATCTTTGTTTTCAGTGAGTTCAGTTTCTCTGGTGTTTGTGCTGGTCTGGTGTTTTCAGTTGATGGTTCTGTTTGGTGTGTTGGGAGGTTTTCACATCTACATGAGACACATGTCAGGTGAGAGACTTATGATCATCACTGTGGAATCAACATGTACATATTAAGTGTGAAGATGATGCTAATGTGATGCTTTTAAGAAAGAAACGAGATCAACAACTGAGAATGAGAAGATTTAGAGAAGGACAAGAAGATTCAGGTGACCAGCAGCAGATCTCAGCACATCTAAGAGAAATCATGACGTTAACTAACATGTTCTGTAATTGTAGCTGTATATTACTGCCATATGGATATTAAAGTGACACATTCATCTCTGACTGATAGCAGAATATTTCCTAAATTGTAACATCAAAACAAATATCTTCCATAAAGCTGTTTTAAAACATGTTTTGTTTAAGCGCTATGAAAATTAACTTGAATTTAAAATTATTTCTCTTGATCCGTGTCTGGTGTTTTGCTATTTGTGTTTTTTCTTTGCTTGCATTTGCAGTTTTTTAATGATGTGTAACATGTTTAGCCACAAGTGTCCATTTGTATTTTTTACCAGATCTTTATCATTATAATATTGATAAATATTATTCAAGAACTGTACATTGAGTCTATGTTGAAACTGTTAAGATGAACGTTTTGGTAAATAAAGTTTAATAAAAATAAAACCATTTGAAATGTATTTGTTTTGCAGTGAAAAGATGCAAACCCATTTGGTGTTTTTTTGTTTTTTTATATAATATAATTTTCATTTTTATGAACAGAAAGTGCTATTAATAAAACTTAAAACAAATTTGGAACTTTGCAGTATAGGCGAAATATACAATATAAATAGATATCAAATATAATACAAATGTATTTTAGTTAATGAGTCCAGCTGTAACTCAAACAACGAGGGAAATGTCTGTCTTTGACACTTATAATTTAAACATTGTACATTACATGTACATTACAGTTAAGACCCGAGGCTGACTAACCCGATATGTTGACTGAAGAGCAGGAGTCAGAAGTGCAGTCAATTGAAGAAATTTTAGTGAAGTTTAGTTCATCAGCAGAAGCTTCAGGTCTCACAAGGAGTTCGTAGGCCGCCCCACATACAATAACATTGTTACACCAATTATACTCTAACAGAGGGTGCTAACTACGTCAATTAAGACGGTTAAATGATTCAGATTGGCAAAGAAAGAAAGAAAGAAAGAAAGAAAGAAAGATAAACAAAACTAGTAATTTTCCACACAAGAGCAGACAGTCTGAAGCATATCTTCATTGATCACATGGTTGACGGGTTCGTGACCTTCCAAGTGGCAGAAATGCATTTCTTGGTGTCAGATTGTCCAGAACAAGAAGTCATTCCGTCTCCTTACGGTGCCAGTTAATCACCTCACCAATACTGACCATATTAACACACACACACACACACACACACACACACACACACACACACACACACACACACACAGAGTTTCTCCAAGGCTGAACTCGGCTCAGGCTCCAACTATCAACAGAAACACTACCCAAAACATTCTGATAACATGTTCTATCTGGTGAGACGTACAGACAATATTCATCCTTACTCTATGGAAAAATACAGACAAGTAAAGAAAGGCTTTAACTAATAAAAATCCCTAACTTGATTATAAATCACTCTTCACAAATCATTCAAAAAAGGAAAAGAACATATGAAAATAAGACAAAGAAAATAGGAACAAATAAGAAAATAACACGTGTATATATATTCAAAATAAGAAATATATACAATATATACAAGCGGCAATGGATTTCTGAATCGTCTCTATCAACATTATAGAGTTTTAATATTACAGTGTTTTTATGTTGATTTGAGTGATTATTGCACTAAAGAGCTCTCCATCAGCATCTGTGTGAGAAACAGAAAGTAAGTTTGAAGTCAGTTGTGTTTGAATGTGTGGATGAAACTGAGGGTTTGAGGAATCACACCGGATGATCATCATATTCAAACCAATGACATCAAGAAAAGTGCAAACCTTTATCAAAATATCATATGATCTACTATGTGTTGTATCTGTCGCTATAGATTATTCCACATGGGGTTTTTCAGTCTATCCATGTTTTGTATGTATTCTGTCAGTTGTTTTATTAATGATTATGCTAATACATTTGCAGTTGATTGATGAATGATTCAGTCATTTTTAACTGAGAGGTTGTTTTTTTTTTCTTCATAATGCAGATAAATAAAAAATTATTGGATAAAAACAACTTGCAAACCCACTCATGATGACATGTCCAGTTGTAGTTGTAGTTCCTCCTGCAGGTGTCGCTGTTTCTGTGAACTCTGATTCTCTGATTCTGAGCGGCTCCAGAACTCACAGCATCCCATGAGTCTCAGGTCAGTGAGTTTTGTCTGCTGGCTGACTCTCTATAAGTTTTTCTCATGCTTTGACATTTTTTGCTGGATTTTTCTCCTAAAATATCACCTAATTTTTCTGAATTTGGTACTGGCGTACAGTTTGCTGCAAGTTGTAGTAATGTTGTGAAACAGGCCGATCTGATGTTGTGATGGTAATCCCAGTGCAGCAGGAAGTGTTGTTCTGTCTCTGAGAGCACATGAACACAGTCTCTGCCCTCGTTCTCTCTCTCTATAGACAGACTCTCATCACTCCGCCTGTTTCTGGTTCGGCTCTTTCACTCAGCTCAGCTCTTCTGCTGGTTCATAATCTCTTTTCGGGATTAAACAGATTTCCATCTTCTTTGGTAATTTATTGGCATGTTTCCGATAGGTGCTGTAATTTAGTTGTTGTAGTTGTGTGATTTATGAGAGATTGTGCTGGTTTGGGTGTAGTTTCAGCAGCAGCTGTGAGAATGCTCTCCTGATCCGGTTCTGCAGAGCTTCAGTCTGGAATGAGATCGGATCACAACACTTTAGGTGCTGGTCAAATTTCAGAGGGTTTTTTGGATACTGATCTATAAACGGGCATTTTCCTAATTCAGCTCTGCATGAGTTGTTTGGTGTTGCTCTGTTTACTTTTAGAATGTTTTTGCAAATTTCTGTTTCCGAGTTTTGATTTTCCTCTTTTTCCCATTTAGAGAAGTGGGTTGGTTTTATGGGTCACCAAATCTCGCTGCTACACAGAGCAATTGTTTTGATTATTAACTTTAGGATTTTTTTCAGGTTTGGGTTGTGCTTTCATATTGGATTGTGTTTTTAATCATGTAAAATACACTCGTTGCTTTTGCTTTCAGCTCATTCACAGTCAGATTGAAGTTTCCTGTGTAACTGTGTTTTAGATTGCTGTGCGTGTTGGAGGATCTACTTTGCATTTATTTTCTCTACACTTGGATCTGTTTTAAAATATATTTTTTTGTGTTTTTGCTAGGTTATATTTAAGACCCCACCTTTGCCTGAATTTCCATAATGTCGAGCAGCTGTTGCACTTCCTTTTGTTTCTGACAGAAAGACTAAATCTTATGCAAAGATAGTTTCTGATTCAGTCAGGGTTGAGCAGTCAAATTATTTAATGCTTTTGCTAATTTATATAAATGTTAAATAGAGTGGGCTCAATGGGAAAGCTTGTCTGATTCTTCATTTTTGGGCAAAACAATTCTATTAATTTCTACCCTATTTTTACAGTGTTGTTTTTATACTTGGATTTGATCTAATCAAATGTTTTCCTTCCAATCCTTTTTTCCAGTAGTTTTTTTGAAGAGTTCTTCATGACAAATGGAATCAAACACTTTCTAAAAGTCAAGAAAGTAATTAAAGAGTTTAGTTTTGTTTTAATGTAAATGTTTCTCAGTGATCATGTGAAGGGTGTGAATGTGGTCAGTGTTTGAGCAGAAATCCAGTTGAACTTCCAGAATTGTGTGGGTTTTGAGAAAGTTCTGCAGTCATAATAATTTAAAAGAATATTTTCACCAGGTTTCTCTTTCTTTCTTTCTCTCTCTGAGAGACACACTAGAACATCACTCATCACACAATCACTCAACAAGAGCAAGACATTACACACACAGTCTGTTGAAAGCATTTCACCAATACAGTAAAGACGCTGTTGTATTTGGCTTGGAGGAAGTTAAGCGCAATTAGTCATTTTACGTTATTTAGAAACAACAATTTGTCACTTGCTGCTTCAAATCAATGTATAGCACTTTTACATATTTTTAGGAAGTGTACCTGAAAATGTTACTTTGTTTTTCACCTTTTTCTCATTTTCATTGTCTTTTCTGTGTATTTAGTGCAAACATCATCTGCCTCCCCCCACACGAGGAAACTTCCTCTTTTCTCTGTGAAGTGGTCAGATATTTCCTCATATGTCGGTCCAGAGTGAGTCTTGCTTCATGAGAGTCAGAACACAGACGGACTGAAGTCCAGACTCTCATCTCCATCTGAAGCAGCCTCCACACTCTTCTGCTGCTCTTCTGGAAACTGGACTCTAGAGAAATGAAGCTCGTCTTTGGACTGATGCTGCTGCAAACGGCTGCATGTGAGTCGACTTTATGACGCTGTTCAATCACATCCATCTCTGAAATAACAACACTGTAATATTACATGAAGAGTGTTTCCAGTCCTAGTGTTGCTGATCTGTAGATTTGTTGAGCTTTAAAAAGTATGAGAGGAAGTGTTTTTCTTCCTTATTGCATATGTGCTAAAACATTTAATATTTTGTTTAAATTTTATTTATCATTAATTTGAGCGATTGATTGATTATTTGATTTCTTCTCTAGTTCTGTGAATGTTTGTGTTGTCAGATTTTAATTCATAGCTAGAGAGGATCAAATTCGTTGAGACAAACTTTAGAAGTTGGTTGAGAATGTCGCACCAGAAACTTTAATTTCCCATGTTGGTGGCACAATTTAATATTAACTACGAAGTTGCTGCCTTGAATGATTAGAAATGAACAGGTTGCTAAAGTGTTCTGGGTGGCTGCTAGGGTGTTGCTAGGCAGTTGCTAGGGTATCTGGTGTGGTTGATAGGGTGTTGCTAGGTGGTTGCTAGGGTAACCGGGATGGTTGCTAAGCAGTTGCCAGGGTATCCAGGGTGGTTGCCAGGATGTTACTAGGTAGTTGTGAGGTGTTATGGGTAGTTTCCACGGCATTCTTGCAAATACTTCCTGTTTCCTGTCCTGGATTAGAAATATTAGGTAGAATCGCAGCATCATTTATTCTCATTGGATTAGAAACTGCTGATAGAACCGCCCCTGCACTGACACTCAGCAGCTGCAGTGTTTAGATTTGAATTTTGGCAGTTGGTCTTTGAACGCTCTTGGCTCATTCTGAACATTCCGCAATGAAAGTCAATGCGATTTTTCCAGTCTTTGATCGCCATTTATAGCAAAACCGTAAGTCCGATCCCTTAGAAAAAATTAATGTTCTGAATTTGGGGTCTGTAGCACTAAAGCTGTAGGAGGAGATATGTTGTAAAGTTTTGAACAGAAGAATAATAATAAGTTTAAGTACAATATCAGTGTATATATATATATATATATATATCAATATCTGCTTCTCAGCCAACTTAATGAGAGAAAGACAGATTATATCAGCAGAAAATCTGACTGTAGACGTTGATATTTCTTTCTCTCTCTGTGTGTTTTGTTCTTCAGGTTTGGAGGTCTGCAGGTTTAATCCGGCAGGAGATTCCTGTTACGCAGCTCTGGGACACAAACTCAATCTGCTGATGGTGGATTCTCATTATTATAGCCTAAAGTTAACAAAGACAATAAACAACAACTCGGATGATTTAGCTTGTAAAGTAAAGAATGGCACCATGAAGAATGACTGTGATCTTTTTAAGAACAGACCTGAAGTGACGGTCATTAATGGGACTCTGATAATAAACCCTGTGAAGAGAACAGATTCAGGGAATTACACTTTAGCACTCTTTGACTCAGAGGGCAATCAAATATCTTCATATCTTCAAGTGATTGTTGAAGGTACAGTAACTCTCTCATCAGACTCACTACAATCTCAGGATCTCCAAAGAGCATGAAAATAAATGAGTTGTTCTCTTGCATACTTATTTCTTCTTCTGGACAAGTTCTTCACGCCACTCCTCTGGCACCGTTTGTAATAGACCCATAAATGAGGCCTTAAATCACCTGGCCTATTGAGGAGAGGTGTGCTTTATATTTTCTAAGTAATTTGGTGGACGATGCATAAAAGTCCGGGAAAAAAAACAAATCGAATTTACATTGCGACGAACTTTGACAAGTCATAACTCTGAGCGAGAATTTTATAGAAATATGTGGATTACCACATCTGAAGAGATTGACAGGCTCTGTAAGAACATACCATACAATTGGATGTAAGTTACACCACTGGTGTGCAAGAGCTACCCAAAATTCCCCCATAGGCATTCTATGGTGACGGACCGTCTCACGAAACGGGAACATGTTTTTAGATCACGTTAGTAACTGATTCCACAGTCTTCAATATCTTTGGATAAAAGTGTCATAAAAACATGAGGGTGGGCTCGTTTGAATCGGGGCAGCAAACAGTCAATCACCTTAAAAACACTTCATAGCCATGCCCTAGCAACCATTGTCGAACACCCTAGCAACCAAACCCAAAGAGGAATATCTTCAAAACTGAATTCTATGGTTGATTTTTATCATTTATACTGGCAAGCAGCCTTTGGAGAATCATCACTGGCAGCTGCCAAGCCACTCCCTAGCAACCAAACAGAGTACCCTAGCAACCTTTAAGCCAGAGCTATATTTCTTTATCAGAACTTTGTAGAAACATGGGGATTGGCTCTTTTAACTCATACAAGCAAACATGACTGCCGACATGCTACACATGCTAGCAGTGAATGGCTACATGATAATAGTGATTAGCTAAGTGTTAAGTCATTCCAAGATTCATGCTAAAATGTTAAATCATAGTAGTGACAATGTTAAATCATGTTTATGGTAGTTATCAAAGTTATGGTAATGACATGCTAATTTAATCAAAATCATGTTACTGACTAGCTGACTAGCTATGATTCTAGCAACATGCTAATTCTTGTTGAATCATGCTAACAACATGTTAATGTTAAATCATGTTAACAACAAGCTATTTAATGCTAAATCATGCTAGTAACATTGTAATGTTAATGACAAGCTAAATCTAGCTAACGACAATACTAATTTATGCTGAATCATGCTAGCGACATGCAAGCACCACTCACATTTAACAGGAAATGTAGATTCTAGTTAGTAATATTATTATATAATATTAATAATATTCTTTTGTCAACACAATCTCCATGTACTAAAACTATTTTTAGAATAAAATACTAGCATGTTTCTTATTGCAACCGTTTATAATAAAGTGTGTGAGGATTTTAAATAGTAATTTGCTAGATTGATGTTGTGACTATCCTATGCTGCATGTTTACGTAATTCAGTGATGTCCACCTTTAATCTCAGCAATTAATTTGTTTAAACATTTATTAACATTACTTCTCTCCCTCCAGCTCCTGTTACGTCAGTGGAAGTGTCAATCATCTGCTCCTCCAGTGGAGGGATGAAGGCGTCCTGCTCCTCTGATGGAGATCAGCTCGTCTACAGCTGGACTCTGAATGGAGATCCACTGATGGATGGAAACTCCTCCACCATTCATCTGAACGAGAGAACCGAGGGAAACATCAGCTGCACTGTGAAGAACAACATCAACGAACAGAAGAACTTTAGTTTTAAACACTGTCCTGGTGAGACTTTAATTCACAAATCTCTCTGTACTTGCTAAACAACAGCAACAAGAATGATGCAGATGAGTGAATCTCACAAAAGCTATCAAGAACAAGTCCAATCAACTAAATAAATTGAGAGCATTTTTTTTTTTGCATTGTGACAAATTAATACACTCCCTAAATTATATTTATTGTAATATTTTCTTCTGTAAACACATTTATTCACAATTTTATTCTCATTAATTCAGTTGCATATTATATATTTTAACTTGTGTAAATTGTGATTTATATTTCATTTAAATTATGACAGATAAACGCTACCATTGTATTTATGATTTCATAAAATATTTGTATAAATGTTCTATAAAATATAATTATGATATAATAATTATTATTATTATAATGATGTTTCTGTCTCACAGTAATGGGAATTTTTCTCTCTTTTTTTTTCATTTGGAGGATGAGAAAAATGAAATCAAAATGAAATTGATTTAATGTCCCTAAAAATAGGCGATGAAGCACTATGCAACATTTTACTTACTATTTACACTTTTGCTTTTGATTTTGAAGTAAAACGTGACCTGGATGTGTCCTTGAAAGCTTTTCTGAGATTCAGACAAATTGATTCCCTTAACTGACTCTTCAAAATGATTAATTATCTCAGCATTAATTTGTCTTGACATGTTTTAGGTTAATTGGTTGATCGAGAGAATGCAGGTGATTGTGCAGTGATGTTTTATTACAGGACCAACTAGTACATCTATGACCCCTCATCTGAACAGTAGCAAACCGGAATCTGGACATGATACGACTTTCCCAACACCTGGTGTGTATTTGACCCCCTCTCAGATCTCCGGAAAATTTCCTTCAAAGATGTGTGAGTGTTGAGCTACAACAAATAAACCTATTAATAATGAAGGCGGGGAGAGAGGGGCCACAGGCTGTTCTGTGGCTAAAATGATTTTTGAACTAATTTAATTGCATTTAGTCATTAAATTTCTTAAATTCTTGTTGCTGTTGTGTTTGATTTGAATGAGCTGCTGGAATCTGTTTCAGAGTTTGTTTTAAATGCGCTTGTGTTTCTTTCTGTCGTAGTATTGCAAATCTCTCTCATTGCTTTGTGCTGTGTTTCGCTGATTCTGGTTCTGCTGTTCATCGTGGCATATTACTTTTACAAGAGGAATCAAGTGAAGTCAACACCAGGTCAGTTTGTTTTGAATCTGTTAGTAGAGTAAGATTAAAATGTAATGATGTAGCTGCAAATTCAACCAGAAATGGCAGAGCCAAACACATCGGTTAATGGATTTGCGGCACTTATGTTATATATACAGCACAGATTTGTAAAGACAAATGTGCAAAGGACATAATTAGGAACGTTACAGGTGTGGTGAAGATGATCTGAACCAGTTTAGGTGGAGCTTAGACAAACTTTTTCAGGTGATACAGATCAAAGCAAAACTTTTGCATGAAAACAATGGGGAAGTAATGAAAAACAATAAGCAAATTGGTTCAAAATGGCATGAAGGCTTTGAAACACTGTTGTTCCTCAAACCTCATGAATACATAGGAAAAATATTGCCTTTAAACCTTATTTGACTCCAGTAATGAGTTTTGATCATTAATTTTATTCATTCATTATTGCATGATCATTATATGCATAGCAAGGTTGGACCTCATTCATGATGCACAATTAAAATTATTTTTGAAAATCGTTCACACTGCTTTTCTGACATTAATTGTTGTATTCATGCAAGTGTTACGACAAATTTCACAAGTTCTCAACGTATTAAAGGTGCATAAAATATCCAACTTGGTGTTCGTTTATGCAAGCCAATGTTTATAGGAAGTTACTTTTTACATGTAAATTACATGTAAACAGGAATATTCTCATATCTATGAAGGTTTTATGAATGAGGTCCAATAAATCCACGGGTGGAGAAGATTCTTTCCTCTCTGTTCCTGTGATTGTCAAAATTTTTGAACCGACATGATCTGAAGATTATCTGTTAGAGATTGGAGTCTATATGTGGCTAATCTCATTTTTTCTCCCCAGCCCCTGCTGGAGATACGGAGCTCGTTTATGCCCAGATCTCTCATGAGGAACACAAGAAAAACAGTGAAAAGAAGAAACGCGGTAAGAACGTGTAATTTACAGTTCAGTGACCTCTGACCCGACATGTCATGCTGATGAATGTGGAAGCGCAGAGGATAGACCGAAACAAAATCCCAGTCATCAATTAGAAGTTTAAAATGAGACATATTAAAGAGAAATGTGGGAGGAGCTTGTGTTTGTTGCCCAGACTTATTTGCCACACCTCCTTGAAAACACAGCAGAGTCTGCAAAGCATCATGAGACGAGATTGTCTTAAACGACCTCATGTATCAAGCACTTGGCTTAAAGAGCTCTGGGGTCTCATTTATAAAGCGTGTGTACGCACAAAACGGGGCTGGAAACGTACGTACGCCAGTTTCCACGCAAAGGTTGTGATTATAAAAAACAAACTTGATGGGAGAATGTGCGCACCTTTAAGCAAACTTTGAGCTGTGCGTTCACACATTCTGGAGACAAAGGGAATTAACAGCACAGACAAAGTGACCATTTTATCACCCCAATAATGGTCTGTTCTCTCTGCTACGGTCAGGGAAGCGTTTTCGCTCCCTGAGGGCGAACACAGAGAGAATGAGGAGGAGCTTCTTTCCACAAGCTATACGGACCCTCAACCAGAACTTTCCGGGATAACACAAATACACACACACATACAATTGGACTCAACATTTCTATTTCTCTTTTTTTCCATGGTGCACAGTCATGCACTTTTGCACCTTCACACTCATGCACTTTATTTCTTTTTTGCACATATACATATATACTGATGTATATAGAATGTATATACACGTTTGCACATAGCTAATGTACATCCATATACTACACACACCCGTAGTACTTATTGAACATACTGCATTTATTTATATACATTCTTCCACTATTTATAAACACTGTACATAATTGTATATTGTATCTACGACACTATGTATACACTGATCATCCTGCAACCTGTACATTTCTCCCTCCCTCTGTACAATCTCTCCATCGCTCTCCCTTCCCCTCCCTTAAAACGAACTCTTGGTCAGGCGTCAAAGCATTTCACTACATGTTGTACTGTGTATGATTTGTATGTGACAAATAAAACTTGAACTTGAACTTGAGATGGTTAAAAAAATCTATATATTTTTTTGAATGCAGTGATTGGACGAAAATATTTTGGTCCACAGAATTACTAGAAAAAAAAATCCTATAATACCTTTAAGTAATTAAGAATTTTCAAAAAGCTGTATTTGAGTCGATTATTTTGCTTTTACATTTCTTGCTTTCCCTGGGATCGAACCCATGACCTTAGTGTTGTAAGCACTAATGCTCTACTGATTGAGCTACAGTTGAACTATGTTGTTTTCATTTATCATGTTAATTTATTTTAATTGTATTATATTACATAGAAGAGGACTTTGGTTGTGGGTCATGGAATAAATGTATGACTTCACCTCTGTTAAAACAACAGAACAAGAGTTTAGACCTCCATTAAAGATAATGATTCTCCTTTTTTTCGGAGGACGGGGGATTTTGCACATTACTTAATGTTCATAGTTTGCTATTTTCTCAGCAAAGTAGTTTCGCTACTGAAAAGCAGTTGTGGTAATGTTGCAACTGCTCCCAGTAGACTACCAGTCAGGTCCTGTTATGTCTCTCCTTTGTCAGCAGAATCCTTCCAGGCTGCTGATGTGGAATACGCTGCGGTCGTGCCGCAGACAAAGAGGAAGCAGAGGAAAGAGGAAGAGGTTCAGTACGGAGAGGTGACCTTCACTCCTCACCAATCCAACGCTCACCGGGAGCCTACGGAGGAATGTTTGTACTCTCAGGTACACAGACGCTAGTTTCACAACAAACGCTGTGTCAATTAAATCCTTGTGTCTGTTTGTTGCTTTGGGTGTTTTATAGTTTATAAAAAACATATTCAAGGAAGGTTTAGTAACTTCTTGTTTGACATGTTAATGATGGTATTGTATGTTGATTTTGTGTTTCGTGTTATGAACTATCACAGCTAACAACAATATGTTCAGAATGTTCCAATTAAGTAATGAGAAATGTTATTTATGAATAGTTTTATTTTTTAATTGGTTATGCAAACATTTTGGGAATGCTACTATTGAATGTCCTCTAAACAAACAGTTATTACATATCATTTTGGATTTTTTTAGGGAAAAAAGCATTTCACGTAAATATCTTTGTTCTAACATTTAAAGATGCTATCAAAGGCCAGATAACATTGAACTAGTATTCTATTAACAACTTTAAGAGAACAATAGCTGAAGTTTTGAGAAGTTTCTCTGTTCAGTGTGAGCTTTAAGATGCGTGTCTGAGCTAAACCAAGATGCTGGGTAACCAAGCTGAAAGGAAAGAAAGAGGAAACCAATAGCATGTTTTTTTTCCATCGAAAACTTCTGTTTTTGATGCTGTGTGAAATGTTCTGCCGGCAGAAACATGAAATGAAAGTAAAGTTTTCTTCTTGAATCTCAAGGTTGGGATCTGATTTGGACAATTCCTTGAATGTAATGACAATGCAGCAAATTTGTAATCACATTTAAAATATTTCAAAATCTGAAATGTATATTTGAGCTTTGGTTTCTAGCACATACTATTGAGTGAAGACTGATATGAGAGATTTTAAAGCACACAAAATGTCTGTATTTGTCTGGAGTGTGTTGAAGTCAGATGAGTTTCATTAACAGTGGAACCCACTTATCTCGAGCTCGGTTAACTCGCCAACCCTATTAAGTTGACATTTTTGAAGTGGAACGGTCAAATCCCCTATTTATCTTAGCATATTCTTATTGGTTATGTCGATTCTTTTATGTCGCCGAACCCTAATTTCTCAAGCACAAATTTGAATTTGTCGAGGGACAAAGTGACCACTTTATCAGTTATCTCGATCCCCGTGACTCTTGCGATGCAGAGTGAAGTAAAAGCAACAAAGCATTTTAGACTTTGAAAAGAAACCATAGTAACCGCGTGTGCAATATTTTTCAGAACTGTGTCTGAGCGAATGTGTTTAAGTGTGTTTACGCTATGATCAAAATTGTGTTTGCAATGTGGGAGAATATAATTAAAGTTTTGTGTTTTCGAGAATCGAAGGTGTTTTTTATCATAAACTGGTAAATCTTGCACCGGCTGTCAGAGTGGTTGACGACTGCCCAGATGTTAAATGAAAATGAAAGAAAACGATTAAACTGGTCACACGAGCTTTATAGATGGGTTTCGTACCGGCACACTCTTCTCAAACATGTAAAGAGAGTGAGTACAAACCAGGAAAAAGAAAACTCTGACAAACATCACAAATAAAAGAAGGAATATAGAAACAGTAGATGATGCTATATAATAGTCAGCGGTAGAGCGGCATCTCTCTCCTCTCTCAAACATACTCTCCTCCCCGTGCGCGCGCTCACACCAGAACAGCGCACACACAACAACATGCACCGTCTTAAAGGTATATCCCCAACATAAACAAAGTATCAGTTACAATCTCTGCTGTTAGTTGGTGCACATATGCCTTTTGTTGTTAGCAAACATATACAGTGTATGTACATTTTTATAGCATGCAGATCACTTCATCAAATGAATCGCCATATTGGCTGTTGGTTATCTCGATCATCGGTTATCTCGACGCTTTTTTGCCCCCCGAGGCCGTCGACATAACCGGGTTCCACTGTATATGGCACGTTTTTCAGAAAGTTCCTCAAGTCTGGAGAGTTCAGCAGAGGTCTGATGGTCCGGGATAAATTGCTTGATGTCCCGTAGTGTTAGTTGCTAGCAGATGCTATTAGTTTCTAGTTTATTTTATTTTTTTACCAGCTAAACTGGTACTGGGTTCAATTCCCAAATAAAAAAAAAATGAATATCTTGATTGCACAGCTTCTTTAGATGAAGGCAGAAATGTAAATGCACTCATTTCTGCTTTCATTGAAAATTTGCATGAATTAATTGTAAAATTATTTAGTTTTACAATTAATTCATGCACATTTTCAATGAAAGCAGAAATGAGGGCATTTATATTTCTGCCTTTCACTTTAAAGTTTTCACTTTAAAACTTCCACACGCCTAATGATTAACATTTATTAATTTCACCACCCAGATCGCTACATAATCTAGGATATATAGTATATCCAACTTTATTTGCATGCATACAGCGATTATTGCTTGAATCCTTGCAAAATGTAACTGTTATTACCCAGCTCTAGTCTGAGAATTATGATTATAAGGCATGAATATATTATGAAACTTTAAAATTATATTTTTCTCTAAAGCTGCTTTGAAACAGTGTGTATTGTGAAAAGTGCAATATAAAACAATGACTGTTGTCAATGTGATTTTAATCGATTTAGATCCACTTTGACTTTAATTTGTGATGCAAAACAGGTCATGGGTTCGATTCCCAGGGAAAGCAAGAACTGATTAGAATGCATTCCAGGAAAACATTGACAATGCAAGTGGCTTTGGATAAAAGCGTCTGACAAATGCATGAATGTAAATGTAAGAGTTTATGTGCGTACGGTCAGCTCCTTCTGTTTGAGTTTTGTTTATGAATGTAAGGTTGGTTAAGCCATGGTTTTAGCAGAGCACTGTTGATTTCTACTCCTTTATTTTTATCAGTTGTTAACCGCTTGATGAGAAGGCAGATATTTGCGTGGGTGTCAGAGAGCCGGTGGTCTGAAGTGGTAATCTTAAATGTGGCTTTCTGATCATGTCTTGTTATTTCCTGCATGTGAAAGGAAGCATTTCATCCCTTCTCAGTGCAAAAAGTGAAAACTTTTCGCAATTACGTTTCTGAGTGCATGCATCACTGTATGTAAATGGTTTCTGAACCATATTCATATATATATATATATATATATAATGTGCATGCATGCAATAGAAATATAATAAATAAATAAAAATCCGCACATCATTAATTTATTTCCTCCTAGTTTCAATCCTAAATGTATAATTTAAAAACAGAATTTGCTTGGGTGCATATGAATGAATTCATAGATTTTAATGGTTATGTTTCTAAGTGTAAAAATGTCTCTAAGATGTGTCAATCTACAGAAGCAGTCAAAAAGAGTAGTGTGTGTCAGATGGAGTGATTGAGCATGTTTCTGATGTGGGGTTAAAGGGATGGAGATGCTGATTAAGTCAGAGTATCTTCATATTCCACAGCAGAGTCACTTTAAAACTTCCACACGCCTAATGATTAACACGCATGCGAACTGCTGTTATCTGCACGGCTGTAAAGCAGCTTTTTACGAGACGATGAGAAAGGAAATGAAGTTTGTTTAGAGAAATTATTCAGCCGCATGACCAGATGAGTGTTTTATTCTCTCGATTTAGTTCTCATGTATTATATCGGTTTTAGTTTCACACTCGTGACTCAAGATACAATTTTAAAATAACACACTGGGTGTGAACTTTCGTGGCTTAATGTGTAAAATACTCATGTTTGGTTCCTCAAAGGTGCTAAAATGTGGAACAAGATACTTATCTCTTTATTTGGTGGGTGAGATGTTTCCATGCACACCAGGAAACTGATGTAAGGGTATTTTTTTCTGTTTTGTTTTTTAAAGCATACAGCATGATGCAGTTATTTGTCTCCATTGAATCATATGCATGTCATGTCTCGCATGTCTCGCACTCCTGTCATTCCAAACCTGAATGATTTTATTTCTTCCAAACATATTAAATAAAACATCTCTAATCTTTTCTTTTTTTTTTTTTTGGAGCCTATTGACTTCCATTGTATGTTAAAAATTTTCACAAAAAAAAGTTTTTGGAAATATCTTTTTCAAATAAACATTTAAAATGCCAAGTTTGTGTGTGTGTGTATATGTGTATATGTATGTGTGTGTGTGTGTGTGTCTATATATATATATATATATATATATATCAATCATAATTTATTATTTGGGTGATTAATACATATATAAATGTAAAAATTAATTGTTCACAAGGCAAAATCAAACTTTTATTTTGCTTATTCATTTTTAAACCTCCCTAAGTTTTACTTCCACTTTAAACAGCAAATAAAATGAATTTCTAAGTAAAATATAATTGGACACTGTTGAATTCATACTTGCACTACAACAGTTCTTGTCCTAAAACTGTTTTATTTTCACATTCCAAACTTGAAGTCATTCTTTTTTAGTGAAAGTAAAGTGTTTTTGGACCCCATTAAATTTCATTACATAAACTTTGTCAAAATATCCTCTAATGCCCGGAATAATTGTGTGTTAGTTGCATTTCAACATCTTTTAAAACCGACTCAGTCCTTGATTATGTTTTAGTTAAAACCCTTACAAATAAAATGGATTTCAACGTAAAATATAATTGCACATTATTGAATTGTAGTAAAGCATTTAATTTTTTCCATGGACAGCTTGATTGAAGTGTGACTTCTGACACGCATTTTGACACAATACTTCAGCTCAGATATATAGCGTCTCTGTACTTTTGACACATTTGTGTGTTCCTCCTGATGAGGGTCAATGGTGACATTGTGAAACCAATCAAACATTAACAGTTCAAACGCGTGATCCTGAAGGACGTGAGATGAACGTTACTGGCATCAGGTCTTTATTGGCTCTTTAATTGGCATGAATCATCTGACTTGGCTGCAAGAACAGGCCACTCCCATCCGGTGACGTCCGTACGGATCGCAGCTTCTGCTCGACCTCTGGCTCGTCTGTCAATGATTGAGCGCCTTGAGTACGTGGTCATCGTTTCAGCTTCTGTTTTTATCAATAAGCTGTGTTTGTTTCCTTGTGTTATCGCAGCTCATGATCCACACGGCTCATTGTAATCGGTAAACACTCACACGGTCTCCGCCCTCTCAAAGTACAGCTTGATTTAGAGTTGAAATGTCATTGTATGATTTAGTTCCATCTGATGAAACCGGCCGAGGTCACATTTAAAAAGAAACAAGAAATTATACTTCTATAATCCAAAAAAATTTCATTGTCCAAGTAAGCAAATGTCTGCGTTTTTTCTTGCAAACCCCCCCCCCCCCCCCCCAAAAAAACAAAGAAATGTTTATTTAAATTGTGATGTATTTATAAACCATTGCAGTATTTAAGTCATTTATTCTGACCTTTAAAAGCATAAAAAATGACTTGCATTAAGAATAATGGCAATAATGGCATACAAGAAAAATGTAAATTACATTAATGAGACTTTGGAGAAAAATTATGCTTAACTGTCATGAAAACAATGTTGAAATACAAAAAAAATTAAGTTCCTAAAATTAAGTTTTGCAAGATTCACTTCTTTCACAGAACGTTTTCCTCAAATATTATTTTTTATTAAAAATGTTACACTTTTAAAATGAATAATTACACAGTGGCACCAATTGACTTCTTTAAAAAAAAAAATCTTTTTTTTTTTAAATGTCAGTTTTTCGTGATCCGGTAGGTGTAAAATATTTTGACATGGCAAAGCAAAGCAGTAGTGATGCACGTGCTGTAAATATAGACATTGAATCATCATCGGTAGTTAGTGAGGTCATCAAAAGCAGTACGCAAAACAATGTAGAAAGCATTACGGCAGGTCTTTAGTCGGTCAACAAACTCTGAGATCATAATCTTTTACAAAAAATTGAAATACTGTGCGCTTTATTCACAATAAAACGTGTTTGCGTGTCATTGGTGTAGTGCAATATGAACGTTCCACTGAAACGGTGTAAACATGTACTGTTTATCCTTCTGTTTGAAAGAGTTTTCAGTATTCCTCTTTGATGCTGGTCGATATATTGTCTGTCATCAAGCCGTTGTTGGTGCTGGAGACCATGGAGGGCATGAGGGGCGGTGTGGACGCTGAGCTCTGCTGGGCCTGCTGCAGCCGCTTCTTGTTCATTTTCCTTTCTTTGGCTCGTCTGTTTTGAAACCAGATCTTCACCTGTGAATCGCAGAGTCAAAGTGATTGTCTGATTCACAACCCGTGAGTGGATGCATCACATCTAGTCATGTATTACATGTACACATTCAACTGGGTGAAATGTGTGTGTGTGTGTGTGTGTTTTCTATAGATGTTTTAAAATTCTAGCTAATTCTGTGTATAAACGCATGTTTTGGTTATTCACACCATGAATTAAATACAGTAAAGACAAAAAAAATTTAATTACATAACTTTAAATTACAGGAGCTTTCATGTCACTTATGTAAGCTGTTTTACTCTTTCTTTTTGAAAAGATTTTTCTTCTGAAACTGTTTGTACTATCTTTAAAATAAATCCCCCCCCCTCTCCTGTGCAACTTTAAATGCATATCACCATCATCATATGTTTTTCTAATTCTGTACCACAAACCTTTTTCATATGAAATTCAGTTATAAATAGACGATTCTCACAGCTTGAGTTCACCTCTTCATTTAACTTCCTGTTTCTGAGTGTTAAAGACCAACCTGGCGTTCTGATAGGCTGAGGGCTCCGGCGAGCTCCGCCTTCCTTCTGATGGTGATGTATCGGCTGAAATGAAATTCCTTCTCCAGCTCCAGGCGCTGGACGTCACTGTACACCACTCTGTATTTGTCCTTCGTCCGCGTCTTCCCTCCTGACGGCACAACAAGTTTATTATTTATGTGTCAGGTTCCATTTATTGAAATCAGTATTTAAAAGATGATGAACTTTCTTCAATAAGACAATACATTTTATTTTTATTATGGACAAAAAGCAATATCAAGGGATTTTCAGCTAATTAATTAATTAACTAATTGATTATGCATTTGTCTATCTACAATCTTATTTTTTTTTTAAATGGTCCAGTGGAGTTCTATATAGAATTTTAAAAATTAAACACCTGTATTAAAAAATGTATATATAAAAATAAGAAATGTCTTTGTATAATAATTTCATGTTTAATGGGTTATTTAAAATGTCCTAGTGATAAAGTATGTTTTGCAAGTCATTAAATTTAATTTACATGAAAAATTAAATAAAACTAAATCCATAAAGTGATGGGAACCCCAAAATGTTTTATATATGAAGCATCTGACAAAACCCTTTATAGTTCTTTATAGTACATTTCCTGCAAAAAAATTCCTAAGATTTATAATAAAATCCCCATATACTTTCATCATTTTATGTTTTGCACATCATTTGCATTCTTGGATTTTAGTTTAGATTTGTTCAGCTTAGAAGAAATCAATCCCAGCGATCTAATACATCAAACCAGTGATGAAATACATGATGGATATTTCAGTTTAAAGGGTATTCATACACCTGAACAAATGCAAAATAAATAGATGATACACAAAAAAAAAAGGCAGCAGCTGATGTCTCGGTTCCTATTTTCATCAAAACACGCCTGGCACAAATAATTATGTGAATATTTATCTCCAGAGGCAGATGAAGATTACCGTTGTGGTAAACCATTTTTATTTCTACACTTTTGGTTCCTCTTGTGATATATTGCTATGACCTTTTAAACAGCTTTGATGCTTTATCTCTTATTGCAATGAAGTTCAAACATTTATACGAGGGAATTCAGTGTCCAAATATGTATAGGGTTGCTGTATGCTAAATGCATTTGTTCTTAAAACGTCTTTAATGTTCTGGCACAGAAACATTGCATTTATTAAGAATCATTTTTCATTAAAATAGAGTAAAACATGCTTAATTCAAACATGCCTTACTCACTTTGTTAGTGCACATTACTAGTCTTGTGGTGAACAATTTTTCATGCAAGTTGATTCACCAAAAAAGATCTGAAAATGTACTTCCCAGTGAGTCGAATAGAACGCCCACTTTTCTCAATCCAATCCCAGCGGGAAAAATCAAGCAACATCCTCAGTTTTTCTCATTCAAAATTTCTGTTTCACTCAGAAAATCCATATAATAATACTAATAATAATAACCTTTATTTTCTATAGTGCCTTTAAATATAAATCTCAAAGCGCTTTACACAAACAAGTAAAACAACAAAGATACACCACATAATAAAAAAATAAAGCAACAATAAAGACTAAAAATAAGAACAATTCCAGTTATTCAGTTAAAAGCTATTCAATTCAAAGCTACCCTAAAAAATTAGTTTTAAGCTTAGATTTAAAAATGCTGAGAGATTTAGCTTGCCTTATCTCAATCAGTAAAGAAATCCAGAGTTTTGGAGCAAGTGAAGAAAAAGCCTCCCATTAATCTGAACCGATTTAATAAAACAGGATCGAAGATCACGGGAAATAAAAGTCTGGAGTCTAGGGAATTAAAAGCTCAAACATTGAGGTGCCAACCCATGCAAGGCCTTTTAGGTAAGCATCAGAAACACTGAATTATCAGTACTGAAGTAAAATCCTGTTCACAGTGACTTTAAATCCAGCCAAGTCTGCTTTAGATCCGGTGTTAAGATGTGTTTTGGTCGATCGGATCACACCTGGTGTTTTAATCTGTCTCTTCTGTCCACTTTCAACCACTTCTGTCCTGTTTTCTTCAAGTGTAGGGTTTCAGTTCTTTCAGCTTCTGTTTGTGCTCTGACCACGCTGAACGAATGAGTGTGTGTTAGAAATCATGAATGGTTTGGTACATTTTTCGTCTTCAAACCAAATTTGACAGGTAAGTTTAAGTCAAGTCATCTTTATTTATATAGCGCTTTTTGCAATAGAGATTGTTTCAAAGCAGCTTTACAGAGATAACAGGATGATAATGTAACACAGTATGTTGTGGCTGTACAGCAGCTCTAGAAGATCAATAATATTGATGAATATTAAGTGTTAAGTGTCCCCAGTCTGGCTAACGCTTCCCATGATGTTCACGCATGACGTCAGCAGGCGGAGAGCAGGAGGTGTTTTGTGTCTGTTCGAACACATTCGACCACATGTGTGTTTACACTACGAAAGCAATCCAGTCCAATGCGTTTCTCATTTCCTCTGTAAGTGGTGGAAAGTGGACAAGCTCAGAGCGGTTCAGACCCCGTTTACACCTCTTTTAGCATCATCCACAGTCTTATAGACTGAACATGCAATACGCATGCACACGACAAATGCGTGTTTTTGTAGTTTATATGGACACGTTAATGGTATTGTTTTCTAAGTCCCGTCCTTTCAAAAGCGGTTTCATATGATTGTGTTTTCAGGCCCTCAAAATGCTGTGAATGATCAGCCTAAAACGCATAAAAAGTTATCTGTTTTTCTTGGAAAAAGTCGTGTAAAAGGCTCCTCGGATTTGCCCTTGAATTTCTGAAACACTAACTTTACAAAAGCATATAAACAAATAAAAAAATATATATATAACAGCTATATATTATAAACGGATCCATCAGATTTCTGATCTTTGGAAATATATTTGAATCTTACTGTGAATTACGAAATTAGTGAAAGTTTACAGTATGAGAATTATCTTATTGGCAATTACAAAAAGAACCCTCTGAATTAAAAGTATAGTATATTACAGAAATTAGAATTTGGAGGAAATGATGTCATAGAAATGATGTCACAGTGGAAGAACGCATAAATGTGTTTGTGTTTTTCCCCTCCCTCACAGACAGAATATTAAAAGTACAGGGCTGAACTTTTTTTCTTTCAGTTGACTTGGAAAAAAGTCCCATTCAAACTGAATTAATGAATGAAAAAATTAGAACAAACACCTGTGAGTTTGAGAAATCTCTGATCTTTGGAAATGTATTTGAATCTTACTGTTAATTACAAAATTAGAGAAAGTTTACAGTATGAGAATTATCTTAATGGCAATTACAAAAAGTTAAAAATAGTCAAACTGAATTCACCCGGAGCTTTTTTTTAAAGAATAACTACATGAGCCAGAAAGTGAGAACAAACCCTGCGAGTTTGAGAAATTTCTGATCTTTGCAAACACATTTCCTTTTTCCAGTGAAGTTTTGCAACAGACTTACAAACGACATCGTCTTTTTTTCGATGGCCATTATCAGGCATTTATCCAAACAAATGCTTGTTACAGTTCACCAAACACACAGATTTCTGCTTCAACAATCGGGTTTAAATCTGACAACGCAGTTTGAGGACTGTCAATAAGGATTATTATTTTTTGAATAATGACCCATAATAACTTTGAGCACTTTGAGATGCTGCACATCATATTTAGTTCATCTTAAAATTCAGAATAACTTTACGCTACTGCAATATCTATTTCACCCATATTTTGTCTCAGTTCTCCTCCGCATTCATAAGATGGGCGTATGACAGCGTTTCCTGCTGGTGTGCATCGATCTGAGTGTGTCTGATATCAGATCGCACACGTGTGTGTGTGTGTGTGTGCGTGCAAACACAACCACAGCAGGGTTACAGTTATGTAACAACAGGGTTCAATTAAACATTTTATTTCAGCTAGCTGCCAAAGCAACATTTCCCACTTTCATTTACGTGATGCACTAAACACTCATAGAAGGGTCTGTCAGGCACTTCATATAAGACTTATATGAATGAAGACGGTGCATTCATATTACTGTGAATAGGAAAAAGTGTGACACACATAGAGGAATAAGTCCCGTCTTTTAAATAAAATAACCAATTTCCAAATCTCCAAAGTCATTGCATCACTGCAGCCCCGTTAGAAGATCCAGATGCTAGAGAATCAGATCCTCTTTTGAGCAGATATTTATTATTAATAAGCAATTACTTCATGACTGCTAAAAAAGTATGTTCTACATACCTCTATATACTTTATATAGAGGTCAGATCCTCTCTCATGGCCTCATGGGACAGTAAAGCGTCCATCAAGCGCCCATCAAGCGTCCTACTCTTTTATGAGTACTATGAGTTTGTAATAAATCAATTTTATTCATTAAGCAGCTACTAAACCTACTTTATCACTAGAAAAAAAATCCAAATGTATCCCTTACACATGGCAGTATTATGTAATCATGTATTTTTCATAGAGTGAACCTCTTTCTCAACAGCTTTCTTCCTTTTTCTTCACCAGCTTTGGCTGACGTGTGTTTACACACACACACACACAGAGTCTCGTCCCCTTATCAGTGCTCTCCTGTCCTCCCACAGTGCACACAGCAGGGTGCGGCCGCCGCCTCAGACTCACTGGCCTCTGTCGTTATTAGCTTTTCAGAAAATCTTTCACTTTGTCGACAGGACGTTCGACTCTCAAGACGCCTTGTGTTTAGACACACAGATGAATAATCGAGCAGCTAACATTGAGCAACGCCGCTTCACCTTCGCACACCATTTCATCCGGCGTCACACCACTGTGACTCACTGTGTTTCTGCTCCACAAATGGAACAGTTTATCTCTCTCCTTAAATGAACGTATAGGTCTGTGACATTGCTGATACATAATATGTTTGGTAATGACCATCTGAGAGTCCTGGGAAAACCAATTATTTGTACAGCGATTACAAAGCGCCTTCTTGAACTAACAGAAGTTCTTGTTAAGTGGGCGTAAAATGTAACTGTTTTAAATGAATAACAGATTTTTACTGTGATTTTTATCTCTTCAAACCGGTTATAAGGAGGCAAAAAAATGAAACTGGGATCAGTGTGCATTCAGTAAATCAGGTTTTAACCTCATTATAGCGTGCACACAAACACACGAGTCAGCACAGTCATATGATGTGCTGTAATAAACATTGAAGGAAGAAGTGCACACAAAGCTAAAGACAGAAGCGCGGATCTGGCACTTCTGTTTAGCAGCAGGATTTCAGACACCTAGTGTGCTTCCTACCAATATTAAGGCTTTACAGACCAATGTTAGTATCTCTGAGATACTATTATTTTGTTTTATTCATATTTTTTTATACATTTTCCATTTTTTATATTTCACATTTAAGTTTAGTTAAGCCTTGGTCATTTTTATTCCTTTTATATTTGTATTTTTTAAAGTTTTTTATGTATTTATTTTTATATAAATATGCATGCACATACATTTGTGTTTCAGTTTTTGTTTAAGCTATTTAATAAGCAAGATAAAGTCGGCATGAAACAGAAGTTTCGATTGTCTTTTCTTACACTTTCTTTTAAGCTGACTTAGTAATATTTTACTTACTAAAATAAGTACTATTAGAAATAAGTCAAATTAATTGACTACATGTACTTATTATAGAGTCACGCTTAGGGTTTGGTTTAGGGTTATTTACTTGTAATTATGCATAATTTACCGTTATTGCTATAAGAAGTATATGTTGTCAATATTGATTTTATGGTGACTTAATTGATAATTAGAAATGTTGCTTTGGCAGCTGGCTGAAAAAAAAAAAGTTTAATTTTTGTTTAGTTAACAATAATAGTTAAACTATAAAAGACTGTTCCAAAAGTTAGGTTGCCGTCCATAAAACCTTATTTTGCTTAGTCTAATGGAGTTTTGAATTCACACTAAATTCCATAATTCATTGTGATGAGCACAGGTAAAAAATAAATGCAATATGGCAGATGAGGCAAGGGAAATTTTCATTATACCCATACTTTCTCTGAAATGCATTGATAAGCAGATAATCTGAATTAAAATCGTACATTTTGCCATATATCTTTTTGTGTTATGCATTTATGCTTGTTAGAGTAAAACATGATTTGCTTAGCAACATGCTGACTTCAAACTGAATTCAATACAGTTGAAGTATGAAGTAAATATCCACATTATTATAATTAATGGATCAAAATAATGTCTTACACATTACATGTCAGAAGCATTGGGTGTGTATTACTGTTGTCCAGTAGGAGGCAACAATAGATTGCATAAAAAAGAGTGAAAACGACTTTTTCATTAAGTAAAAGCTAATCAACTAAATACATAATATAGTTTCAAATGCATTATTTTACGGCTAGGACTTGAATATGGGTTAGTCTGTTGTCCTTATAATATCCCCACATAAAAACACAAGAAGTCAACAGTCTGTCACTACTGAGATAAGCAAAGTGATTTAGATAAGTTAGGTAAGTCAGGTACACGTGTATGTTTTCTAAAGAAAAAGTAAGTGAAAAATTAAACCAGTTCAGATCAGTTTCATTTTTCCTCCAGCAGTATTTCCTGAACATTCTCATCTATATTTGTTTTTGTCACATGATCCATATTCCCCTCTATAATCTGCTCATGTGACGATATCAGAACATTTGAACAGTCAAACATGATAACCACATTTGCATCTTGTCCAACCGTGTTAGACAACGGCCCTTTGAAAGCTAAAGACAAAACTAATGAGCATGACTTCATTTCCTCCTTTGGGTCTGTTTAAGAAATATGAACAGATGCACAAATTGCAGTTCATAGTTATTGACAAATAATAAGAATCTGATTATATACACCAATTTATCGATTTATTTACAGGTAATATGAAAGATTCATTAAGTTGCTTTGGAAAGATAGATAGATAGATAGATAGATAGATAGATAGATAGATAGATAGATAGATAGATAGATAGATAGATAGATAGATAGATAGATAGATAGATAGATAGATAGATAGATAGATAGATAGATAGATAGATAGATAGATAGATAGATAGATAGATAGATAGATAGACAGATAGATAGATAGACAGATAGATAGATAGATAGATAGATAGATAGATAGATAGATAGATAGATAGATAGATAGATAGATAGATAGATAGATAGATAGATAGATAGATCAAATTGAACTGAAGTGAATTAGACAGCATAGAGGCCAAAAATTATTTAGCAAAAACAACAAATCCAGAACTTTAAAAAAGATAGTCATGTAATGCAAATCTTTCAGACCGAAATGTAATTTGAAAACCTCTAAGAGTCTCATAACTGTGCCAACCCAACTGCGTGTGACACATTTACTCAAATATTCCCAGAAGAGATTAGTTTATCACTCGGTAAACTATTAGACATAATGCACTTCCGATAAGGTCGCAAACATGTATAATTGGCGGTTGAACTACACGCTCCTTCAGATCTCCAGATGTTGCAGAACACCAGAGATCAAACAGAGGAACGATGCTGGTATTGTGATCTCTCAGCTGTGAACCGCACGCCTTCAGCAGGATTGATTCATTAACCGATCTGTATAGAGATCAGATGTGACTGTAGGTCACAGTAAGCAGAACTGTATTCCACAACACAATATAAGTTAGCAGACCTCAAATGCTCTCAATGCAGACAGAAGTGGGTTTATGGAATAAAACCTTTACTTCCTGCATCTTTTAAATGGCGCATTGAATGTTATCAGGTGATTATATGATAGTGGTTTTGATTATGTTACTGAATGATTTCCATATTCATATATCATGTTTTTTTGGGTGGTACTCCAACATACTTTAAAAAAGAACGTGGTTTTATATGTTCAAAAACATGGTATTACCATGAAGTATGTCTAAAAACATCCCATTACTAATGGTATCATCCAAAAACACTGTAGACTATGGTTAATTGATATAAAACTATTAAATACCTATACATCTATACCTATGTCTATATAGGTGTATAGCTATTACATACCTATACATATATAAAACAGGGTATTACCAATGGTATTGTAGTGAAACACTGCACTACTATGTATATATTTTAAAAGCATCAAACCATGCATGTGTACAAAAACATGGTTTTACCAATAGTATTGTCCAAAAACACTGTAGTCTCTGGTTTATTTAATATAAAACCATTAAATACTATAGCGATACCATGATGGACGTTTATAAAAAAGGTATTACCAATGGTATTGTAGAGAAACACTGCACTGCTGTGTATATTTCATAAAAGCATCAAACCATGCATGTGTAAAAATGGGTATTACGAATAGTATTGTCCAAAAACACTGTAGACTATTTAATATAAAATCATTAAATACCATAGCGATACCATGATGGGTGTTTATAAAACATGGTATTACCAATGGTATTGTAGAAAAACATTTAAAGCATCAAAGCATGCATGCATAAAAAAAATAATAATAATTATATATATATATATATATATATATATATATATATATATATATATATATATATATATATATATATATATATATATATATATATATATATAATAAAATAGTATTGTCCAAAACATACTGAACAGTATTGTTCATAAACGCATCAAGTTACTTTATACAAATCTGTGCATTTCCAAAAACATGGCATTACTTTGGTGCTCTTTTTTTGTGGTAGTGCAGAGGAAGTAAAGGAGTGTGATGTGAGCAGGTTTTGAGCACTGAAGGGTGTAGGGGTCAGGAGAGGTGCTGATCTCTCACCAGAGCTCGCGGGAGCCGCGGCGCGTCTCATCCAGTCCTGCGGCTCTTCCCTCTCCACCGGCGCGCCGCTCAGCAGACCCTGATCTCCCGGCGGAAGGACGTTGACCTCCGGCAGCGAGTGACCCGTCCCGTGGCCGTACAGCGGAGGCCACTCTTCACGCGCGCCCGGGACGAACCCGGGACTCCACGAGCTGCCGGTGTGATGCAGGTCATTCCCGAGCGCGGGGCCCGGGTGGTACCCGCTGTAGTCCGGGTACGGGGCGGACGGGTAGACGTTCAGGTGAGGCTGGCTGAGGTTCAGGTGTCTCGCGGGGTTGCCGTACATGGCCGTGTCCAGCAGAAAGCTCACGGACATTTTCCTCGCGAGCTGAAAGTTTTACTTTAACTGAAGTTCACCTTGCCTGAGCGCTCGCGAGCGCGCGTTTGTTTGCCCAGCGCTGACGTCACGCCGGGACACCCACCTGAGCTGATTTATGACACGCGCACAGGTGCCGCCGAGGAGGGCGGAGAGGCGCGAGATCACCGACGCGGAGAGCTGAGCGTCGAGCTGGAGGCCAGAATGTCGTGATCCTTACTGGACACGCGACGAGACCATTTACAATAAAGGTCAAAACTTGACCCGGACCGGCCAGGATGCTTAACTTGATCCTTGCATGCCCACCTGGACAAAAATGTGATGAAGACCATTGTGATGATGATGTTTAAAATTATATCTACTGTATCACGGAAGGTTTTGGTTTGGATGTTGATGATGAAGATGATGATGATGATGACATCTCTCAGTGATAAAGTTCATGTCGGGACGTGTGTGAGGTGGTGTGGCGCTGCGGCAGGTCTTCTGTGGAGTCAGAGCGGCGCTCGCGACTCTTTACATCAGAAAGCGCTCGTGCATTTCAAAGGGTCTCGCGCGCCGCACATCAAAGAGCCGCAATAAAAGCGACAAACGAGCGCCACTGTAAATCAAGGCCTCTGTATTGAAATGATGATGACGCGCGCGATCTGCTTCCTCTGACAGGCGTGAGAAAGGAGAGAGAGAGCATTATCTTAACACTTACACCGCCTTTATTCCCGTTCAGCACCTCCAGCTCTATTATTTATCATTTCATTGTTTATTATTATATTACAATAGGCATTTTGTATATGTATTATATTGCACTGTTATTATTTACTGTAATGCACTTAATATAGGTCTTGTAAGCTGTTTTTGAATACAGACTAATTCCTCTGATAAAAGACCAAAAAGTCCTGAGTTCTGTTTGGTTTGGTTTTGGTTTTTGTTTTCACACTAAATATGCAGCGTAGGGATTATTTAATAATCTGCACATGTAGTTTTGAGATCTGTGTCCTATTCTTAGAAGGCCTGGAAGGCAATGTTTTCTTTATTTTTATTTCTATAGCTCCAGAAATGCTGTTGATGTCCGTCTCTGCTGGGCCTCAGGGGGGCAGTGGACAGCTGTCTCACACTCACTCATTCCTCAAGTCTAAAGCATTCCTCATTACCATAGATAGACAGTCACTTCCTTCTCATTATCATGCCAGAAGATTTTGCATGTTATGACACTGATATATCACTGAACCCGATGATGAGCAAGAACTTTCCCAGTCTGAAATTTACTTAGTATGACATGAGTTACTCTGCGAGTTTTGACGTTCATGCAAGTCTTATGATGCGAGTCTTATGATGTGACATGCTACACACAATCTAAATGTGTTTTTCAGCACATAATTATTAAATATGCTGTTTTCTTTAACTCATATTTTTTAGAGACTACATGGAATGTGTATACCAACAAATACATTTAGACAATGTTAAAGTGGTTACAAAATCTAAAATATACACATTCTCTATTTCATATATATTGGTATTAATAAATATTTTAATTATTGCACACTTCTAGTATTAATATAAATTTCCTCGTGTTACATATATGCTCAAACTTGTCTAAAATTCAGTGAACAAATGTTTCTAAGCATTTTAAGCTGTACTGTGTCAAACTTTCTCCCATGCATGTCATTTTTTATTCTCTCACACATGTAGTTTCCCTTTCTTTCCCCTTTTGTCCACTTAAAAGTAAGCATTCTCAAGTGTGCACACACACACACACACACACACACACACACAGACAGAGTTGATCCTTGAGCAGTGTTTGGGATTGGCCATCTCTCCTCCTTCATTTCCTGTCTGAGCACTTCAGCATGTTCCACGTTCATCAGTCGTATTTGAAACGGTCCAGCCGTAGAAGCGACCCAAACCTTTGACCTCTAAATCCAAAGAATCCTGCTCATGGAGAAACATTTCTGTAAAATGAATTTTTATCATATAATAATACTTATTCTAGATGTAGCATGCATGCTGTGTGTAAATGTTTATATAAATGTATTATTGGAAATAGAAATCTTTTTAACATCTGAAGAAACGTGTACGGTATATTTACTGTAGTGCAAGTCAAATAACATCAATCCCCGTGTTATGCATACTTGTTTTCCTTATGAATTGAAATGCATAATTTATTTCATGCAATATGTATGCAACAAATGCATAAAATATCCATATGTTCCCTTACCACAGGAACTCCTGTCTCATTCCTAAAGAAAAATAAACAGCTTTAGCGATGCATTTACTGGAAAAGACCAATTGCACCCACAGTGAAGATTTCCCCAAAGTTCAGCAGATGTTCTGCTTAAAATAGATAAAACAAGATTATAAAGGCAGGAGTGAGGTTTTATTGTTAGATTTGCTGTTTCTGGTCCAGATATAGAGCTTTAGTTTCATGCTCAGCATTTCTCAGACGTCTGTTAGTGAGATCTAAACCACAGCTCTTTAAGCAGGACGTGTGGAGCTGCAGTTCTCCGTCATAACAAGTTATTTCCCTCTGCGAGACACCGAATTCATCTTTAACTGTTTATTAATCTCAATATGGATTAATGTCTCTTCAGATCATTTTAGCATCAGCGCTCATGAGGAAATCTTCTCTCTGTTTTTATAGGGAGAAAATGCCCACTGCAACTTGAAAGTTGTACTTTTTTCAGTTCTTCAGTAATTATGAAGGAAAAAACAGCTGATTTAATAATATATCCAACTTTAGAAATGCACATATGCCTAAGTATAGGCTACTTTATTTACCAAAATAATTGTTTTATCATAACCAAGGTTTTAATAAACAACATCAATAAAAAATGCATTGAATATTTTGATAATACTTGTAATTATATTTGAATCATTTACTTTTAATTGAGTGGTGCTTTGATGTTATATATGGTTGCCAGGGCGTTTCCATGCAGTTGCTAAGGTATTCTGTGTGTTGCTATGCGGTCAATAAGACGTTTCAGGTAGTTACAGGCTATTCCAAAAAAAGGCAAGCCTTGTGTCTGTGTGTGTGTGTGTGTGTGTGTGTGTGTGTGTGTGTGTGTGTGTGTGTGTGTGTGTGTGTGTGTGTGTGTGTGTGTGTGTGTGTGTGTGTGTGTTTCAGGTAAACCCTTTGTTATAGGGCCAAAGTGTCTCAACAAATATGGCTGTATAAAAATCATTATGTTTAGGGAATGTCCCCCAAAATATGAAAACCTAGTGTGTGTGTGAGAGAGAGAGAGAGAAAGTATATGTGTTTTATGAGGACACAAATGTGTATAATGGCATGGCTATTGCAACATAAACATGGTTTATGTGAACACCTCGTAAAGCAAACGGCTTAAAAACATAATAAAATGTTATAGAAAGTTTTCTGTGATGGAAGGTGTAACAAGGTTTATTGTGAAGGAGGAAGAAGAAGACGGGGTCAGCTTTCTTTAAGGCACGGGGAGTTTTATTAACTTCAGCAAACATAAATAAACAAGAACTGAAATGATCAAAAAGTCTCTGCTTTTCACAGCCTCGCGTCATCTCTCGCGCCCCGAGCCTCAGTCGCGATCTCTCTCAACCTTCCTTCCGCTCCTGGGCTGCTTTTATCCAGTCTCTCTTCCCGCTAGTTACTGCAATGAGACACAGGTGTTTGTCATTGTGCACTTGACTCACTCACGCCCGCTCGTCTCCTGTCTCTCTCTCCCGTTGCAGACTCCGCTGAACCACGACCCCTCGCCACATACCCCCACCACCCGACTGACATTCTCGACAAGCACACCATCTGCGCACATTCTCATAAATTCCCGGCCAGAAAAATCGAGACGATCTAGGGTTGTCGCCTGTCCCAGGTGGCCTGCCATCGGATTACAATGAGCTGCCTGGAAAAGCATTTCCCAGCGACTTTTTGGTATGAACAACTGGGTTGTGTCTTGGGTCACTCGGTACAACCTGTCTTTGATTATTGCAAAGTATGGGTAGGAGGGCGGCCGCCCCGGCTGGAGAAGCTGACTGTCAATGGAGCGGACTCATTCAAACTCGTTCATCCTGGGACTGCTCCTGGGCAAAATCATCGCGCTCAGGGAGGATTAGCCTCTCCTGGGCGCTCTGTTCCCCTGAAGCAGAGCCCAGAGGTTCAGTTTCACCTGCCTGAGCGACCACTCCCCCCCCCCCCCCAGTTTTTGTCTGCCCTAAGAAGACATCCGCATATAAATCCCCTAATAACTGACTGAATGCTGGCCAATTGGTACCCAGAATGTCGGAGGTGCGGATTAACTGCATTACTACATCATTATGCATTTGTCCCCGAAATTGAATAACCACAGGCACCACAGGATATCTCACCATATCCCCGTGCACACACCGTACCCGAACCATGCGGCTTTTATCCAATGCCTCTGGATGAATCAGGCTTTGATGGATTGAGGTTTGGTTACATCCTGAATCCACCAAAGCCTGATACGTACCCCCCTTAATACTCACAGGTATCTGGTACAACCCCACTTGATCGGGGGAAGCCTGTGGTGCATCCGGGACCCAGATCAGGGTTCCCACTCCATTAGCGAACAATTGTCCACTCCGTGGCCCGGGTCTCCACAACGCCCACAGGTCGGCCAGTGGGCAGATGGAGCTGAGCTCCCTGTTGGTCCTCCGTTTCGAACCTCCAGGTCCAAGCTGCTCCGGAACAGCTCGCGGTACTCCTGCAGCGCCTGAACAAGGGCTTGGAAACAGCGCTCCTGATTTTCCCTCATTTCCAGGAGTGCCTGATGGTGTTGCTGGTGGAGTGCCGCGAGCGACTGAATCACCTCTTCAAATGTCGTGCCTGACGGAGTCTGCATAATGGCGGTGGCAGTCTTCTTCTTCCAGGGTTTCGGCACGAGTGTAACAAACTTTTCACAGCCTCGCGTCGTCTCTCGCACCCCGAGCCTCAGTCGTGATCTCTCTCAACCTTCCTTCTGCTCCCGGGCTGCTTTTATCCAGTCTCTCCCCGCTAGTTATTGCAATGAGACAAGTGTTTGTCATTGTGCACTTGACTGACTCATCTCCGAGAGCCACATGCTCCAGTGCTTTAGTTTACTGTCCTCAAGTCAGTCTGAATAATGAGCGTTTACTGATGACTGACCCCAGATCAACTTGTCTGAGCCACAGGAGAGCTGATCCCGAGTCAGAGAGATTTGGAGAAAACGTCTGCCAGACACACATTTTAGAGTTGTGTGGTCATACTGCAGACCTCAACATTATCAGTTTTAAAATCAATTTCCTCCCTCTTTTGTCAGATGTTTCTGTGTATGTGCTTGTTGGGCTTTAGTCTGTGGTACCTTTGTAGGGATGTTTGTTTTACTAGTAAGTGAGTGAACCCTGCTGTGGTCATTTCACTAAATAAACAGATCTGCTGCCCAACCTCTTCTCCGTCTGGGACCCTGGAGACCGAAGCTTTAGCTCCATCCCTCCCTCGCGCAGCTGTACGAGTGGCCAATACAAAACGGCAGATAATTGGACGCTGTTGCTCAGACGTCGAGAGAGAGACAAGGAGAAGCATACAGCGAGAAGTTGGCAAGAAGAAGCTTTTTCTAGACATGCTTTTGATCTGACGTCCAGGCGTCCACACTGCTACGGGGAAGAGATGTGAGTGGATTCATTTCTTTTCCATTCTGTAATGTTTTACTCCATTAGGTTTTGGGAAAACTCTGGTTTGAAATATTTTTGTAGTCTCAGGGTTGGAAAAGAAGCTGGTCAGCAGAACTGTGATATTTTCCAGAAGTTAGATTGTTGACGATTGTAGACTGAACTTTGTTTAGAGGACATTCATAACTCTCTTACGTGAAGGTTAATGCATTTTCTGTCATCATGAAGTTTACCGTTTTTTACCCAGATCTGGGCAATGATAGATGCCATTTGAGTGCTTGTGAGATTTATCTCATCTGAAAGATGTCGTACGTGAGACCTTTTCTCTGTGTTTGTGTGTTAAACACGTTGCAATTGAACGAGAATGTGCTGATTTCAGTGAGAGCAAACAAATCAACATTTAAAGGCCAACAGCATACCACAGTCTGGTCGTTTATATTCATGGCTTTTACGTATGCTGCTTACAAAGCAAATGTCACAATGTTTAGATCCTTACGATGAGCCTTTGTCAATAAGTTTTAACAGCTGTATGGAAAGCTCTTATTTTTAAATCTTAAATGGATACTATCCCAAAAAAAGATGCTGTTTGTATTTAAATAAGCAAATGCTTAAGAGTCTATGAATCATTATTGCAGTGATTATTATGTTTCTACCATGTTATATGTTCGGCAGCAGTTCTTGTAACCTTCATTGATGAAGTGTGTAGCTTTTCATCTCTTAAAAAAACATCCAGGAAGACACAGAATTGATGTCAAGATTCATCAGTTGTGAAAGAATGGTTGGGAGGAACATGAAGAATCATTTTCACTCATGAATCGGTCCAGACCTTAAATTCAGTGAAAGTTTTTGGGATGTGCTGGAGGAAACTTTACAGAGTGCTGGACTCTTGCATTGCCAATACAAGATCTTCACAAAAAAATAAAAGTCACTTCTTGACCAAAAATGTATGCATCTCTTGATGGAAATCACATCACAACATTTATTTCCATTAAGAGGGGCATACATTTTTCGTCAAGAAGTGACTTTTTTTGCACTTGCATATAATATTATGTTATATTATATTACTCTCTGCATTCATTCATCCGTCCATGCATTTATCCATCCAGGATACACAATTATAGCTGTTTTAATAGAAGGTAGTATTGCTAGTGTTCGTAGAGTGACTCTTGAAGACCATTAAAGCTCCATACGCTTACAGACATTTTCAATTAAACATAACAACAACATGCCTTTTTCTTGCAGGATTAACATTTAGGAACTAATTGTCCCCTTCACCAGTGTTGGGGTAACGCATTACCAGCAACTTGAGTTACGTAATCTGATTTTTTTTTGATGAAAATTTTCAACAAAATACCTGAGTTAATTTTTAAAATTTCAAGTTTTCCTGTTTGTTGGATGACAGCTCTTCTGTCCTCGTGTTGAAAGAAATTAGGAGTCGTTGTTTGTGAACATGATGGTTATTGTAGTTCTAGACTAAATGTGATTATTTACTAATCTCACTTGCACAAAAAAGATTAACTTTTTTGTGATAAAAACCACTCAATTCCAGTCGATAAGAGAAGTAGTAACGCAAAAGTATCAAAACGCATTACTTTTCCTAAAAAGTAACTTACTCAGTTAGTTACTTTTTAAGGGAGGAACGCAATATTGTAATTTTTCCTGTAGCTGAAACAGTAGAGTGTGCCGCTTGCAACAGCAAAGTCATGCGTTCGACTCCCAGGGAAAATGTCATTGTGAATATTGAAGACGCTTTGGATAAAAGCGTCTGCCAAATGCATAAATGTAAATGTAATGCATTACTTTTCAAAGTAACTTTCCCCAACACTGCCAAAGTTATTGTGTTGAATAAATAGCTGTCTGAATATAACAAAAAATTAGACGGTTGTCTGATTATATATGAATCAGTAGTGTTTTAAAATGAGGAAGCCTAACTTTTTTTTTTTCATGTAAATGTATGTCTCTGTTACACATAATTTTCCTGGTTAGATAAACATTAAAAGATTCTCTGAAATTGGTTTGAGATCCTCCCGGACGTTATTAAAGCATATTCAAAGCCATTGCCTGCAGTGTGTCTGGTTCCTGCTGTGCAACAGGTGAATGAAACACTAGAGTCCTCGTCCGACTCAGAGTGAGGCTCTTAGGCATCCCGGGTTACTGACAAAGGCAAAGTAGCTATTATTCTTAGATGTCTAGTGTGGTCAGAATACTAGTATTTCTAGTTTTTGGGCATCTGGATTTACCTGATGTAGTCAGAGTAGGTATTCTTAGACGTGAGGGGTTACAGACATTTCAGAGGAAGTCACCTGAGGATAAATTTGTAAGCTTTCAAAACTTAAGGTGCTTAAGGGAATTTCCACCACATATATGTTCTGGTCATTAAGTCTTCTCGTTATGCAGCACATTTGAGCCCCAGCAAGAACTAATGAGGTTCATTCTCGTGTTTCGCAGGATGTTTGAGCTTCAGTGAGAACCAATGAGGTTCATTCTCGTGTTACGCATCACGTTTGAGCTTCAGCAAGAACCAATGAGGTTCATTCTCGTGTTACGCATCACATTTGAGCTTCAGCAGGAACCAATGAGGTTCATTCTCGTGTTACGCATCACGTTAGAGCTTCAGCAAGAACCAATGAGGTTCATTCTCGTGTTACGCATCACATTTGAGCTTCAGCAAGAACCAATGAGGTTCATTCTCGTGTTACGCATCACGTTTGAGCTTCAGCAAGAACCAATGAGGTTCATTCTCGTGTTACGCATCACGTTTGAGCTTCAGCAAGAACCAATGAGGTTCATTCTCGTGTTACGCATCACATTTGAGCTTCAGCAGGAACCAATGAGGTTCATTCTCGTGTTACGCATCACGTTAGAGCTTCAACAAGAACCAATGAGGTTAATTCTCGTGTTACGCATCACGTTTGAGCTTCAAAAAGAACCAATGAGGTTCACCTCAGCCTCATTCTGGCCTCTCTCTCTTTCCTTCAGAGCTACCGTTCTTTAGTCTTTAATATTCTCTTTCTCCTGTGTTTTTTAGTCAATGTGCAGTTGTGAAAATGCAACAATAACAGCGTTTGTGAAACATGCTTCTGTTTGTGTGCAGTCAGGCATGTGTGTCCCTCTCTGAAGCCTGTGTGAGAAGCGATCCGTGTGTTATTCCACAGCGATTGGACACACAAGCAGTACGTTCAGTCACTTGAATGCAGATATGCAAGAGAGTTAAAGATCATGTCATGGAAACATAGTCAGCAACGCTTTGTATATTCTGTCATGCGCATGTGTTTTTAAAAGGACTTCACTAGAGGAATATGACATACTAAGGAATATTGTCTTTTGTAAAAATAAATGTTGAGGTAAGTTGAGTAAGATTGCTGTTTCCTTTGGCTTTGAGGCGAATCAATCCTGAGTTGTTTTTCCTCCGTCTGCAGAGTCTAAACTCGTCCTGCTCTGGAAGACAGCATGAAGAGTTTCACCATCAGCCGCTTCCAACTGAGCGCCATGACAACAGGTAACAGACTAAACAAACCCCAAAATAATGATTTAAGTCACCCTTACTTATATAGCACTTTTTACAATATAGATTGTTTCAAAGCAGCTTTACAGAGGTCACAGGAAAACATTATAAACAAAGTTTGTTTGGCTGAACGGCAGCCTTAAAAGAGCAGGCGAATCAATACAATTGATGAATATTAAGTGTTAAGATTTGATTATTGATTGATTGATAGTTTGATTATTATATTGATAACAATTCAAGTCCAATTGGATTGGAGATTGGTCCGATTGGAGATGGGTTCATGATCTACACAGGGGAGGGTCTAGTAGAGTCACGGTCTCTGCAGACACTTCAGGGTAGTGCTGTGCTCGTGTCCAGGAGCAGGTCCTTCATCTGATCTGGATACGGGCCGGATTCGGCTGACCGTGGTAACCTCGGAATAAACAGAGAATAATATCAGCGTAGATGCCATTCTTCTTCTGATGTATCGAGTACATCAGATGTTATGGGAATGTGCATTAACCACAGAGACACGACCTAAAGCTCAGTATATTCTCTCCTACGCTCTGCATTTAATGAACGCTTTGACACTTTATTTGACACTTTGTGGTTATTAAAAACAATCCAAATTCCTGAAACACTCATTTATCTAGATTCTCATGAAGATATATTGTAACTTAAAAAGCTGTTTGAAGGCAAGACAGCTGGTAGATATCATCATGCTTCCCCTGCTGGTTAATCACTATTTACTAAGACAAATGTTTTGCTTTAAAAGTAGAGCCATCAAACGATTTAAAGTCTTAATCTCATTAATTACACGATGTGGCGATTAATTCATCTAATTAAGTTTTGAGAGATTGCTAAAGTTGCTCAGATCAAGCTGAGAAATTAACAACAAAAATGAAAAATGAATGAAATGTTAAATGAAAAAGCATCAAGTAGACACTACAAAAAAGTAGTTTTAGAAAGAAGATTTTTTAATTTATTCCACATCTTAGGCTTCAACTGCCATGAGGATAAGTAAATGATGACAATTTTCAGTTTTGGGTGAACTTTACCTTTTAATGGGCTTTTATTAATAAAAAAATAAATAATAATATTTCCATATTATTTATGAAATTATACTCTAAATAAATAAGAAACTAAAACTGCCAGTAAATGGGTAAATTGTCAGTAAATGTCTAAAAGAGTGAGTCATTGAGTCATTTATTCATTTGATTCATTCACACGGCTGATTCATTCAGGAAAGAAGTAAATGGCTATTGAATCATTGGTTCATTCGATTAATTAATTCAAAGTGCAATTTATTCAGAAACCAAAGTGCTGATTGTTGTTGGAAGACAGAGCTCTCTGTTCTCGCTTTATATGTAATATTTACATTTTATGTAATATTCGTTGAACTACATCTGTCTGAGGCAGAGCGGGTGAGTGCATTAATTTTTAACATGCTATTTTTTCACATAAATAATTAACCAAATTAAATCAACAGACCTAATTAAAATTTAAATATGCATTTTTTAAACCAAAAAAAAACACTAATTTGCACACATTTTATTATATTTGATATATTTGAGCCTGTAAATTTCAATTACATATTAAATATGTTTCATTTTTCCTCAATTTATTCAGGAATCTCCACTTCAGCAGCTTCACATACACAAAACTTCACACTTTTATTCCTATCTATATTCAGAAGGGTTTTACAGAGCACTTTGTTCATATCATTCACCTGATTGACACCTATTTTCTGATTTATGGAGTGAATACAAGAGAAATCCAAATTCCCTTCTGTAAAAACCTTTAACTCTAACATCTCGATAAAATAAAATATGAATTTGAATCTGGCTCTCTCCATTGTTCAGGTTTCTGTTCTGGAAATCTGGTCTCATATCCACTTGTCAGAGAAAGTGTGACAGCGCTGAAAGTTCGAACTCATGACAATATCTATGGATATTCAAGGCAATTCAGCTTACCATCTAGCTAGTTATTTTTAGAATTGTTTGATATAAATACATTAAAACATGCATTTGGCAGACGCTTTTATCCGAAGCGACTTGAATTGCATTCAAGAAACACATTGACATTCTGATCAGTTCTTGCTTTCCCTGGGAATCAAACCTATGACCATGGCGTTGCAAACACCAATGCTCTACCAGTTGAGCTACAGGAAAGTTCAACCATGTGCGATGGACATTGGTTGTGCTCATCTTTTCTCACTCCCTCGACGGCATCTTGGGTAAAACGTCTCTATATGAAGCTCATACAAATGACATGAACTGGAAGCGATGTAGCCTGTTTTACAGAATACAGTGTTTTTTGCGCATAACCCCCATGCTGTTTTGGTGTTGTGTGTGTGCAGGTTTGGTTCTGCTCTGTCTGGGAGGTTCAGGTCTGGAACTCAATCCCAGCGCTCCACAGGTCATCCTCTCCATCAACTCCTCCTTCACCATCACCTGCTCCGGCTGGAGTAACGTCACCTGGCGCTTCAAGCGGGAGGAGAACGTTCCAGCGTTCCACGTCGAGAGCCGAAGTCCCACCTCCAGTCTTCTCAGTCTGGAGCAGGTGACGTGGAGACACACCGGGGTTTATGTGTGCTCCGAGAACGGGACAAACAATACCAGAGAGGTGGCCATCTTTGTGCCTGGTGAGAACATCAGTGTGTGTGTTTGTGTTGAACTCAACCATTCGTTCACACATGTATCGATTCTTTTGTTTATTCACTTGACATTCATTAATTTATTAATTTATTGGTTCACACAATTACTTTTGTTCGTTCATTCGCTCAGTCATTCATATGTTGATTCTCAGATTGATGGGTTCATGAATTTACTCACTTAAGCATTCATTAATTCATTGATTCTTACATTTAATTGTTTGTTCATTCACTCATGAATTTATTCATTCTTACTCTGATTTTGTATACATATTCAAGTCAAGTCATCTTTATTTATATAACGCTTTATGCAATACAGATTGTTTTAAAGCAGCTGGTAAAGCAGTGACTCAATTCTGCTGTAAAGCAGCTCCAAAAAGACAATGATGTCACTGTTCAGCTGAAGTCAATTCAGATTTGGTTCAGTTTTGGTTAATTTACTGATTTGTTTGTTCATTCACTCATGCATTCATTCGTTTACACGTTGATTCAATAATTGTGTCTTTCTCAGATCCTGAAGTGTGGTTCCTCACGAACGAGCACAGCATGGTGACGAAGACGAGAGAGGAAAGCACGATCCCGTGTCTGGTGACGAACCCATCGATAAACGTCACGCTGTACGAGAGAGACACAGAGATGGTGGTGGAGGGATCGTACAACCCCAGCGTGGGTTTCACCGCCGCCCTGGAGGACAGAAACTACATATGCAAAGGAGAGCTGAACGGCATGGAGAAGGAGTCCATCGCATTCTACGTCTTCAGTATATTTGGTATATTTTCTCATATGCTCTTTATACTACAGATATACCGTATATCTATCTCTGATGATGCTCAGGAGATTTATTGGTATTTATTCATGCTTCATTTAAGTCTCACATGTTTCTCAGAATTAAATCTGACTCAAAAGGAGTCACTAGTCATCATCCAGTAAGAGTTTAAGACTATAAAAAATGAAATGAGTACAGTTTGAGAAATTGAGACACTTCAGCAAAGGTTTGTTTGTCTACACTGGAAAAAATATATTTTCTTACTCAGTATTTTTGTCTTGTTTTCTAGTATAAATTTCAACACATTTTTAAATAGTCCGTCCTTCAGATGAGACGTTAAACCGAGGTCCTGACTTTCCGTGGTCATTAAAGTCTCCTGGCGCTTCTCGTAAAGAGTAGGAGTGTAATTGCTGAGTCCTGGCCAAAGTCCCTTCATTGGCCCTTATCAGTCAGATTTTTTTTTTCTTCAGATTACAAGACTTTGTCATTTTGCTTCTCAAGTAAATGTATCTCGATTTTAAGAATGTTTAGAAAATTATATTGCCAATAAAATTCATTTTTTTGCAGCAAATGCAATTTAATTGCTTTGGATAAAAGTGTCTCCTAAATAAATAAATAAATAAACATACATCTAAAACCAGAGCCAAAAAATATGCACAATCCTGAAATTCCATCATTTGCACCAAAAATTATAAATTAAAATGTTTATTAAAATGTTTCTGCTTTAAAAAAAAAAAAAAAAAAAAAAAAAAAAGCCCCATGAGCAAATATTGTCTCAATGGGAAAGTACATTTCTGACAGTGATGTAAACCCCAGATTTTGACTCTTAGGAGGGGGACATTGAGCCCGTGACTGACATCCCTTCGTCCATGAGCATGCGGTCCTTTCTCAACATCACGAATGTCCCGCTGACCCGATCAGGAGAGTATGTCTGTCACGTGCACGAGCCTGTATGGGAACACACAGCTTCAGCCAGTATTAACATCACCATTCTGGGTGAGACTGCAGATATCAGTTTTACGCTGTTCTGTTTATGAATGCATATAATAAAGTTTGACGACTCGTATCAGTGAAGGTCAGCATCAGGTTAATATACACTGTAAAATTATTTGGTGAAATTGTAAATGAAGCAAAGAAGATTTTTTACAAGAAAATACTACCCAGATTTTCTACTTCAGTGTGTTACGTACCATTTAAAAAAAAAAATTATTTGTGTAGTGTTTTAGCAATTTCTGAGTATAAAATCGAACCACATTCTTTTCAATGTAGTTAACTAAAATTAAGTACATGGGGGAAAAAAATCCTGAAGTGAAAAAAATTAAAATTAACTTTATTTACTATTTATTTACTAAATATATTTACTATATTTACTGTTAATTATTTTCTATAATTTGTATTTTATGTTCTTTAAATTTTGTATACAACATTTTCATTTAGATTATCTTGATGTACTAAAACAACTAAAACTGAAATAAAATGTGGAAAAAAAAATATATTATATTTATTATTGAAACTTATTAAAAAGCAAAACATTATATTTACCATATTATGTAATTATTCTGTACAATTGTTCGATTGTAGAACTGTACAATAATTATTTTTATTAACTTATTTTTATTTTTAAATGTATTAATACAAAAAAATTATATTTAGATTAACTTGATGTATTACAATAAAGAAAATTAAAAAATTAAAATTGAGAAAAAAAGTATAAATATAAATATTTAAATAAATGCATACTTTACTGTTAAAACCATCTAATGTGTGCATGAGTTGAGAAATCTGGATGGCATTTTTTTAATGAAAATTTTATGAATAAAAAGTTAAAATAATCAGTATTTATTTGAAAACTTATCTTTTGTAATAAATGTCTTTGTGTAACGAATGGAGACGGATCAGAGCTTGTGCGATGCGGAGATTGACGAGGAGAATCCAGGAATGCCGAAACAGGTTTATTCAGAGGACACAGGGCATCCACACAAACTCATACACGGAAAGACGAACATTCATTAACAACCAACAAACACAAGGGAAATGCAAGAGTGATTTATACATAAGGGAAATGATGAACACCTGGGAGACTAATGATTAAGTGATGAAACGACAGGTGCAGGGAGTGAAACAATGACCTTACAAACAGGAAGTGCACAAGTGACACGACTGACAGGAAGTGTTCCCAAGACCTCACCAACAGGAAGTGACAAAAAAAAAGACCCAGACAGGAACAAGTGTTACACTTTGTTGTCAATTTAATAAAAAATATGAATTTCTTCTCTTTTTTTAAACATCTTACTGGCTCCAGCCTTTTATACAGCATTGTATGTAATAATTAGTGGTGTTTGTTGGCAAGAACCCCTGATACTATTGATAGTTAGTCAATTATTAAACTTCAGTGTATAAACCCGTCCTGCATCATTTGTATTAATGGACTGTGTGATTTTCATCTGTATGTAGAAAGTGGTTTTGTGGTTCTCACGTCACCTCTGGACAGGAACGTCTCAGCGCACCTGGGAGAAAACGTGGAGTTGAAGGTTGAGATCGAGGCATATCCCAAACCCACTGTTCGCTGGTCTAAAGAAGGCACTCTTATTAAAGGACACAGCTTGAGACAGGAACAAGAGACCCGGTAATGAACCTTCTCAACACAAACATCCATTTAACAACATTAAACCTTTCCACGGGATATTAGATGTGTCGTCTGAATCTGATGCAGGTCTGTCAGCACATTGACCCTGGTCAGGATCCGACTGGAGCAGATGGGTCTCTACACTGTTAGCGTCCAGAATGAAGATGAGGTTAAAGAGATGACCTTTGACATAGAGGTGAAAGAATGAGTTGTCATGGAACAAAACCTTTACTTCCTGCGTCTTTTAAATGGCGCATTTAATGTTATCAGGTGATTATACCATGGTGGTTACTGTATGATTTCCATATTGATATATCATGCTTTTTTGGGTGGTGCTCCAACATACTTTAAAAAAGAACATGGTTTTACAAAAAACATGATATTACCATGATATATGTCTAAAAACATGTTATTAAGTTGGCTTGAGAAAGCCAACTTAGTGATATTGTATCTAAACTTATTATTATTAAGTTGGCTTGAGAAAGCCAACTTAGTGATATTGTATCTAAACTTATTATTATTATTATTATTATTATTATTATTATTATTCTTACCTAAAATTCTCAATGCATCTCCTCCTAGAGCTTTAAAGCTACAACCACTAAACTCTGCTCAGACTTCAGACCTGTTCTGACTTGAGTTGCTATCCCTTTTCAGACTGATCAGACTTATGATTTTTGATAAAACTGAAGATTAAAGTCATAAAATCTCCATAGACTTTCACTAATGAAGTGAAAACTGAATTTTAGATAGAGCGTCCACTCCATCTGTTGGTAACATCACAACATTACACCTGATATATAATACATTTCAATACAGTATGTGTGAACATGTCCATTCCAATGGGCATGCATTTTATTTTTTTAAATCCTGAAAAAAAACTTGCAGGTCTACAATCGATTTTTTACTTTAATTAGTAAGTTAAATCTCTCTATTTTACATTCATAATATCACAAAATTACACCCCTGTCAGTGAGAGCACTGAAGTTTGAACGAATCAGAGCGCTGCAATTCAAAGCCTCAAAGCTTTTCAAAGACGCCATTACTGCTGGAGAGAGAGATCATAATCTCCTAAAATAGATTTATGTGAGAGAGTTTATGATCAAACGGAAATTGTTTCCGATTATCAAGTAACCGCTGCAGCGTGTTTCCTTGAAGATTTATGCACTTATATGGCCAAATTCTGACTCTCATTCGTCTTTACTCGGCAACGGAGTACATTACTATGGGGAAGGTAGGTGAAGTTTAAACGCGCGTCCTCCTGGACTCGCGCCAAAGCATAACCGTCTAATCGCCTAAGTTTATTTATAGCGCTCATTTATGTACTTTATTGCCGAATTCTGACTCTCGCTCGTGTTTGCACGGGGAAGACACATGTAAACGGCTTCCCTGAGCAGAGCGCGCTGACTCTCTTCAAATGCAGCGTCTAACAGTCAAAGTTATTTATAACTAATTCTCGAGTATATAGTTACATTGTGTTAATTCTTTTATCTGCTTTTAACTAAAGTCTGACTCCTGTTCTCGAGTTCAAACGCGTTTCCTGAGCAGATTCGCTGATAGATCGATGTTTTGAGAACACTTAAACAATAAATGAAATAAGGTATTTAAAAGGATGCAAAAACGATGGCAGATCGCTTCAAACTGTAAACTGCTTGAGTTAAAAAAAACTGCATTACTCTGCTGCATTACATGAGAAGGAATTATTTTAAAAATACTAATATTTAAGTTATTTTGTTTCCCATGGAGGAAGGCTTTATACAAATATTACATTGCGTTGATTCATTTATCTGCTGTAATTGCCGTGTTGAACTGAAGTCTGACATGGCAGATCAATTCAATCTGAAAACTGCTTGAGATTAGAAAAAACAGCATTACTCTCCTCATTGTACTTTAGCAGGAATTATTTAAGAAATACTAATATTTAAGTTATTTTATTTCACATGAAGAAAGGCTTTATACACACACACACACATATATACATATATATATATATATATATATATATATATATATATATACACACACATACATATCTATCTATACACACATTTATATAGTAAATAAATGTATAAAGGGCTCCATATATATGCAGTGGAACTGCAGTCTGTTTAGAAAGTGGTAAGACTATATTAATAATGCTTAATTACATCTTTAAAATAGAAATAAAACAAAGTATTCACATTAGTGAAAACTGACCGTTAAAAGCCAAGGTTGTAATTAAACCGTAAACATTTTTATAAACTAATTGCAATTTTCAACACTTTGGGGATCAAAAAGCATTGTTATTTATTTTTTGGTATTTCGTTACAACACCGATGATCCCTCATGATGAAAAAACTCCATGTATGTTCCCTAGATGCCATTTTGTGCACTAACCAAGTATTGCAACACTTCTGTAATCAATTAATTATTTACTCATGTTTATTACCAATGTAAATGTTGTTTATTTTAGATTTATATTTAATATTCATTATTATTCTTTGATATTTCAGACCACTCACTGTTCAGCTGAATCATCAATAACCTCCAGTCTCTGCGTCAACTGACTCTTGTGTTCTTTAAAACATTAAATCTCACTAGTGACTTGTTAAATAACATTCATTCTCGTCAGTGACATGTTAACTCATGTTAAGGCCCCGTCCACACGGAGACGCGGATCACTGCATCCGCACACATTTCTTATCGGATTGGCGTTCCGTCCACACTGATCCGGCGATTTGGGAGACTGAATCCGCTCTCTTTTGATACCGGGTCCTAAAGTGGATAGATCTGAATCCGACACCCTTGCGGACTCGTGTGGACGGCCAATCCGTATATTTTTTTGTTTACCGATGATGTCATCACATCACGTGTCGGCTGCGTCACAGTAACAGCAACAGTGTTGCCAGATTGTACTGAAGATTCCAGCGCAGCTACAGCTTAAAACCCTCCAATTTAAAAAAATACCAGCCCAAAGTGCGTACTCTTATAAATAATGAAAAATATTGAGCGATTTTATGCATCAAAAACCATCCCAAATTTGATCAACCAGCCCAATGCATTTTTTCCCGATCGGACGTGACAAAAAGGTAACTAGCAATCTGGCAACACTGAACAGCAACAACAATGCGCATGCTCAAGGTCGTCTTCTCTGTGTATAGTGTATTATCTGTGGCAGAATTACAGCGCCCCATACTGGTCTGGCATATAAACTACACCGGTTTCAGTGGTATCGTGTGGACGCTGATATTTTTTTTTGAACGAGGAAAAAAAAGATCGGATAGGGAACGCGCCGGCATCGTGTGGACGTGGCCTAAATCTCACAAGCGACCTACGAATTAACAAATCTCACTAGCGACATGTTAGTTCACACTAAATGTCAATAGCGTCTTGTTAATTAACGTTAAATCTTGCTAGCAACATGCTAGATCACGCAAATTCTCACTAGTGACATGCTAGATCATGCTAAATCTTGATAGCAACTTGTTAATTAACAATAAATCTTGCTACCAATATGCTAATTCAGCTAATTCTTGCCAGCAACATGCTTATTTATGTTAAATGTTGCTAATGACTTCGGAATTCATACTAAATCTTGCTATCAACAAGATAATTAACATGAAATCTTGCTAGCAAAATTGATCATCAATTGATTAAAGATTAAATTATGATCAAAGAAAATAACGACACCTTAGTAACTGCCTAGAAACAACGCAAAGCAATAACTAACAAGTGTATATATGCTCAAGATCTAATTCTTTCCATCTATCTATCTGTAAACTTAAACAACTTGTTAAGCTTTTACAAATAAATTTAACTTTCAGGATAGGCTTTCTCAAGCCAACTGAAGTTTATATCATAAACTTCCTCTATCTAGTTATTATTATTATTATTATTATTCTTACCTAAAATTCTCAAAGCATCTCCTCCTAGAGCTTTAAAGCTACAACCACTAAACTCTGCTCAGACTTCAGACCTGTTCTGACTTGAGTTGCTATCCCTTTTCAGACTGATCAGACTTATGATTTTTGATAAAACTGAAGATTAAAGTCATAAAATCTCCATAGACTTTCACTAATGAAGTGAAAACTGAATTTTAGATAGAGCGTCCACTCCATCTGTTGGTAACATCACAACATTACACCTGATATATAATACATTTCAATACAGTATGTGTGAACATGTCCATTCCAATGGGCATGCATTTTATTTTTTTAAATCCTGAAAAAAAAACTTGCAGGTCTACAATCGATTTTTTACTTTAATTAGTAAGTTAAATCTCTCTATTTTACATACATAATATCACAAAATTGCACCCCTGTCAGTGAGAGCACTGAAGTTTGAACGAATCAGAGCGCTGCAATTCAAAGCCTCAAAGCTTTTCAAAGACGCCATTACTGCTGGAGAGAGAGATCATAATCTCCTAAAATAGATTTATGTGAGAGAGTTTATGATCAAACGGAAATTGTTTCCGATTATCAAGTAACCGCTGCAGCGTGTTTGCTTGAAGATTTATGCACTTATATGGCCAAATTGTGACTCTCATTCGTGTTTACTCGGTGAAGGCTTTCCCCCCGCTGAGTACATTACTATGGGAACGGCAACTCTCAATGAAGTTCAAACGCGCGTCCTCGCGCACTCGCGTCAGTTTATTTATAACTTATGCCTGAGTAAATATTACATTGCCTTGATTCCTTTATCTGCTATAATTGCCGTGTTGAACTGAAGTCTGACATGGCAGATCGATTCAATCTGAAAACTGCTTGAGATTAGAAAAAACAGCATTACTATCCCCATTGTAATTGTGCAGGAATGATTTAAGAAATACTAATATTTAAGTTATTTTATTTCACATGAAGAAAGGCTTTATACACACACACACACACACACACACACACACACATATATACATATACATATATATATATATATATATATACACATACATATCTATCTATACACACATTTATATAGTAAATAAATGTATAAAGGGCTCCATATATATGCAGTGGAACTGCAGTCTGTTTAGAAAGTGGTAAGACTATATTAATAATACTTAATTACATCTTTAAAATAGAAATAAAACAAAGTATTCACATTAGTGAAAACTGACCGTTAAAAGCCAAGGATGTAATTAAACCGTAAACATTTTTATAAACTAATTGCAATTTTCAACACTTTGGGGATCAAAAAGCATTGTTATTTATTTTTTGGCATTTCGTTACAACACCGATGATCCCTCATGATGAAAAAACTCCATGTATGTTCCCTAGATGCCATTTTGTGCACTAACCAAGTATTGCAACACTTCTGTAATCAATTAATTATTTACTCATGTTTATTACCAATGTAAATGTTGTTTATTTTAGATTTATATTTAATATTCATTATTATTCTTTGATATTTCAGACCACTCACTGTTCAGCTGAATCATCAATAACCTCCAGTCTCTGCGTCAACTGACTCTTGTGTTCTTTAAAACATTAAATCTCACTAGTGACTTGTTAAATAACATTCATTCTCGTCAGTGACATGTTAACTCATGTTAAATCTCACAAGCGACCTACGAATTAACAAATCTCACTAGCGAGATGTTAGTTCACACTAAATGTCAATAGCGTCTTGTTAATTAACGTTAAATCTTGCTAGCAACATGCTAGATCACGCAAATTCTCACTAGTGACATGCTAGCTCATGCTAAATCTTGATAGCAACTTGTTAATTAACAATAAATCTTGCTACCAATATGCTAATTCAGCGAATTCTTGCCAGCAACATGCTTATTTATGTTAAATGTTGCTAATGACTTCGGAATTCATACTAAATCTTGCTATCAACAAGATAATTAACATTAAATCTTGCTAGCAAAATTGATCATCAATTGATTAAAGATTAAATTATGATCAAAGAACATAACGACACCTTAGTAACTGCCTAGAAACAACGCAAGGCAATAACTAACAAGTGTATATATGCTCAAGATCTAATTCTTTCCATCTATCTATCTGTAAACTTAAACAACTTTTTAAGCTTTTACAAATAAATTTAACTTTCAGGATAGGCTTTCTCAAGCCAACTGAAGTTTATATCATAAACTTCCTCTATATAGTTATTTTTATTAAGTTGGCTGAGAAGCAGCCAACTTACTGAAATGCTAAAAAACTTATTATTATTATTTTTCTGAGACTAAAATTTCTATACGCATCTCCTCCTACAGCTTTAGTGCTACAGGCCCCAAAATCAGAACAGGCCGCAGGCCGCATATTGTAGAAAGATGTGAATCGCCACATTTGAAGAGGGTGACAGCCTCTGTAAAATCATACCACACAATGGGGTGAAAGTTGCACCCCTGGGGTGCTAGAGCTGCCCAAATTTGCCCCATAGAGATGAATGGGGAAGGCCGTCCCATGAAACACCAACTACTATAGCAAAATGCATAGGGCTTTTGAATTGAACATAGCTGTGCATCACAGCGTCATAGAGACAAGGGGGAGGGCTCATTTTACTCATGCGACCAATGAGTGTCTCAGGATCACAGTGAAGCTATTAAGCCACGCCCTAGCAACCATTTAGAGCACCTTAGTAACCCATCCCATAGACTTCCATTCAAATTGATCGACTTCTATCTCTGGATAGAAAAGTCATAGATATTTGAGGGTGGGCTTGTATGACTCGGGCTAGCAAACTGCCTATCACCAACATCTTCAACACTTCCTAGCCACGCCCTAGCAACCATTATGGAGCACCTTAGCAACCAAATACAATGTGAGATATCTTCAGTTCTGAATGTCGTAGAGGCATTCTGGTTGGTTTATATGGTTCATTCTCACAAGGAGCCTTTGGAGTGACATCACTGTAGCTGTGAAGCCACTCCTTAGCAACCAAACAGAGTACCCTAGCAACCATTTAGCCAGACCTATATCTCTGCTTCTAAATGTCGTAGAGACATGGGGGTTGGGTCTATTGACTCATGCTAGCAAACAGGACTTCCAACATGCTACATATGCTAGCAGTGAATAGCTACATGCTAATAGTGGTTAGCTAATAGTGGCATGCTTTAATAGTGTTAAATTGTGCTTGGAATGCCATAGTAACTACCCAGAAGACCTCACAACTACCTAGTAACATCCTAGCAACCACCCTGGATACCCTAGCAACTGCCTAGCAACCACCCTGGATACCCTAGCAACTGCCTAGCAACCACCCCAGTTACCCTAGCAACCACCTTGCAACACCCTAGCAACCGCCCCAGATACCCTAGCAACTGCCTAGCAACGCCCTAGCAACCACCCTGTTTACCCTAGCAACTGCCTAGCAACCCCCAAAATACCCTAGCAACTGCCTAGCAACCACTCAGGATACCCTAGCAACCACCTAGCAACACCCTAGCAACCACCCAAAATACCCTAGCAACCGCCTAGCAACCGCCCCGGTTACCTTAGCAACACCCTAGCAACCACTCTGGTCACCCTAGCAACTCCTTAGCAACACCCTAGCAACCACCCAGGTTACCCTAGCAACCACCTAGCAACACCCTAGCAACCACTCCAGTTACCCTAGCAACCGCCTAGCAACACCCTAGCAACCACTCTGGTTACCCTAAATTAACGTTAATTAGCGAAATTAACGTTTCCGGTGCGACGTTCTCAGCCAACTTCTAAAGTTTGTCTCGACGAACTTTATCCTCTCTAGTTATTATTATTTTTCTTCTTACCTAAAATTCTAAAAGAATCTCCTCCTACAGCTTTAAAGCTACAACCACTAAACTTTGCTCAGACTTCAGACCTGTTCTGACTTGAGTTGCTATATCATTTCTAAGGGATCGGGGGTACGATGTTCGCCCCAGGGGCGAAAAAGCAGCCGAAAAATCCCATTGACTTAACATTGCGACGAACTTTGACGATTAATAACTCGGAGCGAGGAATTTGTAAAAAGATGAAACTCGCCACATTTGAAGAGGGTGACAGCCTCTGTAAGAACATACTACACAATGGGGTAAAAGTTGCACCCCTGGGGTGTTAGAGCTGCCCAAATTTGCCCCATAGAGATGAATGGGGAAGGCTGTCCCATGAAACAACATCTACTATTGCAAAATGCATAGGGATTTTGAATTGAACATATCTCTTCAGCACAGCGTCACAGAGACAAGGGGGAGGGCTCATTTTACTCAGGCGACCAATGAGTGTCTCAGGATCACAGTGAAGCTATTAAGCCACGCCCTAGCAACCATTTAGAGCACCTTAGCAACCCTTCTCAAACTGGCAAACTGCCAATCACCAATGTTTTCAATACTTCCTAGCCACGCCCTAGCAACCATTATCGAGCACCTTAGCAACCAAATGCAAAGCGAGATATCTTCAGTTCTGAATGTCGTAGAGGCGTTGTGGTTGGTTTATATCGTTCATACTGTCAAGCAGCCTTTGAAGTGACATCAATGGCAGAGGCTTAGCCACTCCTTAGCAACCAAACAAAGTACCCTAGCAACCGTTTAGCCAGACCTATATCTCTGCATCAGAAAGTCGTAGAGACATGGGGGTTGGGTCTATTGACTCATGCTAGCAAAATTGACTTCCAACATGCTACACATGCTAGCAGTGAATAGCTACATGCTAATAGTGATTAGCTAAGTGTTAAATTGTGCTAAAAATGACATAGAAACTACCCATAACACCTCACAACTACCTAGTAACATCCTAGCAACAACTCTGGATACCCTACCAACCACCTAGCAACACCCTAGTGACCACCACGGTTACCCTAGCAACCGCCTATCAACACCCTAACGACCACCCAGGATACCCTAGCAACTGATTAGCAACGCCCTAGCAACCACTCTGGTTACCCTAGCAACTGCCTAGCAACCACTCTGGTTACCCAAGCAACTTGAAAAAATCCTGAAAAAAGACTTGCAGGTCTACAATCGATTTTTTTACTTTAATTAGTAAGTTTAATCCCTCTATTTTACATACCAAACTATGAAATACTGGCAAACATATCAAAGATTGCAAATATAACTAGAAAATGCTGCTTACTTCTGTGTGTGGGAAACAGCGCCATTCACTGACCAACTGAATCATCAGTAATCTCCAAATAAATCTTGTTAGCGACATGTTTTAAAGTTTAAACTCTCAAAACTCTCAAAGCTGTTACAACTAATTTAAACTTTCAGGCTAGGCTTTCTCAAGCCAACTGAAGTTTATAAAATAAACTTCCTCTATCTAGTTACTAATGGTATTGTCCAAAAACACTGTAGACTTTGGTTTATTTTATATAAAACCTATATTAAATATCTATATATCTATAAAACAGGGTATTACAAATGGTATTGTAGAAAAACATTTTACTGCTATGTATATTTCTTAAAAAAGCATCAAAGCATGCAAAGGTTATAAAAATAAATAAGTAGTATTGTCCAAAAACACTGTACTGTTTTTTTCATAAATGCATCAAGTTACATGATACAAGTCCAAAACATGGCATTACTTTGATGCTTTTTTTTTTTTTTGGTAGTGCAGAGGAAGTAAAGGAGTGTGATGTGAGCAGGTTTTGAGCACTGAAGGGTGTAGGGGTCAGGAGAGGTGCGGATCTCTCACCAGAGCTTGCGGGAGCCGCGGCGCGTCTCATCCAGTCCTGCGGCTCTTCCCTCTCCACCGGCGCGCGCTCAGCAGACCCTGATCTCCCGGCGGAAGGACGTTGACCTCCGGCAGCGAGTGACCCGTCCCGTGGCCGTACAGCGGAGGCCACTCTTCACGCACGCCCGGGACGAACCCGGGACTCCACGAGCTGCCGGTGTGATGCAGGTCATCCCCGAGCGCGGGGCCCGGGTGGTACACGCTGTAGTGAAATGATGATGATGATGCATGCCACTGACAGGCATGAGAAAGGAGAGAGAGAGCATTATCTTAACTTACACCGCATTTATTCCCGTTCAGCACCTCCAGCTCATCATTAGACTTTATCATGATCAATTATTATTTATCATTTATTTATCATTATTTATTATTTATCATTATTTATTATTATATTACAATAGGCATTTTATATATGCATATATATATATATATATATATATATATATATATATGTGTGTATGTAATTATATTGCAATGTTATTATTTACAGTATTGCACTTAATATAGGTCTTGTAAGCTGTTTTTGAATACAGACTAATTCCTCTGATAAAAGACCAAAAAGTCCTGAGTTCTGTTTGGTTTGGTTTTTGTTTGCGTAGGGATTATTCAATAATCTGCACATGTAGTTTTGAGATCTTTGTCATATTCTTAGAAGGCCTGGAAGACCATGTTTTCTTTATTTTTATTTCTATAGCTCCAGAAATGCTGTTGATGTCCGTCTCTGCTGGGCCTCAGGGGGGCAGTGGACAGCTGTCTCACACTCACTCATTCCTCAAGTCTAAAGCATTCCTCATTACCATAGATAGACAGTCACTTCCTTCTCATTATCATGCCAGAAGATTTTGCATGTTATGACACTGATATATCACTGAACCCGATGATGAGCAAGAACTTTCCCAGTCTGAAATTTACTTAGTATGACATGAGTTACTCTGCGAGTTTTGACGTTCATGCAAGTCTTATGATGCGAGTCTTATGATGTGACATGCTACACACAATCTAAATGTGTTTTCAGCACATAATTATTAAATATGCGGTTTTCTTTAACTCATATTTTTTAGAGACTACATGGAATACGTATACCAACAATTACATTTAGACACAATGTTAAAGTTCTGTGCACAATGTTAAACACATTCTCTTTTTCATATATATTGGTATTAATAAATATTTTAATTATTGCACACTTCTAGTATTAATATAAATTTCCTCGTGTTACATATATGCTCAAACTTGTCTAAAATTCAGTGAACAAATGTTTCTAAGCATTTTAAGCTGTACTGTGTCAAACTTTCTTCCATGCATGTCATTTTTTATTCTCTCTCACATGTAGTTTCCCTTTCTTTCCCCTTTTGTCCACTTAAAAGTAAGCATTCTCAAGTGTGCACACACACACACACACACAGACAGAGTTGATCCTTGAGCAGTGTTTGGGATTGGCCATCTCTCCTCCTCCATTTCCTGTCTGAGCACTTCAGCATGTTCCACGTTCATCAGTCGTATTTGAAACTGTCCAGCCGTAGAAGCGACCCAAACCTTTGACCTCTAAATCCAAAGAATGGAGAAACATTTCTGTAAAATGAATTTTTTATAATATAATAATACTTATTCTAGATGTAGCATGCATGCTGTGTGTAAATGTTTATATAAATGTATTTTTGGAAATAGAAATCTTTTTAACATCTGAAGAAACGTGTACGGTATATTTACTGTAGTGCAAGTCAAATAACATCAATCCCTGTGTTATGCATACTTGAATTGAAATGCATAATTTATTTCATGCAATATGTATGCAACAAATGCATAAAATATCCATATGTTCCCTTACCACAGGAACTCCTGTCTCATTCCTAAAGAAAAATAAACAGCTTTAGCGATGCATTTACTGGAAAAGACCAATTGCACCCACAGTGAAGATTTCCCCAAAGTTCAGCAGATGTTCTGCTTAAAATAGATAAAACAAGATTATAAAGGCAGGAGTGAGGTTTTATTGTTAGATTTGCTGTTTCTGGTCCAGATATAGAGCTTTAGTTTCATGCTCAGCATTTCTCAGACGTCTGTTAGTGAGATCTAAACCACAGCTCTTTAAGCAGGACGTGTGGCGCTGCAGTTCTCCGTCATAACAAGTTATTTCCCTCTGCGAGACACCGAATTCATCTTTAACTGTTTATTAATCTCAATATGGATTAATGTCTCTTCAGATCATTTTAGCATCAGCGCTCATGAGGAAATCTTCTCTCTGTTTTTATAGGGAGAAAATGCCCACTGCAACTTGAAAGTTGTACTTTTTTCAGTTCTTCAGTAATCATGAACGAAAAAAAGCAGATTTAATAATATATTCAACTTTAGAAATGCACATATGCGTAAGTATGTGCTACTTTACCAAAATAATGATGTTTTATCACAACCAAGGTTTTAATAAACCACACCAATAAAAAATGCATTGAATATTTTAATAATACCTGTAATTATATTTGAATCATTTACTTTAATTGAATGGTGCTTTGATGTTATATATGGTTGCTAGGGCGTTTCTATGCAGTTGCTAAGGTATTCTGTGTGTTGCTATGCAGTCAATGAGGCATTTCAGGTAGTTGCCTTATGATGCAAAGGCTATTCCATAAAAAGGCAAGCCTTTTGTCTCTGTGAGAGTGTGTGTGTGTGTGTGTGTGTGTGTGTGTGTGTGTGTGTGTGTGTACGTGTTTCAGGTAAACCCTATGTTATGGGGCCGAAGTGTCTCCACAAAGATGACTGTATAAAAATCATTAAGTGTAGGAAATGTCCCCAAAAATATGAAAACCTATTGTGCGTGTGTGTGTGTGTGTGTGTGTGTGTGTGTGTGTGTGTGTGTGAGAGAGAAAGTATATGTGTTTTATGAGGACACAAATGTGTATAATGACATGGGTATTGCAACATAAACATGGTTTATGAGAACACCTCGTAAAGTAAACGGCTTAAAAAACATAATAAAATGTTATAGAAAATTTTCTGTGATGGAAGATTTAGGGGTAAAGTTTGTGTGTGTGTGTGTATGTGGGTGGAATATACCGTTTGAACAGTGTAAAAAACAGTACGCTTCTGGAGTGTCCCATTTAAACCACATATTCTGGAGTGTGTGTGTGTGTGTGTGTGTGTGTGTGTGTGTGTGTGTGTGTGTGTGTGTGTGTGTGTGCTGTTTTTGAGCGGAGTGTTACGTTGACAGTGACATTCCAACTTTTAGAGACTTTAAAAGGAAGCACCTCCTCCTCTCTAATCCCAAAGGACACACACACACACACACACCATTAACTGACAGAGGCCTGACCAATTAGTTCCTTCAGTGGCTCTTTATGAGATGGACTGCAGATAAAGCGAGCCGTGAGAGAATGCAAAGCTGCAAGAGCCACATGCTCCAGTGCTTCAGTTTACTGTTCTCAACTCAGTCTGACTAATGAGACCGTTCACTGATGACTGACCCCAGATCAGCTCGTCTGAGCCACAGGAGAGCTGATCCCGGGTCAGTGTTTCTGTCCACCGGATGTCAGAATCCCTGAGGCAGGAGAGATTTGGACAAAACGTCTGCCAGACACACATTTTAGAGTTGTGCTCATACTGCAGACCTCAACATTATCACTTTTAAAATCTATTTCCTCTCTCTTTTGTCAGATGTTTCTGTGTGTGTGCTTGTTGGACTGTGGAAAAGTCAAATAAATGTTCAGCGGGTTATAGAACATCATAAAGACAGAGAGTGTGTGTGTGTTTGTGTATATTTTCTGCACATGTTTATGTGAGTGGGACATGCTGTCAGACACACATGAGGATGAATGGCTACTGTTAATCTGGGTCCATCTGCATTGGGCTCGTGTGTGGTCAAAGACTTTAATCAAACTTATCTCATAACATTGTTTGAAATTAGAGGATGTTTACTGAGTTCACAGATGGACAAACCCATACGTTTCACAGATCCAGCGCTGTGTTGACGTCTCTCTGGAACGGTTGTTTTCTGATTCAGCAAATAAAGCTAAATGACAGATTTTAATAACTTTGTGTATTTGGACAGTTTGTTCCTTCCTTAAAACAAAACAGATTTATGAATGTGCCAACCTTTTTTTTCTTCAACATGACTCACTTTTATTCGTTTTATTCCAGTTTATTGGTGTCTCGGCATTTGATGTCTTGGCATTGGCTCGGCATTTTTAATTAGTATCTTTGAAATTAATGCTGCACGCAAAACTAAAAGAGAAGAGAACAGTATATATAAAAAACTTTTCAGATGAACTGCTTTAGAAATAAACCATAGCTACATTATATAACTATAAGCCACAAATTACATGCATATGCCCATCTAATATAATTCCAGTGCTGTGGTTTGCTTTTTTTTATTTAATTAGCTTATTGCACATCTCACATGGATTTACTCGATTGTAACGGATCATGCAGCATTTAATGAGTTAAATATCACTGAAAATTGTATTTATAATTCAATTATCATTTAAATAGTTGAATGCTGATATCTGTGTCTCGCATATCCCATGACTGAATCAAATGATTTGTGTCGCGTTCTGAAGTATTTGAATCAAAGGCTTTGTAAAGGTTTCGAAGGAAGGAACAGAATGCATCAATACACAGGACAGCTTGCATTATTTGCATACCATGAGTAATATGAATATAAATGGCCCTTTCATACCCAAGAACGATAACTATAAAGAGATATATAGTATGTTGTTGCAAGCGAACGAGTGCTGCCATTGAGCCGTCCGTTGCTTTAAATGCTAGATGGATTGTGATTGGCTGTTAATGTTTTTATCAGCTAAAAAAAAAAAAAAAGTAATTGATTTCAACAATATTGTTTCTTTGTGTAGTTATTGTTACAGTTGTTTAGAACGATATTTATATATTTATCCTTAAAGTTATCGTCCTTAGTGTGAACGGGCCTTAACTCTTTTTTTTTAAGCATTAAAAGTTGCTAGTTTCAGTGTACATGTCAGATATTTAAGATCTGTCAATTAATCTTCATCCTGATGGTTCTTGTTTCTTATTCTTGTTTCTTAGCTGATTCTCATTTCCTCATGTATTTAAACCCTCATGTTCTCCCTTGTCTTTGTCGGTTATTGTCAGTGTTAAACTTATGTCTTGTTGTGTGTGGATGGTCTCTCCGTGTGGTTCATCTAGCGCTGAGTTCACACCATCTAGTGCCGTTTATGTTTGTTTTTCAAAGTGTTTTTGTTTATGTTTTCTGAATAAAGAGAGTTTAAGTTTGAACCTGCTGTTTCCTCGTTGTCTCCGCATCGCACACGCACAATAGTGTAGGGATGTGGCAAAACGAAGCTTCTGAAGCAGTGAAGCTTTTACATGAAACTGTGTCTGTGCTTCGAAACTTTTGACACAGTGCTCTGCTCTGCTATCTGGTGCTCAATAAACATTCCTACACCAACTGTGTCATTCAGAAGTTTTGTTCATTGGGAAGGTTTATTTGTATATTTAATAAGTTTAATTGTATTGTGCAACTTTTTTGTGTGTGTGTGTATTCCTTACAAAACAACAAAAACACACATATTGGTAAAAAAATTATAATAAATCACAATTAGATATGCATTTACCGTAGTATTTTCCGCGCCATAAGGCAAAAGGATTATAATGCGGATTATAATAATGTTTCAATTATGGTTCTATTTCTGTACTCAAAAATTATAATTATATATTATAGGGCTCATGCTAAAACATATGGTCTAAAAAAAAGGTAACGGAATTAAAACAGAGAGTTTGATTGAACTTTACCGTTTAACAATACACTGTTTAACAAAACAAGTTATGTTTTAATCAATCCATTCAAATCCATCAAAGTCATAATTTTCTGTGTCTGAATTGAAAAGCTGGGCAATTTCGCGATCAAACATGCAGGTGTTGTGCCGAAATCTGACCCCCCCCCCCCCCCCCCCCTCTCGAGCATTCATTAATATGCGCTTCCTTGAGCATATTCGCTTATCGCTCAATATTTTCTACACAGCAAACAACCAAAGCGTGCAAACACCCACCCATCAGGTGAAAAAAATAATTAAATATGATTATATTTAATATAATTCATGCACAAGTACAATGAGGAGAATAATATAATTTTTTCTAATTTTCATGCAGCAGGAACATAATTTCAATGTGAACTCAACAGTTTTGCTGGTGCAATCCATCTGACATGTTTTTTGCATCTTTTATACACATTATTTCATTTTCTATGTATTCATTTGTGTACTCAAACATCCGTGCACTATGGGACGGCTCAATCTTTGCGCTCTGAGTCCGTCGTGAAGTGTTAGGGGTGTGACGAAGCTTCGTTCATACAGGTCACGTGACAGCCCCATTTCAAAGCAATGATCCGAAGCACTAGTGTGTCGAAAACTCGAGACGTGTATCGAGCTACCCATCCCTACCATAGTGTGTAACTCTGTCCTTAAAGGGACAGTTCACCCAAAAATCTGATTCTCTCACCTTCAAGTTGTCTGAAACCTGCATGCGTTTCTTTCTTCTGCTGAACACAAAAGAAGATATTTTGAAGTATATGAGTAGCCAAACAGCTGATGGGCCCCACGGATTTCTATAATATTTGTTTCCCATGCTATGTAGGTCATTGGGGCCCATCAACTGTTTGGTTACCCATATTCTTCAAAACATCTTTATTTTTGTGCAAACTATCCCTTTAAATCAAACGTGATAGAGCAATCAACAGCTTATTCTTAAGCAGAAAAAAAAATAAGCCCAAGAATGTACAATAACAAAATGTCTGTGACAAGCCGGCATTGTAACTCTTTGGCACAGAACCTTTTATTCCTGCACTTTTGGTGTGTAGCTTGTTGTTGTAGCTCCTGTGTGTCTGTTCAAGGCCTCTAATGAGACTCAGTTGATCAGGACATTTTGTGTTCACTCACACAATTACAGGGTGAATGCCAACAACTTCTCTCTCTTCCCCTGTAATAAAGTGAAAAGGTCTTACTCAGCTGTTGGATGTTGTTATGAATTTGCAAGCTACCCTGCTTGCTGCCCGAGAGAGAGAGAGAGAGAGAGAGAGAGAGAGAGAGAAGCCAAGATTGAAAACAGACCCTCATATTTTGTATATGTGTATGCGTGAGCTCTCAGCACCATATGCTGCTTTTGACACACCTTCCCTCCACAAAAGCTGCACTTTATTCCATTGCATTTTCCATTTTTTTTATTTTGGCTCGAGTGTCGTCTGCACAGTGCTTTTCTGCCGTGAAAAGAACTTTCTCTCCTCTTTTTGTTTCTTCTTCTTTTCTTCTCTTCAGCAGGGCAGTTCATTGTGAGAGTTGCCAAAATCCATCTCATTTCCCGACGGCTCGTGTTTTCAGCGAAACAGAAACAGGCGACTGTTGCTGAGGAGTTCTGGCTGCGCTCGTGTTGTTGTGTGCTTCCTCAGGTCTGCTAAACCACTGGAAGAAAGACCCGGTGCATTCACAGAGGCCTCCTGCTCCACATGGTACGTTTGTTTTTGTTTTCCGAAAAATGTCATTGCTAACAGGTCTCTCTTTCATAGCTCACGCACAACCGTTTGGAAGTTCTTAAAGAAAATTATACTTTTATTCAGCAAGGACTCAAGGATTAAGTCCTTGCTGAATAAAATATTTACAGCAAGGATTAAACTGATCGAGTAAAGTTATTTATAATGTTATAAAAGATTTCAAATGACATCTTTTCAAATAAATGCTTTACTTTGGAACGTTCAATTCTTCATAGAATCCTGAAAAGTTTCCACGAAAATAGTTTTTTTTTTAAATCAGAAATGTTTGTTGAGCAGCAAATCATCATACTTGCATGATTTGTGAAGGATCATGTGACACTGAAAACTGGAGTAATGATTCTGAAAATACAGCTTTGATCACAGGAATAAATTACATTTTACAATCTATTAAGATAGAACATATTATTATAATAAAATTAATACAATAATAAATATAATATTATAAAAATATTAATATTTAAAAATAAATATAATAATAATAATAAATTTAAATAAGATTCACAATATTGCTGTTTTTACTGTATTTTTGATCAAATAAATGCAGCCTTAGTGAGCAGAAGAGACTTCTTTTATAGTCTCTAAAAATAGTCATTTTTTTCTTTTTTCTTTTACTTTTAGTATGAAAACATAAGCTTTAGTATTATCTATAAGCGTGTGTGCTCAAAAACAATGACAAACGTTCAGGACTTTTAGTGTGTGTGCACCAAAAGCGAAGTGTACACACAGTAGATAATAAACAAAGTCAATGCAAAGACATGAATATTTGCAAATTGTGCGACCTGTTGTCGTGAACATGCGATATTCACCTCAATCACGTCTTTCGTGCATGTCGTAAAATTTCAACTCAATTGGGAAATTCATATGACAGGTTGTCGCACAAGCCAATCAGCGAAGAGCTAATGCACACTATTTGTGTCAGAAAATGGTATTGACACACTAATTATGACCTCAGACAGATACTCCATAGTTGGTGTCCATCTGAGAAATAATGGCAGTAACCCTATCTAGCAGACCATCAAACGGATCATCCTAAAATAGCTCTGGAAGCGGCTGTCATCCAGGCACAGTTCCTGAAGAAGAGTCGTGTGCGCTGAAGCTGAGACTAAAATCAGTGAATTATTCACACATTACATTTATTATATTCCACATGAGGAATGGCACATATGGTGCATTATATGGAGACAGGGAACGATTCAGACAGAGTCAATGTGCTTTCCATTGGGGAGAATGAAGTCTGTTTTCACGTTAATGTCGCGTGAACCATTGGAGCGCACACACAGTCTCCGGTCCAGAGACATGATGATACAGAACGGATCATATGCGCCATAAACATGTTTTATCTGTTTGGATTCTGCACAAAATGCTATATTTTAAAGTAATATGGAGAAGATTAGGAGGAGAAACGGTTAGCGATTTGGTAGAAACTGCGGCTTTACTGAACTCAACAGCTTATAAACAAAACGCTATTGGGTGCTTTTAAAAAAGGGGAAGGAGCTATTCGATATGTTCCTTTCTGTCCTCCTGTTTCAGTGGAAATTACGTCAACAGATTGAATAATATGCCATGTTTCCAAGCACGTCAGTTTGCCTTTAAAAACATTTAAAAATCGCACTGATCCCAAACTCTTGAACGGGAGTGTGAGGTTCTTCTCAGTTGCTCGTTCAAGCAAATAAAGTAAAAGATAAAGACCCAAATGATTCACCAGTTGACGTCTAAAAAGCAATAAAAATAATGTGAGATTATTCAATGAGAGGTCACGATGACTTTTGATTGCAGATTTTAAATCTGTGCACAGTTTGAGACATTGTTGAGATTCTTCTGAAACTCTAGAGGAGCTGCAAGAGATTATTAGGGTCTTTTTCTCAGACGAAACAGGAGACTTAAGCAAAACTGTCTCTTTGCAGAAATAGTCGATGCATTAAAGAGATCTCATCTGTGACTTTTCTGTTGTTAACTGCATTAGGCTTTAGTCTGTGGTACCTTTGTAGGGATGTTGGTTTTACTAGCGAGTGAGTGAACCCTGCTGTGGTCATTTGACTAAATAAACAGATCTGCTGCCCAACCTCCTCTCCGTCTGGGACCCTGGAGACCGAAGCTTTAGCTCCATCCCTCCCTCGCGCAGCTGTACGAGTGGCCAATACAAAACGGCAGATAATTGGACGCTGTAGCTCAGACGTCGAGAGAGAGACGAGGAGAAGCATACAGCGAGAAGTTGGCAAGAAGAGGCTTTTTCTAGACATGCTTTTGATCTGACGTCCAGGCGTCTACACTGCTAGGGGGAAGAGATGTGAGTGGATTCATTTCTTTTCCATTCTGTAATGTTTTACTACATTAGGTTTTGGGAAAACTCTGGTTTGAAATAGTTTTGTAGTCTCAGGGTTGGAAAAGAAGCTGGTCAGCAGAACTGTGATATTTTCCAGAAGTTAGATTGTTGACGATTGTAGACTGAACTTTGTTTAGAGGACATTCATAACTCTCTTACGTTACTGAAGGTTAATGCATATTCTGTCAACAAGAAGTTTACCGTTTTCACCCAGATGTGGGCAGTGATAGATGCCATTTGAGTGCCTATGAGATTTATCTCATCTGAAAGATGTCGTACGTGAGACTTTTTCTACTTTTATTTGGGAAAGGCCAATTTTTGCTGTTTGCTTGTGTGTTAAACACGTTGCAATTGAACGAGAATGTGCTGCACAAACAAATCTGTGTTTTACAGTCTGCGTTTGAACACCTTTACGCACGGTCGTCAACGTCTGTGAGAATTTACAGATGTTTGTTTTGGTGTGTGAGGTGTTGTCTTCCGTGTGTGTTGAACTGTGGTGCTGATGGTTTATTTGAACGCTTCTGCTGTCACTGAAACTCTCTCTGTCGTTTCTCAGCACTGTTTGTGTGTCGTATAACAACATTTAAAGGACAACAGCATACCACAATCTGGTCGTTTAAATTCATGGCTTTTATCATATGCTGCTTACGAAGCAAATGTTACAATGTTTAGATCCTTACGATGAGCCTTTTTCAATACGTTTTAAAGGCTGTATGGAAAGCTCTTTTTTTAAATCTTAAACAGATAAATGGATACTATCCCCAAAAAAAAAACTGTTTGTATTTAAATAGGCAAATGCTTAAGAGTCTATGTATCATTATTGCAGTGATTATTATGTTTATAGGCAACAGTTCTTGTAACCTTCATTGATGAAGTGTGTAGCTTTTCATTTCTTAAAAATGTCAAGATTCATCAATTGTGAAAGAATGGTTGGGAGGAACATGAAGAATCATTTCCACTCATGAATCAGTCCAGACCTTAAATTCAGTGAAAGTTTTTGGGATGTGCTGGAGGAAACTTTACAGAGTGCTGGTCTCTTGCATTGCCAATACAAGATCTTCACAAAAAAATAAAAGTCACTTCTTGACCAAAAATTTATGCATCTCTTGATGGAAATCACATGACAATATTTTTTTCATTAAGAGGGGCATACATTTTTCGTCAAGAAGTGACTTTTTTTTGCCCTTGCATATAATATTATAATATAATATGCAAGGTATCCATTAATATCCATGAATGAATGCAGAGAGTAATATAATATAATATAATATAATTATATTATATTACATTATATTACATTATATTACATTATATTATATTACATTACATTATATTACATTATATTACATTATATTACATTATATTATATTATATTACTCTCTGCATTCATTCATGGATATTAATGGATACCTTGCATATTATATTATATTATATTATATTATATTATATTATATTACATTATATTACTCTCTGCATTCATTCATGGATATTAATGGATACCTTGCATATTATATTATATTATATTATATTATATTATATTATATTATATTATATTACTCTCTGCATTCATTCATGGATATTAATGGATACCTTGCATATTATATTATATTACATTACATTACATTACATTACATTATATTATATTATATTATATTATATTATATTATATTATATTACTCTCTGCATTCATTCATGGATATTAATGGATACCTTGCATATTATATTATATTATATTATATTATATTACATTACATTACATTACATTATATTATATTATATTACATTATATTACTCTCTGCATTCATTCATCCATCCATGCATTTATCCATCCAGGATACGTATTTATAGCTGTTTTCATAGAAGGTAGAATAGTAAAAATGGCATTATTGAAACAAGGTTTGCACACTGTTAACAAAATTCTATTTTGCGTGAATTATTTTCCACTGCAACCCAAACATTTGTCGAAGTCCGAGCCAGCTGTAGTTCATTGGCACTGAAGTTTATCTGAAGCAAAGGACTTTGTATATGTTCCGATCATCACACAGATGTTCAACAGCTGATCTCAGTTTTCAAAGCTCTTGTATGCTAATGCTCTGGTGCAGAACCTTCATAGCATGGCGTTCTAGAAAGTCCCATTACTCATGCGGTTCTTGTTCAACTCATTGTTGTGTCATGAGGAGTTTCTGTACAGTTCTTCTGGAACAGGCTGTTATTGCTAATGTGTGTGAGTAAGACATGAGTGTACGTGATATCTGCGATTGGACTGCCGGGAGTGAAATCGTTGACTTTGTTACGGATGGATCTCTCTATGACTGCTGCGTCACCAGCTGTTTCCTGAGCCCCCTCATCTGGGCCGCATACCAGTCCCATGGAAAATGTGCTCCCCATTAGCAGCGGATGAGTGGAGCTCATGAACAGGGTCAGGCAGAACCGCAAAGACCTCCGTGTGTCGTCATGATCTGCTGCGCTGAATCACGAAACACACAAAACACTTCAGAAAATATATCTTTGAGTGCTTGGTTCCTTCAAAGGCACAATACAGAATAATGATAAACTAAGCAGGAAATAAATGATGTATTTGCTTCAAACTATGTTAGGCTTTCAAATGTTTAAAAATTCATTCGTTCATTTAATAATTCATTAAATTCAATGCTAAGCTTTAATTCTCAGTTTTGCACCACATGACAAAACTTGAATTAAAAAACTAATTAACAAATATTAACAAACTCATTCATTCATTCATTAATTCGTTAGGTCATTCATTAATTCGTTAGGTAATTCATTCATTCATTCATTAGGTCATTCATTCATTCCACCACTCATTCATTCATTCATTCGTTAGGTCATTCATTCCACCATTCATTCATTCATTCATTCATTCATTCATTAGGTCATTCATTCATTCCACCATTTATTCATTAGGTCATTCATTCATTCCACCGTTTATTCATTCATTCATTCATTAGGTCCTCCATTTATTCTTTCATTCTTTAGGTAATTCATTCATTCGGTCATTCATTCATTAGGGTATTCATTTGGTGATTTAGACATTCATTCGTTAGGTCAATAAGTCATTCGGTCCTTCATTTATACGCTCATTCATTCATTCAGCCCTTCATTTATTTGTTCATTCATTAGGTAACTTATTTGTTCATTAATTAATTTGGCCCTCCATTTATTTTATTTGTTTGTTAATTCATTAGGTCACTTATACATTAAGTCCTTCATTTATTCATTCATTAGGTCATTCATTAGTTCATTAATTTGGTCATTCATTCATTCATTAGTTAGGTCAATAAGTCATTAGGACCATCATTTATTTATTCATTCCTTTAGGTAATTAATTTGGTCATTCAGTCATTCATTTGTTAGATCAATAAGTCATTAGGACCTTCATTTATTTATTCATTCATTAGGTAATTAATTTGTTCATTAATTCATTAGTTCCTTCATTTATTCACTCGTTCATTTGTTAATTAATTTGTCAATCTATTCACGAGGTCCTTCATTTATTAGCTCATTCATTTGTTAATTCATTTAATTAATTCATTCACGAGATCGTTCATTAGGCCGCTCAATCATTAATCGGCTCCGTTCTTGTTTTCTGCACAATGACAATGACGTTGAATCCACCCCCCCCCCCCCCCCCCCCCCCCCCCCCCCAATCATTTTCATCTATTACAGCTGTTTCCGTGAGTAATGAATTGGTAATGAAATGGGTTTGCAGGCATGACTAATATCTTAAAAACTATTTCATGGTTTTCCATTTCATTTCCTTCCAAATTGTCCAAAACTCAAGGTATTTTGATGTTACCGTGAAAAATTGCAACAAAAAAACATTGACACAATTTAGATTTTAGTCTCCTTCTGCACTTGAGCAGAAGTTTTTCTTCCTTCATCAGGGTGAAGTGCCTTCACTCATTCACTCAACTGCCTGTTTAATCTGCTGTGTCCTGCGCTTAATGACCGCTGAGATTACAGCACGCAGAAATAATGATGACCAACGACTATTACAAGAATGCAGAAAGAAGACAGATGATGGTATCTTTATCAATCTATACGAGCTGCATTTCTGTCTCTCTGCGCTCAGTCCAAGTAAAACAGAGACACAGGGAGACAGTGTTGGGCTCGACTGGGAAAACTGGCTGAGCAGACCAAAGAAAATATTATCAGACCTTCTTTCGATAACTAGTTCTCTTTAGGAAAGACAGAATACTGTGTGTTTGTGTGTGTTTGCATTGGCATGTATGTCTGAGTGTTGTGTGCATGACTGTTTGTTGCAAAACCCGTAAGACTTTCGCTCATTTTCGTAACTCAAATGAAGATCTTCTTGATGAAATCTGAGATCTTTTTCTCCCTCCATTGACAGCCTTCGCAACTACCACTTTCAAGCCCCAGAAAGGTAGCCTGGTAAAGACATCCTCAAATGAATCCATGTGACGCCACTAAGTGGTTTAACTTCAATGTTACCTCCAACACATGCATCATGGAAATTAATATTTTGCAAATAAAGTTTATATTTTGTTTTTTTAAATATGTAAAAATACATGGATGGAAGCATTGCTAGCTATGTTTCCGTTACACACTTGCAGAGTGATCAGGCATTTGTGTACTTGCGCTCAAGTGTGTTTCTGGTCTTACACTCATCCCTTCATCACCACAGGAATGCTACAGCCACTTCCTCATCCTTCATTTCCTTTCCTTCTCCGTGGCTCTGATAGCAGGCTGGTTGAACTCTGAGTCTGAGTGTGAGCAGTAATCATTTAAAGCTGTCTCTCTCGTTGAGTGTTTCTGATGTGGGGTGTTTGACAGGTTGTTTGCAGGAATGGGGTTTGGTTTGATGAGTTCATGTTTTTGACTGTGACTGTATTATCTTTCAGTCATTCCGTCTTTGGCTTTTTGAGTCATTGTTTATTGGTGTTTACTACGGCAGGCATCACTTGTTGGTCATAGTTACGGTTGGTGTTTTGTAATATAATAATTTCCACCTGCTTTATCATAAAACAGCTGAAAACAAATGATACAGATGGACACTGAAAGAGAGATGAGAGACTTGAGACAGTGAAGGATTCATTCATTCAGATAAAACATATGCAAAGCAATTGGTAACACTTTATGGTGAGGGTACATGAATTATCATGAATTCATCCATGAACTTATGCATGAATTAATGCATTAATATCTCATGACTCATCAGGAACTAACAAACAATTCTTCTTATGAAGAATACAGCAAATACAGTCCTATCAGTCAAAAACACATTGAGCCAGTGACTTTGCCTTAGTGAGACTGTCACAGTGCTTCATCGGACCCTTAATGGCTTCAACGGCTGTTTTTGGGAAAGGGTCTAAAACTCCAGATGTGGCCAATAGCTTCAGGCTGCAGTTTTTCCTGGTTCCTCAGCATCCGGAACGGAACTTTCTGGCATTCTCTGGTGACATCTCTCTGGCTCCTAGTCACTCGAAGTCTGTCTGAAAAGTTATAAACACGACCATAAAGTCAAAATTGTGCAGTTCTTTGGAGAATTACGAGAAATCGGGAGAAAAAGGAGGCGAACTTTAACTTGTGGAGTCGCCTGTTTAATGTGGGACGTTTCTAAATGCTTTTTTCCTCATAACAATTCATCCTTAATGAGTTGAGAGGAGAGAACAGTTAATGTGAGAGATGCTGCCTCCCACATGAAGCGCACTCGCTGCTCCTCCTCACCACACTTATTTCTGCACTTACAGACCAGCAGCCTGAAACCCCAGACGCGCTGTCAGCGTATACACCGGAAAAAATGAGTGTAGAAACCATTTTCACTCAGAAATTGCTAGTAAATTTCACAATTAATGACAAAGAAATAACAAGTAATGCATTCAATTAAATGTAAAAGTATTTATAGAATTATTTTGTAAGACATATTCCAATAATCTGTTTTACTTACAGCTTTGAAATCAATACAGCGTGAAAACAAACCTGACATCTGACGGAATTCAGAGTATCTAGTCAGAATTATTGTAATTTTCTGAGATTTTGTTTAGATATAGAAACTGTTTACCAAAAGGAATCTATGCACTGCTTTATTCTTAATTTAATCCAAATGCATTACTGCTACATTAATTCACCATTGCATTCTCTAAATGTTTTAAATGCTAAATGGTGACGAAAACAAAATTTTATTAGTGCACGCCTATTGACGTTTTTGTTTTTATGACACCACAATGACCAAATGGGAAAAGCTTTATTAAAATTAAATTTCCATCATTCAGCAATCTTGAATAATACAACCTATGAACTTTGACATGGATAAAGGAAAATCCTGCAGTTTGTGAGACTGTGTGAGTTGGTTGGTTTCATTTTCATACACTTTTAAAGGGGTCATGACATGTTTTTTTAATGGATTTTTTTATTTTATTTTAATGTGTTCCTTGAGGTTCACTTCTAATGGCTTGCACACACACACACAAAACCCCATAATAAATCTAAATTCAGAACTGAAACTGTCTGAAATGTTCAGTTTTTAATAGGTGGCTCCTTTAAGGCCCACTCGCCACTCTCCAGTGTATGTTTGAAAACATTGTTCCCTTGAATAATGAAATGCTTTGTTTAAAATGAGGAGGTTGTTTTAAGCTATGAAACTGGCAGGACGTTTTTATGGTACAATGACCTGTGCAGGAATTTTCATAGAATGTACTTACAAGTAAAATCATCAAGGCAAAAATTATATTTTTCATGAACACTTCAAAAAAAAAGATTCCATACAGCCTTAAATTGTTCTGTCAGGTGCTTCATATATATATAGAACCTTTTAGGGGTTCCCATCATGGGGTCATTTTATTGATTTGAGTTTTGATTAATATATTTTGTTTTAATTAAATTGTATTACTTAAGCATACTTTATCACTAGATAGTTTGAAATAGCTCAATACACATGTATTATGCGATCTTTAAGCTATTTCTCTTTAAAAATATTTATTTTTTACACAAAGCTTTCTTTAGAATTGAGTCAAGAATCCTAGGGTTATATAGAGAACCACATTGATTCTTTTTTAAAGAGTGTACAGTTTGTAGAAGATGAGATCAGCTTACTTGAGTGGCAGACATTATGTCTATAGTGGTAGGCTAAATTTGAGTAAGAGGGTGATTGGAAAATATCTTGCTGGTCTCTTGTGGTTTTAGGTAGTGGGAAACCAAACTAACCAAGATTATCTATGAAAGAGATGGGCAGTGTTGGCAGGGTTAACCCCGTCCACCTTGAAGGTTTATGTGGCTTCTATAGCTGCCTACCACTTACCTCTGGCTGGTATGTCAATCTGGATAGACCCTTTAGTTACCTCTTAGTTACCATGTTTCCTCCGTGGCATACTGAGGCTGAGGCCAGTAGTGCGTACCAGGGTTCCGGACTGGGATCTGTCTCTAGTGCTACAGGGCTTAACCCAAGCCCCCTTTGAACACATAGAGCAGATACCCATCAAGTTTCTAATTTTAAAAACTCTCTTTCTCTTTTCTATGACTTCTATTAAGAGGATATGCTCTATCAGTAACAGAATCAGAAATAGGGTCCAGTGTGAGGACAGAAGTGGCAAAAGACTGACCAGTTGTTTGTCAGTTTCAGGCCACTTTAGGCTTCTAAACCAACTATGAGCAGGTGGATAGTTGAGGCTATCTCCCTGGCTTACGAGTCGGGCGGATAACCTTCTCCTATGTCTCCACATTAGGAGTGTCGCTGCCTCAAAGGCTCTCATTGCTCCGGCGTACCTTTATCCTCCTGGTTCATGACATCATCATGCCACAACATGCATTCACACTTGATCAATTCGATTGTGCTTCATGAGGCAATACGCTGAAGCGTTCCTCTAGCATTTCGATGCAACATCTCGTTCTCTCTTCAGTGAACTAGAGTTGCATTCTTAACCTGAGGTGTTAAATACTTCTACTAAATTACTTGAACAAAAACACCACTGGAAATCATTCAACTCAAACTAGAAAACAAAAAGACCAGGGGTCTCATTTATAAAACTGTGCGTAGGATCCCTACTAAAAGTTTACGTGCACCCAAAAGCCAAAATATTCCGATTTATAAAACCTCACCATCTGTGTTGCCAATTCCCTTTATCTCCACAATGTGCATGAGCGTGGCTCGAAGTTTGCTTAAAGGTGCGCACATTCTCCCGTCAAGTTTGTTTTTTTTATAGATCACAACCTTTGCGTGGAAACTTGCGTACGTACGTTTCCAGTCCCGTTTTGTGCGTATGCACGCTTTACAAATGAGACCCCAGAAATGGGGATTAGTTTCCACTTCCGGGAGTACAGTTTCCTAGTGGACAGAGCTCTGGAGTGGAGAATGGTCTCAACAACCTCATTTGAGATACCAAAGTCTGGGCTCCCTCAGAGGCCAAGCCCATAGTCTCCACAGTTATGGGCAGGGATGGGTTAGGAGGTCCTGAGACAGGAGGAATCTCCCAAGGAGTTGCATCGAGGAAGGACACTAGGTCCGGGAACCACACTCTGCCCATCCAACTTAGGGCAATTAATGTGAGACAGACCTTGTCCCAGTGAAGTCTCTCCAGAACTCCGGGGAGTAGAGCAATGGGGGGATACTAACAACGTCCAGCTCCTCGGAACTGGACAGTTGCAGTACTGGTGTCTCTGCCTGTTCGATACGCTGAAGCGGTCCCCTAGCATTTCGATGCCGGTACCTTAATTTAGTGTTTGTGGTTATGATTTTTTTTTTAAGGGATCCTATCCTGATGCTTTTATACAAATTCAACTTTCCTTACTGTGTTGCTGTTTGAGCATGAAAAAGGTTTGAAATACACAAAGGCACTCTGAAGGAAGTTATTCTCTATATCAGTGTGGACTGTGTCTGAACTTCCTGAAACGTCTCCATTGCAGTCTCAAACTTTCTTCCAGGAACAAACTTGCCTCTGCATTCCTCATTTAAATAATTCTGCCAAATAGGCTCATGCAAAATAAAAGGGCAGGGCTTGGCTGAGTTGAATTAGAAGTGTAGAAATTTGAGCTTATGGTATGGGGCGTGACATTTCTCAAACATGCTGGAAATGGTTGACCAATTATAATTTTTTGGTCCACCTGACCAATCAGAGTGCTATGTGCTTTTCCGAAACAGCTGTTCTTGTCAGACTGGGAAGAGAGGTGCTGCAACAATTTAAAATATGTGAAAAATAATGTTTTTTTTTACATTTAAGCATGAAAGTAGTAGTCTATCATGCCAGATATAACATATATCATAAAATAGTAGAAAACTAATATTCAAAAAATATTTTTTCATATTAGTTCATGTTACTTCATGTTAGCTCAGGTCCATTAAATAATATTAACATACAACTTTTAATAATATTTTAAAATAAAATTTAATTTAATTTAATTTTCGGCCAATTATTGTATTTAGTTGAACTGTAAACTGTTTATAGATCGTGTTCCAAGACAATTGATATGATTGATTGATCTATTAATCTGTGATTTTATTTTGATTTAAATATAGTTCTGCAGTTACCAGTGCGTGCATTTCTTAATGTGTAGAATTAAATATAATTTATCCAAACAGATATTTGAGCCAAAACAGTTTGTTGAATAATACAGCTTTAAATGGGAGTGGATGTTGTTCTGACAGTGCGAAACTATGCTGGGAATGCTTTGTTTTTATTTTCTTCTTTTTTCCTGCATCTCATGCTGGAAATCACGCAAATGTTTTCAACAACATGAGGCCGAGTTATGAGTATTAGGTGAATTAACCCTTAAAATAGATTGAAGCAAACGGTTTCCTTGTGAAATAAAGTTTTACAGTGTAGTAAAAAGTATTTGCTTCATATTATAGATCTTAACAAGATTCAAGTAAGATTGAAAATTGGTGGTTTTTGTGATTGTTTTCCATTTGTAAAGTTATGATCTGCAAACTCCTCTCAGAAGTGTTTTGTTATTCCCTGAGGGAGTTGATGGGGGTTTGGGGATCGACATCACCGTCTCATCACCCCAGGGAATGCAGGGATTGAAAAAGAGAAACGTTTATTTTAACAGGGACACACTGGATCAGTTTTCCCACAGCCTGTGCCAAAAGTTTAGCTCTGGGAGGGCTGATCCTAATGCAGCGCCCACCTTTATCGGTAATCAAGAACAGGAAGACGGGATGAGAGTTACGAATGTGAGCACACGTGTTGGAGCTGGCCATCCTCCAGACAGATAACCATCTCTGTGTTTGGACCGAGACCACGCTGCTTTTTTCATAACTAGCGATAAGAGCCTGTGAACCTTTTGTACTGCCAGATTAGATGTGATGAATGGTTTGGGGCCAGTCCTCTTACTGTGGGATTTACTGCTAGTGTTCGTAGAGTGACTCTTGAAGACCATTAGAGCTCCATACTCTTACGGACATTTTCAATTAAACATAACAACAACATGCCTTTTTCTTGCAGGATTAACATTTAAGAACTAAATTTCCCCTTCACCAGTGTTGGGGTAACAAGTACCTTGAGTTAGTAAAGTAATGCATTACTTTTAAATTTTCAAAAAAATACTCACACAGGCAAAAGAGTATAAAAGAGTTAGTTTTTCAAATAATTAACACTTAAGCGTGTTTAACAATTAAAACAATTACGTTTTTTTTTGTTTTCCTATTTGTTGGCTGACAGCTCTTCTGTCCTCATGTTGAAAGAAATCAGGAGTCGTCGTTTGTGAACATGATGATTATTCTAGTTCTAGAATCCAGACTAAGTGTGATTATTTACTAATCTCACTTGCACAAAAAAAGTTTTCCCCAAAGTTTATAAAATCAGAATACTACGTAAACCTCCAATACTTAAATGTTACATAAAACAAATAATTGTATTAATTTAATCTCACTTTGTTGACCAATGTACTCGTTGCTGACCTTCGATGATTCAGTTACACCATAAGCAAAAATGAATTTATATATTTTTTGTCTTTATTGGTGATGTGTTAAACTTTCTTCTCCTGTGAAGGGAATGGGAGCACAGCTGCATGTTTTGAGCTCTCCTGTACATGTATGAATTTGTATTTCTTTCAGCCTTTTTAAATTTAGTTATGAAAGGGGCTTTACATTTTCTCAAAAGTATAACTTTTTTGTAATAAAAACCACTCTAGTCCAGCGCCGGTAAAAGAAGTAACGCAAAAGTATCATAATCCATTACTTTTCCTAAAAAGTAACTTACTCAGTTAGTTACTTTTTAAGGGAGGAACACAATATTGTAATTTAATGTAGCTAAAACAGTAGAGTGTGCCAATTGCAGCAGCAAAGTCATGGGTTCGATTCCCAGGGAAAATGTCATTGTGAATCTTGAAGTCGCATTGGATAAAAGCGTAATACATAAATGTAATGCATTACTTTTCAAAGTAACTTTCCCCAACACTGTCAAAGTTAGTGTGCTGAATAAACAAAAACTAGGCCGCTGTCTGAATATAACAAAAAGTGGACACAAAAATTAGACGGTTGTCTGAATATATATGAATCAGTAGTGTTTTAAAATGAGGAAGCCTAACTTTTTTTAATGTACATTTATGTCTCTGTTACACATAATTTTCCTGGTTAGATAAACATTAAAAGATTCTCTGAAATTGGTTCAATATCCTCCCGGCCATGATTAAAGCATATTCAAAGGTATTGCCTGCAGTGTGTCTGGTTCCTGCTGCGCAACAGGTGAATGAAACACTAGAGTCCTCGTCCGACTCAGAGTGAGGCTCTTAGGCATCCAGGGTTACTGACAAAGGCAAAGTAGCTATTATTCTTAGATGTCTAGTGTGGTCAGAATACTAGTATTTCTAGTTTTTAGGCATCTGGATTTACCTGATGTAGTCAGAGTAGGTATTCTTAGACGTGAGGGATTACAGACATTTCACAAGAAGTCACCTGAGGATAAATTTGTAAGCGTTCAAAACAAGGTGCTTAAGGGAATTCACGGCATATGTGTGCTGGTCATTAAGTCTTCTCGTTATGCATCACGTTTGAGCTCCAGCAAGAACTAATGAGGTTCATCCTCATGTTTCGCAGGATGTTTGAGCTTCAGCGAGAACCAATGAGGTTCCTTCTCGTGTTACGCATCACGTTTGATCTTCAGCAAGAACCAATGAGGTTCCTTCTCGTGTTGCGCATCATGTTTGAGCTTCAGCGAGAACCAATGAGGTTCATTCTCGTGTTACGCATCACGTTTGAGCTTCAGCAGGAACCAATGAGGTTCGATCTCGTGTTACGCATCACGTTTGAGCTGCAGCGAGAACCAATGAGGTTCATTCTTGTGTTACGCATCACGTTTGATCTTCAGCGAGAACCAATGAGGTTCATTCTTGTGTTACGCATCACGTTTGATCTTCAGCGAGAACCAATGAGGTTCATTCTTGTGTTACGCATCACGTTAGATCTTCAGCGAGAACCAATGAGGTTCATTCTTGTGTTACGCATCACGTTTGAGCTTCAGCGAGAATCAATGAGGTTCATTCTCGTGTTACGCATCACGTTTGAGCTTCAGCGAGAATCAATGAGGTTCATTCTCGTGTTACGCATCACGTTTGAGCTTCAGCGAGAACCAATGAGGTTCAATCTCGTGTTACGCATCACGTTTGAGCTTCAGCGAGAACCAATGAGGTTCATTCTTGTGTTACGCATCACGTTTGATCTTCAGCGAGAACCAATGAGGTTCATTCTTGTGTTACGCATCACGTTTGATCTTCAGCGAGAACCAATGAGGTTCAATCTTGTGTTACGCATCACGTTAGATCTTCAGCGAGAACCAATGAGGTTCATTCTTGTGTTACGCATCACGTTTGAGCTTCAGCGAGAATCAATGAGGTTCATTCTCGTGTTACGCATCACGTTTGAGCTTCAGCGAGAACCAATGAGGTTCAATCTCGTGTTACGCATCACGTTTGAGCTTCAGCGAGAACCAATGAGGTTCAATCTCGTGTTACGCATCACGTTTGAGCTTCAGCAGGAACCAATGAGGTTCATTCTCGTGTTACGCATCACGTTTGAGCTTCAGCGAGAACCAATGAGATTCATTCTTGTGTTACGCATCACGTTTGAGCTTCAGCAGGAACCAATGAGGTTAATTCTCGTGTTACGCATCACGTTTGAGCTTCAGCGAGAACCAATGAGGTTAATTCTCGTGTTACGCATCACGTTTGAGCTTCAACGAGAACCAATGAGGTTCATTCTCGTGTTACGCATCACGTTTGAGCTTCAGCGAGAACCAATGAGGTTAATTCTCGTGTTACGCATCACGTTTGAGCTGCAGCGAGAACCAATGAGGTTCAATCTCGTGTTACGCATCACGTTTGATCTTCAGCGAGAACCAATGAGGTTCATTCTTGTGTTACGCATCACGTTTGAGCTTCAGCGAGAACCAATGAGGTTCATTCTTGTGTTACGCATCACGTTTGAGCTTCAACGAGAACCAATGAGGTTCATTCTCGTGTTACGCATCACGTTTGAGCTTCAGCGAGAACCAATGAGGTTCATTCTCGTGTTACGCATCACGTTTGAGCTTCAGCGAGAACCAATGAGGTTAATTCTCGTGTTACGCATCACGTTTGAGCTTCAACGAGAACCAATGAGGTTAATTCTCGTGTTACGCATCACGTTTGAGGTTCAGCAAGAACCAATGAGGTTAATTCTCGTGTTACGCATCACGTTTGAGGTTCAGCAAGAACCAATGAGGTTCATTCTCGTGTTACGCATCACGTTTGAGGTTCAGCAAGAACCAATGAGGGTTGTTATTTCACGCTAAGAGGATTCGGTTGAGCTTCTTTTCGTGTTGATGTTCAATGTTTAAATGTGAATAAAAGCATGAATTCATCATATAAAAAAAACAAGTGTCTTCCGAAAATGTGGATTAATCCTGTCAATTCATATGAATTAGTTTTACAATCTTTTTATGAACTTTTTGAAACTTCAAGGTGGTAGTTGTGTAGCTGACAACGGAGAAACAGACAGCTCCCAGATTTCATTAAAACAATCTTTATTTGTTTTCTGTTGTCTTACATATTTGTAACGACATGAGTGTGATTATTTATTGACAGAATTTAAGTTTTTGGGTGAACTATCCCTTTAACTATTTGCTTTACAGCAGAGAAAAATATTTACGCATATGCATTCACAGAAAATTAAATCCTCTTTTTAAAAGTGGACTTTTTTAAAGTGCATAGCTTGGTTCCTGAGTCTAGATTCCATAATGCGGTTCTGTTGTGTTGTGAATGTGATGTCTCATCACCACATGGAGGGGACACAGTGTGTTTCGCAACATTTAAGGAGCTCCGGCTGTCCGAAGGGGATTTTCGGATGGTTTTATTCAAGTGTGTGTGCATTATTCCTGGACTTAATGGTCTGCATGTCTCTCACACACCCACGCTGAATCTATACACATGTTTCCAAACACACACAGGAAACAGGAGGCCCTGCAGCTGAATGCAAAGAACAACATCTAAAATTGTTTCTTTTCTCAGCGCCTTTGTTTTCTTTCTCCACTTTACTTTCAAGGCTGTGTATGTTTCCCAGGAGCCTATGCAGAAGAACAGACAGCAGTTTTGGTGACTCTCTCTCCCCCCATCAAACTGGCTCCCACTTCATCAGTGCGGCGCTGCCAGATGTTTAAGGAAAACAATCTCCCGTGTAAAGATAATCCCAGCAGAGACGAGCAGAACGGCGGTCCTTGCGGAAGCCGTGTGACGTCTGGTGGGAATTCTGGGATATATCTGTTGTGTGACAAAACGACACGTTTGAGAGTGTTAGCAGGAGACCGGGATGCTGGGAAGGGTCAGACGAGCACGCCGTTCCCATCCCAAAACCCACACACACACGCTCAGACACTCAGAATACATTACATCTGTTTACATTAAGTAAACCAATATATCACATGATAGAATGATAGTGCTTTTAGACTCAACCATGATTATAACTAGTGTTCACTATGACTAGACTCTTAAAGTTCAGACTACCTAGCAACCACCCAGAATGCCTTAGCAACACTCTAAAATGCTTACAGCTCCTTAGAAGGTGCATAGGAATACCCACCTGTAAAACTGCATAGGAACAATCTAAAATGTTTAGAAACCCTTTGCAACTGCATACGAACACTCAGAATATTGTTAAAACTCTACAGCAACTCTTTAAAACTGAAAAATTTAAATCTTGGCAACTTATAGCAATACCCTGGTAACCACCCAGAATGCTTTAAAACCACACCTCAGCTCTCTAAAATGCTTAGCACATTCTAGCAACCCAAAACATGTTAGAAAACTGCATAGCAACACTCTAAATTACTTCGAAAACCTTAGCACATGCATACTAGCAAAAATACATAAAAAACACCTTAAAATCACATAGCAATGCTGTAAAATGCTTAGCATGCCTTAGCAACCATCCAGAACACCTTAAAAACACATAGCAACACAATAAAATGTTTAGCATGCCTTAGCAACCATCCAGAACACCTTAAAATCACATAGCAACACAATGAAAATGCTTAGCATGCCTTAGCAACCATCCAGAACACCTTAAAAACACATAGCAACACAATAAAAATGCTTAGCATGCCTTAGCAACCATCCAGTACACCTTAAAATCACATAGCATCAAAATGAAAATGCTTAGCATGCCTTAGCAACCATCCAGTACACCTTAAAATCACATAGCAACACAATGAAAATGCTTAGCATGCCTTAGCAACCATCCAGAACACCTTAAAATCACATAGCAACACAATAAAAATGCTTAGCATGCCTTAGCAACCATCCAGTACACCTTAAAATCACATAGCAACACAATAAAAATGCTTAGCATGCCTTAGCAACCATCCAGAACACCTTAAAAACACATAGCAACACAATAAAATGTTTAGCTTGCCTTGGAAACCATCCAGAACACCTTAAAATCACATAGCAACACAATGAAAATGCTTAGCAACCGTCCAGAACACCTTAAAAAACAAATAGCAATACGATAAAATGTTTAGCTTGCCTTAGCAACCACCCAGAACACCTTAAAATCACATAGCAACACAATAAAAATGCTTAGCAACCGTCCAGAACACCTTAAAAACACATAGCAACACAATAAAAATGCTTAGCATGCCTTAGCAACCAGAACACCTTTGTAAAACTGCATGGCAACACTGTAAATTACTAAGAATGCAGTAGCAACTGCATAGCAACACCATGGCTTTCACTCTGATCTCTGCATTCATACCTCCATTCATACAGGATTTCTGCCTTTTCAGGTTGTTTAGATGGTGTTTCTGTCATACGTTCTAATTTAATATATGAAGTGAACCGTACCAGACGAGGGTGGATGACAAGGGCAGCATTAGATTTCGCTTGTATTCTACAGCATAATTGTTTTTGCATGAGCTCTTTTCAGCGATCTGATGGCTTCTGCATGAGTCTGTGGTCTCTCTGACGCAGGTTGGCCACAGTCAAGCTCTTCTAGAGCCCAAGAGATGTTAGCATGAAAAAGAGCCCATCCTGACATGGACCTCAGCCTCATTCTGGCCTCACTCTCTTTCCTTCAGAGCTACCGTTCTTTAGTCTTTAATATTCTTTTTCTTCTGTGTTTTTTAGCCAGTCTTTCTCTCTCTCTCTCTCTCTGAAAGGGTTTGATTCAGAGCTCTTTTCATTGCTGGGCTGCTTGGCAGCGAAATATTCCACCGTATTCATCTCGCCTTTTTTCAGATGTTATGTTCTTTCTCTGTTGCTCTTGGTCTCACTGCAGCTTCAGCACATTATAAAACTAGAAAAATAACTGCAGCTCACAGACCTGATGCTTCTCATTGTAAAATGACCTATTTTTATTTGCATTGACTATTTGATTCCTTTAAAATAGCTTTATGCATCTTCAGAAGGATTTTTAGAGGATCATTGACTCACAATCTTGTGTATGTGTAAGCATGACTCCGGTCCCCTGTGTATCGGAGATCATGAGAAAGTTTCCAAGTCTTTTTTGGGAATACACAGTGGAAAAACTCCTCCTAAAGCAACTATAACAGCACTCAAGTCTCCTTGTTCTTTTCTGTATGTCGCTCCTGAGGGACCAGCAGTATTTTCTGAAGTATGTTTTTCCTCTGGCTGTGTATTAGTGACGAGAGAGAGAGAGAGAGAGAGAGAGAGAGAGAGAGAGAGAGAGAGAGAGTCTTAATGGGCATCTCACAGGATTTGTGTGGTATGGTTGATTTTGATTGCTCCGGTGAGATGGCGATGATAGTTTTAAAAGACACAACAGCACATTATTACTTATTGTCTGGTTGGAAAATGTTTTCAATAAAAAGTGTATGTTTTAAACTGTATTAGTCAAGTAAACACTGCCGGAAATATACCACATGAGTATGCAAATAAAGTTTATGAGAGCAAAACGATTTTTTCTTTCTGAAATCTGCTTTATTTCATGAAGCAATCTCATTTTGTGTGGCTAAAAATACTTTTGATTAGATCACCCAACCAAACATCTTTTATAAGTTAAAAACATTTCTCTAAAGTTATGCATTTCACTCTTTTTCCAGCGACTCCCTCGAAGGATTCCTCCTACGCCTTTTTTTTTGCCCTCTGCCTCTTCTTCGCGATATGTTCTTCCGCCCTCTCTGTATTTTCCCACCCTGGTTTTGCACCCAGTGATCCAGCTTTAACTGTTTCCAGACCTCCAAAACACCCACCCCCACCCATCCATCCTTTTCCACCCACAGCAACCCCTTCTGATCAACTCAAGTGTTTACTTACACTCTCTCTCTCTCACACACACACACACACACACACACACACATATCCTGGTAGATTTGGCTCGCTGAGACCTCTGACCCCTCGAACACCTTAAAAGGATCAGATCTCTCATCATTAAATGGATCCTTTAAACTTTGATGTTTATTTGTGCTCTCAGAAGCACTGAAAGATTCTCACAGGCTTTCTGTAAATAAATAGTGTTTAGAATAAAGGTTTTTCAGTCAGTCCGTACAAGTAAATTGCACTTATTACATCTGGCAGACACTTTTATCCAAAGCGACTTGCATTGCATTCAAGAAACACACTGACATTCTAATCAGTTCTTGCTTCCCCTGGGAATCGAACCAATAACCTTAGAGTTGCAAGCATCACGGTCTACTTTATAAAACAAGTTTTAATACAAAGTAATCAAGTTAAGTATGTAAGTGTGCAATCATGCAGCATTTGTATGATTTTATGCTATTTATTTATTCTGTTAGTTTATTTGATTTGCTAATGTATTTATTTTATTTATTTATACATTGATTCTTTTGTTCCTTCACTCACATATTCAGTCATCTATTCATTCTCACATTGATTGATTGATTGATTCACTCTTGCATTGCTTCATTTGGTTGATTCCTTACATTGATTAATTTGTTAATTCACTCACACATTCATTCATTTAATGATTTGCATGTTCATTCATTCATTCAATCACTCACATTGATTTGTTCATTCCTTTACTCACGCATGCATTCAACTATTGACTCATGTTGTTTATTTATTCATTCATTAAATTTTTGTTATTGCAATACATATTTATTTGTTTGTCTATATCTATATAAATTATGCATTCCTTTTTATTAAGCTGTTGTTTTGTCAGGAAGCTCATCATGCAAATGAATGTGCCGTAGTGAAAAATGCAACAATAACAGCGTTTGTGAAACATGCTTCTGTTTGTGTGCAGTCAGGCATGTGTGTCCCTCTCTGAAGCCTGTGTGAGAAGCGATCCGTGTGTTATTCCACAGCGATTGGACACACAAGCAGTACGTTCAGTCACTTGAATGCAGATATGCAAGAGAGTTAAAGATCATGTCATGGAAACATAGTCAGCAACGCTTTGTATATTCTGTCATGCGCATGTGTTTTTAAAAGGACTTCTCTAGAGGAATATGACATACTAAGGAATATTGTCTTTTGTAAAAATAAATGTTGAGGTAAGTTGAGTAAGATTGCTGTTTCCTTTGGCTTTGAGGCGAATCAATCCTGAGTTGTTTTTCCTCCGTCTGCAGAGTCTAAACTCGTCCTGCTCTGGAAGACAGCATGAAGAGTTTCACCATCAGCCGCTTCCAACTGAGCGCCATGACAACAGGTAACAGACTAAACAAACCCCAAAATATTGACCTAACCACAGAGACCCGACCTAAAGCTCAGTAAATTCATGCCTGACGCTCTGCATCTTCTGTGTTTAATGTACAGAACGCTTTGACACTTTATTTGACACTTTGTGGTTATTAAAAACAATCCAAATTCCTGAAATGCTCATTTATCTAGATTCTCTCATGAAGATATATTGTAACTTAAAAAGCTGTTTGAAGGCAAGACAGCTGGTAGATATCATCATGCTTCCCCTGCTGGTTAATCACTATTTACTAAGACAAATGTTTTGCTTTAAAAGTAGGGCCATCAAACGATTCAAAGTCTTAATCTCATTAATTACACGATGTGGCGATTAATTCATCTAATTAATCGCACATCAAGTTTTGAGATATTGCTGCGATTGCTCAGATAAAGCTGAGAAAATAACAGTGAGAAAATAAAAATGTTACATTTATTATTGTGTTAAAAAAAGCATCAAGTAGACATTACAAAAAAAGTAGCGTAATAAAAAGATTTTTGGTTCAACATTTTTGAATTTATTCCACATTTTAGGCTTCAACCGCCATGAGGATGAGTAAATGAATTTTCAGTTTTGGGTGAAGTTTACCTTTTAATGGGCTTTTATTAATATGGAAATATGTTATTTTATTAATGATATTATACTCTATGTAAATAAGAAAATAAAACTGCCAGTAAATGGGTAAATTGTCAGTAAATGTCTAAAAGAGTGAGTCATTTATTCATCCGATTCATTCGCACGGCTGATTCATTCAGGAAAGAAGTAAATGGCTATTGATTCGTTGGTTCATTCGATTAAATAACTCAAAGCGCAATTTATTCAGAAACCAAACTGCTGATTGTTGTTGGAAGACAGAGCTCTCTGTTCTGGCTTTATATGTAATAGTTAAAATTGTATTTAATGTTAGTTGAATTACGTCTGTCTGAGGCAGAGCGGGTGAGTGCATTAATTTTAACACGCTATTTTTTCACATAAATAATTAACCAAATTAAATCAACAGACCTAATTAAAATATAAACAAAAAAAAACACAAATTTTATTATATTTGATGTATTTGTGCCTGTAAGTTTCAATTAGATATTAAATATGTTTCATTTCTCCTCGTGAATTGATTCAGGAATCTCCACTTCAGCAGCTTCACATACAAAAAACTTCACACTTTTATTCCTATCTATATTCAGAAGGGTTTTACAGAGCACTTTGTTCATATCATTCGCATGATTGACATACTTATTTTCTGATTTATGGAGTGAATACAAGAGAAATCCAAATTCCCTTCTGTAAAAACCTTTAACTTTGACATCTCGATACAATTTGAATCTGGCTCTCTCCAATGTTCAGGTTTCTGTTCTGGAAATCTGGTCTCATCACGTCTGCCTGTCAGAGAAAGTGTGACAGCTCTGAAAGTTCAAACTCATGACAATATCTATGGACTTTTAAGGCAATTCAGCTTACTATCTATCTAGCTATTTTTATTATTAGAATTGTTTCATTTAAATACATTAATACATGCATTTGGCAGACGCTTTTATCCAAAGCGACTTACATTGCATTCAAGAAACACATTGATATTCTGATCAGTTCTTGCTTTCCCTGGGAATCAAACCCATGACCTTGACGTTGCAAACACCAATGCTCTACCAGTTGAGCTACAGGAAAGCTCAACCACGTGTGATGAACTGGAAGCAATGTAGCCTGTTTTACAGAATACAGTGTTTTTTGCGCATAACCCCCATGCTGTTTTGGTGTTGTGTGTGTGCAGGTTTGGTTCTGCTCTGTCTGGGAGGTTCAGGTCTGGAACTCAATCCCAGCGCTCCACAGGTCATCCTCTCCATCAACTCCTCCTTCACCATCACCTGCTCCGGCTGGAGTAACGTCACCTGGCGCTTCAAGCGGGAGGAGAACGTTCCAGCGTTCCACGTCGAGAGCCGAAGTCCCACCTCCAGTCTTCTCAGTCTGGAGCAGGTGACGTGGAGACACACCGGGGTTTATGTGTGCTCCGAGAACGGGACAAACAATACCAGAGAGGTGGCCATCTTTGTGCCTGGTGAGAAGATTAGTGTGTGTGTTTGTGTTGAACTCAACCATTCGTTCACACATGTATCGATTCTTTTGTTTATTCACTTGCACATTCATTATTAATTTATTGATTCACACCTTCATTTTTGTTTGTTCCTTCACTCAAGCATTCTCAGATTGATTGGTTGGTGAATTTACATTATTCATTCATTCATTGATGCTTACATTTACTTGTTTGTTCATTCACTCATGAATTTATCAGTTTATTAATTCTTACTCTGATTTTTTACACACATTTAAGTCAAGTCTACTGTAGTTATACAATACAGATTGTTTTAAAGCTGCAATTCTGCTGTAAACCAGCTCTAAAGAGACAATGATGTCATTGTTCAGCTGAAGTCGATTCAGTGTTGGTTCAGTTCAACGACTTGAAAATGCAAAAAAGTTTTTAAATATGAAATGAGTTCAATTTGGCTATAAAGCAGCTCTGCAGAAAACTGGTCATCATTCTTGCATTTATTGATTGTCACATTGGTTTGTTCATTTGTTCACTCACCCATTCATGCGTTTATTGATTCTCACACTCATACATACATTCATTTATTGATTTGTAGTTCATTCACTCACGCATTCATTCGTTTACACGTTGATTCAATAATTGTGTCTTTCTCAGATCCTGAAGTGTGGTTCCTCACGAACGAGCACAGCATGGTGACGAAGACCAGAGAGGAAAGCACGATCCCGTGTCTGGTGACGAACCCATCGATAAACGTCACGCTGTACGAGAGAGACACAGAGATGGTGGTGGAGGGATCGTACAACCCCAGCGTGGGTTTCACCGCCGCCCTGGAGGACAGAAACTACATATGCAAAGGAGAGCTGAACGGCATGGAGAAGGAGTCCATCGCATTCTACGTCTTCAGTATATTTGGTATATTTCCTCATATGCTCTTTATACTCATAGATGTATATCTACAGTATCTATCTCTGATGATGCTCAGGAGATTTATGGGAATTTATCGCAGTCATGCTTCATTTAAGTCTCACATGTTTCTCAGAATTAAATCTGACTCAAAAGGAGTCACTAGTCATCATCCAGTAAGAGTTTAAGACTATAAAAAAAAAAATAAGAAGTGCACATTGAAATCTCTGACTTGTAGACTGAAAATCTGAGTACAGTTTGAGAAATTGAGACACTTGAGCAAAGGTTTGTTTGTCTACACTGGGAAAAAAAATTCTTGCTCAGTATTTTTGTCTTGTTTTCCAGTATAAATCTTAATTAGTTCATCCTTCAGATGAGACGTTAAACCGAGGTCCTGACTTTCTGTGGTCATTAAAATCTCATGGCCCTTCTTGTAAAGAGTAGGAGTGTAACCGCCGTGTCCTGGCCAAATTCCCTTCATTGGCCCTTATCAGTCAAGGCCTCCTCATAATTTCCATTTTTTGAACTGGCTCAATCACTCTCTCTCTCCACCTATAGCTGGTGTGTGGTAAGCGATCTGGCGCCGTTGTTCTGTGGCTGCCGTAGCATCATCCGAGTGGATGCTGGAAGTGGTTGAGGAGAGACACCTGACATGACTGTAAAAGTGCTTTAAGTATACAATAGTAAAACACTATATAAATGCCTTGTTCATTCATTCATTCATTAAATCAAGAAACATTTGTGAAGGTAGTTTAATATCTAAATGGAAAATGTTATCATCATTTACTCCCCTCAACTTGTTCCAACCCAAATCTTCAGAACACAAATCAAGCTCTTTTTAATGAAATCTGAGCAATTTTTGTCCATCCATTGACAGCTACGTATAAAATTATAAAACTAATCCATTTGAATTGAGCAGTTAGTCCATATTTTCTGAAGAGACATGATTGATTTAAATGATGAACAGATGGAAAACAGGCTTTTATTCACATATAAACAACTATCAACTCACACATCAGATCGGGTAAATAAAAGCTTTCAAGTTAATCGGTACATTTGAGCTTCCGTAAAAACCAATGAAAGTTATTCTCGATGATCAAGCTGGTTTGGTTAAGCTTCTATTTATCTTCGCTGGTCATTGCTGAAATGTGAATAAAAGCATAAGAACCTTTACGCTTTGAGTAAAAATCTCAAACGTGTCGCGTAACGCGAGAACGAACATCATTGGTTCTCGCTGAAGCTCAAGTGTGATGCGTAACAAGAACGAACCTCATTGGTTCTCGCTGAAGCTCAAGCGTGATGCGTAACGTGAAAACGAACCTCATTGGTTCTCGCTGAAGCTCAAGCGTGATGCGCAACGCGAAAACGAACCTCATTGGTTCTCGTTGAAGCTCAAGCGTGATGCGCAACGTGAGAACGAACCTCATTGGTTCTCGTTGAAGCTCAAGCGTAATGCGTAACGTGAAAACGAACCTCATTGGTTCGCGCTGAAGCTCAAGCGTGATGCGCAACGCGAAAACGAACCTCATTGGTTCTCGTTGAAGCTCAAGCGTGATGCGCAACGCGAAAACGAACCTCATTGGTTCTCGTTGAAGCTCAAGCGTGATGCGCAACGCGAAAACGAACCTCATTGGTTCTCGTTGAAGCTCAAGCGTAATGCGTAAGGTGAAAACGAACCTCATTGGTTCTCGCTGAAGCTCAAGTGTGATGCGCAACGCGAAAACGAACCTCATTGGTTCTCGTTGAAGCTCAAGCGTAATGCGTAACGTGAAAACGAACCTCATTGGTTCTCGCTGAAGCTCAAGCGTGATGCGCAACGCGAAAACGAACCTCATTGGTTCTCGTTGAAGCTCAAGCGTGATGCGCAACGTGAGAACGAACCTCATTGGTTCTCGTTGAAGCTCAAGCGTGATGCGTAACACGAGAATGAACCTCGTTGGTTCTCGTTGAAGCTCAAGCGTAATGCGTAACGTGAAAACGAACCTCATTGGTTCTCGCTGAAGCTCAAGCGTGATGCGCAACGCGAAAACGAACCTCATTGGTTCTCGCTGAAGCTCAAGCGTAATGCGTAACGTGAAAACGAACCTCATTGGTTCTCGCTGAAGCTCAAGCGTGATGCGCAACGCGAAAACGAACCTCATTGGTTCTCGTTGAAGCTCAAGCGTGATGCGCAACGCGAAAACGAACCTCATTGGTTCTCGTTGAAGCTCAAGCGTGATGCGCAACGTGAAAACGAACCTCATTGGTTCTCGTTGAAGCTCAAGCGTGATGCGCAACGCGAAAACGAACCTCATTGGTTCTCGTTGAAGCTCAAGCGTGATGCGCAACGCGAAAACGAACCTCATTGGTTCTCGTTGAAGCTCAAGCGTAATGCGTAAGGTGAAAACGAACCTCATTGGTTCTCGCTGAAGCTCAAGCGTGATGCGCAACGCGAAAACGAACCTCATTGGTTCTCGTTGAAGCTCAAGCGTGATGCGCAACGTGAGAACGAACCTCATTGGTTCTCGTTGAAGCTCAAGCGTGATGCGTAACACGAGAATGAACCTCGTTGGTTCTCGTTGAAGCTCAAGCGTAATGCGTAACGTGAAAACGAACCTCATTGGTTCTCGCTGAAGCTCAAGCGTGATGCGCAACGCGAAAACGAACCTCATTGGTTCTCGTTGAAGCTCAAGCGTGATGCGCAACGCGAAAACGAACCTCATTGGTTCTCGTTGAAGCTCAAGCGTGATGCGCAACGTGAAAACGAACCTCATTGGTTCTCGTTGAAGCTCAAGCGTGATGCGCAACGCGAAAACGAACCTCATTGGTTCTCGTTGAAGCTCAAGCGTGATGCGCAACGCGAAAACGAACCTCATTGGTTCTCGCTGAAGCTCAAGCCTGATGCGTAACGCGAAAACGAACCTCATTGGTTCTCGTTGAAGCTCAAACGTGATGCGTAACGTGAGAACGAACCTCATTGGTTCTCGTTGAAGCTCAAGCATGATGCGTAACACGAGAATGAACCTCGTTGGTTCTTGGAAAATAAAGTAGAAAAAAATCGTACAGGAAAACAAGACAAATATATAATGAGGAATAACTTTTTGACGTGTAATCTTTCTTTCTTAAACATATTCATGAATTAACTGAAGTGTCTACTTATGCCTTAATATTACAGATGTGTATGACTGTATTTAGCATTCATGTTTCAATATTACAATCGATTATTTGCTAATTGAAGCTGCTAGTGAGTTAAAACGGCATTTATGTTTTATAGTATTTAGGAGATGGTTAAATCATAAAGAGAGCCCATGTGTTACACATCTGCACTCCATTATCAAGTCTCCTTATAAGCACGTCAGATGATTTGTTTTCTGTCAAACAATAGCCGTTTTTGTTCTTTCTTTCACACACATGTCTTTAGCTCCCGAGACTCTGGATCCCTACATCAACGCCTCCAAAACGGTCCTGAAAAAGGGCGAGACATTGAACGTTAACTGTACTGTTCACGGCGTGCAACTCGTCTTCTTCACCTGGGACTTTCCCAACAAAGATGTGAGTGGGATGAAAATTAAATCCTTTGTTTTCCTTATTTTTCCATTCGAGCTCTTAAAGCTCCTGTGAGAAGGTCCACATGATGAAACCATTTCAAGATGTGCGGCCACACCTTTCCCCTGACCATCGTCATGAGGAACACATGTTTTTATTAAGAGCTAAATCAAAAATGATGGCGAAAGCCAAAAAAGCAAAAGCCGCATCTGTAGCTTTAGTTTATGCACATCAGCAGAATGAATATCTTGAGGATATTAATATCTTAACACTCCTAAAATGACAAGATATAAAGTTTAAAAAATAAGTGATTTCATGCTTAAAAACAGAAAAAAAATATCTGTGTGATCGGAAAAATATTCTTTCTTTTTTTTCAAAATACAAGACTTTGTCATTTTGCTTCTCATGAAAATGTATTATGCATGAAAACATGTAAATGTTTAGAAATGTTTACTGTCAATAAAACTCTTTTTTGCAGCAAATGCAATTTAATCGCTTTGGATAAAAGTGTCTCCTAAATAAATAAATGTAAATCTAAACCAGAGCCAAAAAAATATGCACAATCCTGAAATTTCATAATTTGCACCACAAATTCTTAAATATTGTTTATTAAAATGTGTAAAAAAAAAATGTACAAAAAAAAGCCCCATAAGCAAATATTCTCTCAATGGAAAAGTGCATTTCTGACAGTGATGTAAACCCCAGATTTTGACTCTTAGGAGGGGGACATTGAGCCTGTGACTGATGTCCTGTCGTCAATGAGCATGCGGTCCTTTCTCAACATCACGGATGTCCCGCTGACCCGATCAGGAGAATATGTCTGTCATGTGCACGAGGGTGTAGCGGAACACACAGCTTCAGCCAGTATTAACATCACCATTCTGGGTGAGACTGCAGATAACAGATTTACACTGTTCTGTTTATGAATGCATATAATAAAGTTTGACGACTCGTATCAGTGAAGGTCAGCACCAGAGTTAATATACACTGTAAAATTATTTGGTGAAATTGTAAATTAAGCAATGCAGATCTTTTTACAAGAAAATACTACTACAGAAAATACTACTATTACTTACCATTTCTTTATGTAATTATTTGTGTAGTTTTTTAGGAAATCCGGCACCACATTCTTTTCAAAATCCGGAAATGAAAGTTAAATTAAATTAAAGAAATTAAAATGAACTGTAATTGAAATAAAAATTATGATATTTACTATGTTACTTAATTATGTTGTATAATTTTGATTTTATTATGTTATTTTATTTTTAAATGTTACCTTTTCATTTAGATTTAACTTGATGTGCTAAAATAACTAAAAAATAAAATGTAATATACATAAATAAATGTATAAATCTAATACACAAATATATATTTATATATAATTAAAATATGTATTATATTTATTATTGAAACTTAATGAAAAGCATAAAAATATATTTAGTATATTAAGTAATTATGACTTTTATTGACTTATTTTTAAATGTATTAATAAAAAAAAATTATATTAACTTGATGTATTAAAATAACTAAAACCAAAAAATTTAATAAAAATAAAATTGAGAAAAAAATCTATAAATATAAATATCTAATGTGTGCATGAGCTGAGAAATCTGGGTGGCATTTTTTCAATGATGCTTTGAAGCAAACACTAATTAAATCAGCATCTGTTGCTTTAAAGCGAGCCCTCAGTCTCACAGCATCTCCTGTGATGGAAAACTGGCTCTGATTTTTGCGTGTGAATGCCGACCTTCTTCTGAAGGGAATGAGTTATGTTTATGTTTAGCATTATGAAACCACAGCGTCCAAACAAGCGTACACAGGAACCCTTGAGGAACTCTGCAGATGAGAGTAAGTGAGTAGGAACTGATGCAGATCAATGCAGATCTTTGTTACAGCGTAAGCAACTCTTGCTCACGCAGCATTTGGCCTCGACGCACAGGATGCAGCGACTGCAGCGCCGTTTATGAAGAAAGTGCTTTTAGCACCTGAGCATTTAGATTATGATCTATTAGCCATGAGTGAGAGCACACTTATGGAATATTAAATAGATTATGTGAGAAGATGAGCAAGCAAAACTCATTCTTTCTCGCTCGTGGGACGTGATAGGTTTCATAATTTGGCATTGACACTAGCATTCAAAAGTGTGCTGTTGATTCGTAATTTAATGCTTTTGAAATAAATATCTTCTGCTCACCAAGGCTGTATTTATTTACTTTAAAAATACAGTAAAACAGTAATATCGTGAAACATTACTACAGGTCAAAATAAGTATTTTCAGTTTGAATACTTTTAAAATGTCATTTATTCTTGTGATGAAATTTCTCAGTGATCAGTGTCACATGATCCTTCAGAAATCATTATAATATGATATTATAATGTATAATATATTATTAATTTAATAATAATATTAATTATTATCAATGTTAAAAACTTCATTATGCTGCTTCGTGTTTTTCAAGATTTTTTGATGAATAGAAAGTAAAAAGAGCATGTACTTGAAAAATTATCTTTGTTGTCCATTTAATTAAAAAAAATAATGTTTAAACATCTTACTGGCTCCAACCTTTTATACAGTATTGTATGTAATAATTAGTGGTGTTTGTTGGCAAGAATCATTGATACTAATGATAGTTAGTTATTAAACTTATTAAACCCGTCCTGCACCATTTGTATTAATGGACTGTGTGATTTTCATCTGTCTGTAGAAAGAGGTTTTGTGGTTCTCACGTCACATCTGGACAGGAACGTCTCGGCGCACCTGGGAGAAAACGTGGAGTTGAAGGTTGAGATCGAGGCATATCCCAAACCCACTGTTCGCTGGTCTAAAGAAGGCACTCTTATTAAAGGACACAGCTTGAGACAGGAACAAGAGACCCGGTAATGAACCTTCTCAACACAAACATCCATTTCACAACATTAAACCTTTCCACGGGATATTAGATGTGTCGTCTGAATCTGATGCAGGTCTGTCAGCACATTGACCCTGGTCAGGATCCGACTGGAGCAGATGGGTCTCTACACTGTTAGCGTCCAGAATGAAGATGACGTTAAAGAGATGACCTTTGACATAGAGGTGAAAGGTGAGACAGTTTGACATCCTTTTACACGCCGGCCCCATTTCCTGAAAGCAGACACCCGTGCAGGTTTTTCATTTAAGCGTGTACCAAGAATAACACCAGCTGCTGTAATAATTTAATTTAATTTAATTTAATTTAATTTAATTTAATTTAATTTTATTTTATTTTATTTTATTTTTTGGATAATTTGATTCAATATTTCATTGTTAACTAGTATAAAAAAAAAGTAAAAAAAAAATTAAACTATAAATTAATGTAAAAAAATATTCTGTGCTCTCTTAATCCTCTCTGGTCTAGTTTATGTTATTCTGGACGATGTTTGAAATGTTGCATTGCCGCTACTTCCTGGGTTTGTTGCCTCCTTGACTTGCTTGTTTTATTTCTCATTTGTAAGTGCCTTTGATAAACACGTCTGCTAAATTAATGAATGTAATAAGAATGTTAATATAGAAATAGTTTCATTTAATTTAACTTAATATTTAATTAATGAAATCACATGAATAAGATATTTATTTCTATATAGTTTTTAAGCTTTGAGGTTTTTGATGACGTTAATGTTGAATGATGTCAATTTCTTGTTTCTGCAGTTCCTCCTCAGATAACTGAACTCTCTGACCATCTCCTACCTGACAAGAAGCATGCGGTCACCTGTGTGGCAGAGGGAGTGCCGTCTCCCAGCATTCAGTGGTTCATCTGTGACAGCATGACCAAGTAATACCACACCTTCATCATTGTCATCTTGTTGGATGGATGGATGGTGAATCGACAGATGGATGGATATTCAAATAGAGGAGTGGATAGATGGATGGATGGATTTAAAGATGGATAGATAGATAGATGGATATACAGTTGGATGGATGTATATACGGATGGGTGGATATATAGATAGTCAGATGGATAGACAGATGGATGGATAGACAAAATCAATAAGTGACAAAAATCAATATACAGATTGATGGATAGACAAATGTATGAGTGGATAGATGGATGGATGGATGTATGGATGGATATACAGATGGATGGATAGATATATGGATGGATAGATAGATGGATGGGTGCATAGATAGTCAGATGGATGGATAGATGGATGGATGGACAAATCAATAAGTGGATGGATGGATAGATGGATGGATGGATAGAAATATGGATGGATAGATGCATAGTCTGATGGATGGATGGACAAATCAATAAGTGGACATATGGATGGATATACGGATGGATGAGTGGATAGATGGATGGATAGACAGATGATGGATAGACAAATCAATAAGTGGATGGATGGATGGATGGATGGATAGAAATATGGATGGATAGATGCATAGTCTGATGGATGGATGGACAAATCAATAAGTGGACATATGGATGGATATACGGATGGATGAGTCGATAGATGGATGGATAGACAGATGATGGATAGACAAATCAATAAGTGGATGGATGGATGGATGGATGGATAGAAATATGGATGGATAGATGCATAGTCTGATGGATGGATGGACAAATCAATAAGTGGACATATGGATGGATATACGGATGGATGAGTGGATAGATGGATGGATAGACAGATGATGGATAGACAAATCAATAAGTGGATAGATGGATGGAAGGATATACGGATGAATAGATAGTCGGATGGATGGATAAGGGGACAAATGGAAAGATGGATGGATGGATGGACGCTAGATTCTATAATATTTTCCATTAATGACTCTCATTCATATTTAATATGAGCTGTTTTTGAGAGATGAATAAATATGAACATGATGAGTTTGCACAGTACTCTCAGAAAGCATTACATAAACACACATCAGCGTAATGAAGGGTAAACAGTCGATCAGGATGCGTCTGTCCATCACAGTGTGTAGAGTGTGGTCTGTACATCATCTAAACTTCTAAATGCTGCGCATATGCTGATTAAAACACCAAAGAGCTGCACAGAAATACTTCTGTATGAATAATATATAGCACACATGCTCTAACGGCCATTACCACACACCTCTGCCCATCTCAAGACGCTTCCTTCACGGGTGGAGCTCACTTATGAGAGACTCAACTCAGGAATTAAGTAGGGAAGCAGATTTAATGCACGTATATTCTTGAGTGTGTTTGTTCTGGTTTGAAATGGTCCTTGTGAGTTTGTAAGTACATTATTATATAAAATGTTAAGATTTCAATTGTTGATGTGTTTGGGTAGGTTCTAATGGCAAGCTACCAAACTACTCAATGCTTGCAGTATATATGCATTTCACACACAGAGTGCGCAGAATGTGAATTTTCTATATGGATGAAATACACAGATGCCCTACTCCATTTAACCAGATCGCACTTCCTAATAATAAAACATATACCGTATTTTCTGTATTTTCATATAACCTGCAGACGCAGATAATCCGCACCCTCATTTATAGCCTGCGGGTTTTGGGGTTGTGTGTAAAAAATTGTTGGTACAACCCGCACCCTTATATAACTCGCACCCTTATATAACCCGCACCCATAGATTGATGAACTTTTTTGTGTAAGTTCAAAGTTAAAGTTCGAATGTTGCTCGCATGACGTCAATTATCCATGACTGTTCAGGCTCGGTACACAGTGCTTGTGTGCTAAATTCACACAATAAGAAAACAAACACAAGTCAGAATCAGAAAAAAAAGAAAGAGCAGTGTCTCCCGCTGTGCAGCAGCTCGTCCCTTAAGAAGCGTTTCTACAGGTGTTGATCATCGGATGAGATGAGAAGAGCCCGCCCTCATGCAGCACAGCCAATCACGTCTTCTTGCATGATTGACAGGTCAGACAGCCTATCAGCTCCAGCTGTCAGAGTGAAAGTACAAGCGCCAGAGACAACAACCCTCACAAAAACAGAAAGAAAATACAGAGAGAAAAAACCTTGCGTCCTTAGGGAAGTAACAAATATATTGAAATATCATCACGTGTAAAAAATGTGTGATATAGCCCGCACCCTTATATAACCCGCACCCCCGCGGGGTTTGTATGCGGGAAAACACAGTATGCATTTTTACTCCTTACTGACTCTCTCTCTAATTAAACAAGCAATATGATGAGCTCAACACACTGCATACTACATACTGCTTGTGACAATCAGTAGACCAGGATTCCTATGTGAACACACTCATGGTGTGTTGTCATTAGGTGCAGTAACAGAAGTGTTGTGTGGAGCCCCCTCGTGGAGGATCCCGAGAGTGTCTCCATCCAGAACAATGTCACCTACAACAACACACGCAAGATCCATCAAGTGCACAGTCAGGTGACCCTCCTCCGGCCGCAGCTGGTCACTATCCGCTGTGAGGCCAGCAATGAGAGAGGAGCTCGAGCCAGAGACATCAGACTGGTCAACAGCAGTGAGTACAGTGTGTGTGTGTGTGTGTGTGTGTGTGTGTGGAGGGTGTTAAAGCCTCTATGTGAATGTGTGAAATGAGGATCTGCTGAATGGAGCAGCACCCGTGGAGATCAAACACAGAGTGACTTTGGATGTAATCCCATGATCCTCCAGGACTGCTTTCATTAGCACCATGAATGTGGTGTGAAACCCGTTGAGCTCATTGAGAACTTGATACTGGTTCAGCCGTGAGAAAACCCAGAAACACAAACACCTGCCAAAGCTGGCTTGTTGACTCTCTATACGAGCCTACAGTTTTATATAAGAGCCAAGATGCCTTGGCCTAAAGTCAACATGAATCTTACGTTTTGCCTCATTTTAATTTCCTAATATGATATATGTTACTGTGAAATGGAAAAAATGTAACAAAGGACGTTATTTTATTCATCAGTAATAGATTGAATGGGGAAATGTGTGGTTGTGTGAAATGCATCCCAAAAATGTAACAGATTTTTGTTAGTATTTGAGGATGATATCAGGATGATATAATTCATCATGCAAAACTTAACCTAAGTAATTAATCTTATTCAAGAATGTTTTTATTTATTATCCGTAATATGTCCATTAGTTATTGATTGAATGGTGAAACGAGTTTCTGCATGAAGATGGTTGAAAATACACCAAAAAAACTTCATTCATTAAAAAATTCAACCTTCATCCTTCCTGTCCAGCATTGTTTTCTCAGGTGGCTGTTCTGGCCGCTGTCTTAGCACTGGTGGTCATCGTCATCATCTCCATCATCATCCTCATTGCTGTGTGGAGGAAGGTCAGTGACCTCACATCCTGTCTGACCGAGACCACAGATTTAACATTGTTATACTGAAACTCTGCATTGTTTTGCTTGCAGAAGCCACGGTATGAAATCAGGTGGAAGGTCATTGAGTCGGTCAGTTTAGATGGACACGAGTACATCTACGTTGACCCCATTCACCTGCCCTACGACCTGGCCTGGGAGATGCCACGGGACAGTCTGGTTCTGGGTGAGAGTGACTCTGCCGCACTCACTATAGCAAGTGTCTTTTCTTGCATGAATGTGAAAGTGGTCAAACACACTTAGTGTTAGTATGTCCAGGTGTTTTATTCATTGACTCGTGTCTGATTCTTCAGGTCGTACGCTGGGTTCTGGAGCGTTTGGGAGAGTTGTTGAGGCGACAGCGCATGGTCTCGGCCGTTCCCAATCCACCACTAAAGTGGCTGTGAAAATGCTCAAATGTACGGGTGAAAGACACAGTTAGACACAGGTGTGTGAGTGTGATTGGTTGTAGTTATTTGTGTTGTCTCGTCACTGCAGCGACGGCGCGGAGGAGCGAGACACAAGCTCTGATGTCTGAACTGAAGATCATGAGTCATCTGGGTTCTCACCTGAACATCGTCAACCTTCTGGGCGCTTGCACCAAACAAGGTGAGCAAACATCAGTGCTCGCAGTTAAGGCTTGTTGAATGAAAACGAAATGTCCTTTTTCCATAACTAAGATGAGACAACAACGTTATTATACAATTGCTTTGACTATAATAACATGCAATATCATTGAAGAAAATCGACGGGATTAAACGTTTTCATGCTTGCGGTTGCCAGAGTTTTTCTCTTGGAAGAACACTTTTCTTCTCCTTGCAATCTGGCATAACCGACTGTGTTTGTGAACTTTGTGTGTTTTAACATAACCTTGTGTGACAGTTTAAGCAAACTTAGTAAAGAGAACTTAGTGAACATCCAGCTTTCTGTGCATGAGCTTATGACTTATATTACATCTTGTAAAAAGGGGCATTATGTCCTCTTTAAATGAGTGTTTCAGACCGTCTGTGTTCTGTCACAAGACACTTGCACTGTTTGCTGTGACTAAATCTTCCGTAGAAATCCAAAAATGGATCTTGATGATAACTGTGATTGTGGCTGATGAATAAATGCAAGAAATATCGTTTATTAGCCGAATCATTTGCGATGTTTAAAGCCATCTATCTCTTTAGATCACCCCTTTAAGTTCTGAGATGTCTTTTCAGGTTGTGTCTTTATTTTTTTATGCAGGTCCATTATATCTGGTGACAGAATACTGTCGCTATGGCGATCTGGTGGACTATCTGCACAGGAACAAGCACAGCTTCCTCCAGCACTACGCCGACAAGAACCACATCGCCAACGGCAACCAGATCTGTAACAACAGCGACCCGCCAACCGGGAAAGAGTGAGAGAATTACACTACACTACTGGTCACACGGTTGGAATAATTGAGAGTTGTTCATGTATTTGAAAGAAGAATCTCCTGCTCACCAAAGCTGCATTTATTTGCTCAATAATACAGTCAAAACAGTAATATTGTGAAATATTATTGCACTATTTAAAAAAAACTGTTTTCTAACTATTTTGAATATTTTAAAATGCAATTTACTCAACAGTTTGGGGTAAGGTTTTATACTTTTATTCAGCAAGGATAACAATTAAATGAATAACGAATGAATGAATGGATTAAATGAATGAAAAATTACTTTATAAGCTTTATAATGTTACAAAAGATTTATGTCAAAACAATTCTGAAAAAGAAAATTGTATAAAAAAATAGGAAAAAAACACAAAAAACTGTTTTCAACATGATGATAATAAAAAAATAATGTTGTTATTATTATTATTATTATTAATAATAATGTAATAATAATAATAATAATAATAATAATCATTAATAGTGTTATATAATAATCATAATATTAATAATTAAGCACACACAAAAAAACGTATAACTTTGTGAGCACGAAATCAGAAATCAGTACTTTTAAATTATTATAATATTTTACATTAATACAATTGTTACTGTATTTTCTTTCAAATAAATGCAACCTTGGGGAGGAGAAAAGACTTATTTTAAAAACATTAATAAATGTGAATTATTCCAAACCTTTCACAGATTGTGTATGTTTAAAAATAACATGAAATACTATGGTGAGTTAAAACAGACAAAGACAGATGTAATCAGCTTGTATTCTTTTGCTCCGCAGATATGTGTCGTTCGGCAGTGAGTGTGATGGAGGATATATGGACATGACCAAAGATGAGCAAACAGAATATGTTGCGATGCAGGAGCTCACGGACACTATCAAGTATGCAGATATCCAGCCTTCGCCCTACGAGTCCCCTTACCAGCAGGACATCTACCAGGAGCAAGGTACACACTTCCCCACTGTCTACAGACCTTTAACACAGACCCCATTTACACCTAGTAATAAGATGTTTTGGTCGATCGGATCACAAGTGAACGAGGGAGAAACATACTGTTCACACCTGGTGTTTTCATCTGTCTCTTCTGTTCACTTTCAACCACTGCTGTCCTGATTTCTTTGAGAGGAGTGTCTATGGACGTGCAAATGCATTTTCTGATCTTTCAATTTAATGGACGAAATAAGCTCATTTAATTTACATATGAATGCGCCCGGAGGCGACAGTCTGCACTGACTGATGCAAGATTATGCCGTAAGTGTGTATAAGAAGTTAGGAATGATACATTTTTATCTTCAAGATAAATTTGGTTTCCAGCCAACAAGGTTTAAATCCCGGCACCTCATGACATCAGCAGGCGGAGAGCAGGAGGTCTTTTGTGGCTGTTTGAAAGCATTCGACCACATGAGTGTTTACACCATGAAAGCAATCTGGTTGAACGTGTTTTCGACCAGCACTGGAAGTGATCGAAGGTGGACAAGATCAAAATGTACAAGATCACCTGTATTAGCGTCGTCCACTTGTGATCCGATCGGCCAAAACATCTTATCACCAGGTGGAAATAGGGCCTCGCAGACAGACAGGCTTGCAAATCAATCACAGCACAAATATTTTGTCACTTCTTGTTTTTAAGATTTTAACACAATTGCATGTTCCGTGTTCTCAGATGTTGGTTAATGGTCACATGACTTGAAGGTAAACAGATAAAATACTAAATATTTTTTCAGGAAAACATTTTTGGGATTATTTTACTTAATTTTTAAGGGTGGTATGACTTGGCCAAAGAATTATATAATTATACATATAATTATGTATAATTATATAATTCTTTGGTGAAGTCATGCCACCCTTAAAAATTAAGTAAAATAATCCCATATATATATATATATATATATAGCATTTATGACAAAAAAATGAATTAAATAAAATATATATATATAAATTTTATTTAATACAATTTTTTGTCATAAATGCTGATTTTAACAGAGATGTGACATTTCATCTCATATAAAAATGTCTTGTATTTCTACTGATACCAAGTAAGAACTCTCTCAGAGTCTTTACTATTATTAGTAGAAGTAGTAGAAATATATGGATAAGACTTTACAATAAGGTCTAATTTGTTCAGATTAGTTAATGTATTAACTACTAACTAACAATGAGCAATACATTTATTACAGTATTTATTCATCTTAGTTCATATTTGTTAAAAAAAAGTATATATATATATATGTTTGGTCATGTTAGTTTACTGTGCATTCATTAATGTTAACAAATACAATAATTGATTTTAATAATGTATGAGTAAATGTGAAATTAACATTAATATTAACAAATGCTGTATATTGTTCATTCTTAGCTCATCTTGACTGAGGTAGTTAACCAATGTTAACTAATTCAAGCTTGTTTACATTTTACGTCTAATTAAAATGAAGATATAAAATATTACTGTTTTAAATTACAGTTGTACGATAAAATAAAAAAGGAATATTTGATCATTACAAAAAAATATTTAAATTTACACTACAAGTTAATATTTATGTTTTAAATACTTACCTTTAAAACGTTCAAACCCTCAAGTTTTTAACGTCAAATCCTCTAGATTTTATTTTGGAGAAATTCTGGATAATTTCACAGTCCACAGAAATGATGCAAATGATTATATAAAGTAAACCAAACTCCCATTGTGTTCCCAAAAGGCACATTGAACTACAGCATATACAATATTTTGCGTTTTTAATTTCATTGCATTTATTAAAAATGATAATAATCACATTGAACAATTATTTCAGTATTTGCTGAAAAGTCAAACAGGGTTTAATATCAGCAATGCCACACCTGCTTTATCTTCATAATTTTGCATGTAATTCATCTAATTAATTACATGAAATGTAAGCATTGAGAATGTTTTTATTTATTATTTAATTATAAAATTGTAATATTGAGGTGATTCAGACAGAGGAAGCTCACATCATGGCGTAAGACTATAGAGGTTTTGTCTTTTTGAGCAGAGAAATGAACATCCTAAAACTCCCAAGATGCCCCTGTGCTGGCTGTGTAATCTTTGGCTCTGTGACGCTGCGTGGGCCTTGAGATTGAGCACAGACGGAGTCTCTGTGACTAGAGATCGCTTTCATAATGCTCATTATTGTTTCACTTCCTCATTTGACAGGATGTCTGTAGAACTTGATGAAAGTGAAACGCTTGAGATTTCTGCACTATTTAAATGGAGACTAAAAAGTCTCATTGTGATCTATATATTGTTTGAGTATTTCTTGAGATGTGTTTTAGTTTGAGCTGAGAGGATGTCAGGATGAGTTCAGCTTATTTTGGACTTAGTGATCACTGCAAAAAATAATTTCCTTGAATTTCAAAATCAAGCAAGTTTATGAATAGAACAAGAAAAAAATATCAGTTTATGGGTAAGAAAATACACTTTTTCCAATTTAATCAAGTTTTTTTTTTTATTATTCCGCAAAGAGATTTTTTTTCTTTTTGTTTTAAGCATTAAGTCAAAGTTATCAAAACTTAATTTACATATTTCAATCATTTGCATTTTGTTTAAAGTGGCCTTATTATGATTTTTCAGAGATTAGCCATAAAAGGTCAACATAGTTTCAAAGATCTAAGGGCATAAAAATTCATTTTTGCCTGAAATGAGTCGTTAGTAACTCCAGTTTTCTTGCACAAAGGTATGTAGATGTGTAACTAATTTGCATAATGCCAGCCTCTGGTCTTCATTGGCTGCCAATGAACAACGTCTACATTGATTCGCCCTCGAACACCGTAGTAGTAGCTTAAGTCTGGAAGAGTTTGGTTCGTGTTGTCCACATGTCGAGCGTCACAGCTGTGGAGGTACAGGAATGAACTTAAATAGAATTTAAGAACTCAAAAAAACACTTCCAGCAAACAAAGTATCATGCAAAAATGCTCAATAAGAAGAAAACAGGATGAGCCATAAATTGAACGCAGCGAGATTGGACAGAGACTGGAGGAAAACACAGGGTTGATGTACACAAGGGTAGATGAGGGAACAAGCCACAGCTGACAAGACTAACGAGGGGATTAATGACGAGACGGGTGAGTGGAGAAACACTGGGAGAATCACAGGAGGAACCAGGATGTAAACAGAGACACGTGACATCGAGAAGACAATGTTTTCTGCACTGTGAAAGCAGATCCACTTTGCTGTACTTCCAAAGCAATGCAGTCGTTACTGTTCGTGTCACTGTGTATCGAGCGCTGAGGAAGCCTCCGTTCGTCTCTGAAACGCAGTGTAAGCGTTAGACCAATCACAAGAGTCCTGGTAATCTGACCAATCAGAGCAGAGTAAGCTCTCGGAAAGGAGGGGTTTAGAGAGACAGAAATGTTTCAATCACTGTGAGAAAAGAGGTGATGGTAAATACTGTGGCTCCATTGAAAATCAGGCACCCAAAAACTAAATCCGAGCCATGGATGAATGACACTACTCGCGCTGTCAGACGAGAGTGTCGTAGAGCTGAGCGCAAGTGGAAAAAGGACAAACTGTAAGTTTCTTTTCAAATGCTGTGGGACTGTTGGCGTCAGTATCAGACAACTGTGAAAGATGCTAAAAGGAAACATATCTCTGAGATAATTCTGTCAAATTGTAATAAGCCCCGTGTTTTATTTAAAACTATAGGTTCAGTTCTTAATGTTCCACAATCTGTTTGTTTTGATGCCTCCCCGGCTGTATGTGAAGACTTTCTCACCTTTTTTTATAATAATAAGGTCTCGTCCACTAGGGCTCTAATTCCACCATCTGCTTATGACCCCTCAGTCTCTGTTCTCTGCACTGTTTTCTTTGATCAATTTGAGCCTGTAACTTTGTCTATGTTACATGAAAATGTTAGTAAGCTAAAGCCCTCAGGTTCTCCACGTGATGCTGTCCCTGCTCGATTGTTTAAGGAGATTTTTTTCCACTCTAGGCCCGACTGTTCTTGAAATTGTAAACAGCAGTCTATCCTCAGGTGTGGTCCCTGAGAGTTTTAAACATGCAATAGTGCATCCCCTGATCAAAAAGTCAGGTCTGGATCATGCAAATTTGTCAAATTTTAGGCCCATTTCAAAACTTCCTTTTATTTCTAAAGTTTTAGAAAAAATTGTTTGCAGCCAATTAATGGCTTTTTTAAAAGACCACAATATTCTTGAAGTTTTCCAGTCTGGTTTTAAATCTCTTCACAGCACAGAATCTGTTCTTCTTAAGGTTTTTAATGATATTTATTTAGCAACTGATGCTGGAGAGTGTGTAGTTCTTGTGCTTCTGGATTTAACTGCTGCATTCGACACTGTGGACCATGAAATTCTGATCTCTCGTTTGGAGAGCTGGGTGGGCATAAAGGGCACTGCACTTCAATGGTTCAGGTCCTATTTGGAAGGGAGGACTTTCTGTGTTAGTTACGGGAACTTTGAATCCTCCTCTGCACCCCTCTCTTGTGGAGTCCCGCAGGGGTCAGTTTTAGGCCCTCTACTCTTCTCTCTCTACTTGCTGCCACTTGGCTCAATAATTAGGAAGCATGGCATGTCATTTCACTTTTATGCGGATGATAGTCAAATCTACGTGCCTCTCAAAAAGAATGACACTGTTGGTCCGCTGTTGGAGTGTCTTGAGGATATAAAGGCCTGGATGGCTATAAATCTTTTAAGTGTTAATGCAAACAAAACAGAAGTAATGATTTTTGGTGACACCACTGGGACCCATTCTGCTGATTTGGGTGCTTTGGCTCAGTACATCAAGCCCACCATCACAAATTTAGGGGTTAAAATGGACTCTGACCTTAAGCTCGACAGTCAGATCAGGGCTGTGGTTAGGTCGAGTTTTTTTCAATTAAGACAGTTGGCCAAAATAAAGCCATTTCTTCAAAGGCAACATTTTGAGACAGTGATGCACGCCTTTGTTACTACCCGGCTGGATTACTGTAATGCTCTGTATGTGGGGGTCAGTGGGTCTTCTGTTGCCCGTCTGCAATTAGTTCAGAACGCTGCAGCTCGTCTGGTTACGGGAGCTCGTAAACATGAGCATGTTTCCCCCATTTTAGCCTCCTTACACTGGCTGCCAGTACAGTTCAGGATTCATTTTAAAATTCTTTTATTTGTTTTTAAATCTCTAAATGGTCTTGCCCCACCATATATTTCTGAGCTCCTTGTTCCATACACACCCACCCGTTCTCTCAGGTCAGCTGATCAACTGCTCCTGAAAGTGCCCAAAACAAGGCGAAAACTAAGAGGGGATCGTGCTTTTGCGGCGGCAGCACCAAAAATGTGGAATGACCTGCCACTGCACATTAGACAGGCCACTTCAATGTCTCACTTTAAATCTCTTCTAAAAGCTCACCTTTTTACATTGGCTTTTAACACTTGTTGAAGTTGACATTTTGTGATTTTAGTTTATGTATTATGATTTTGTTTTATTATTTTTATTTCTCCTGTACAGCACTTTGGTCTACTTCGGTAGTTTTTACAGTGCTTTATAAATAAAGTTTGTTGTTGTTGTTGTGATGTGCATTATCTTTTATTATTGTTTTTTTACCTTGAATGCATGTAAACCTGTTGTAGGAGACTTCAGAACAATATTACAACATTTTTGTGTAACATAATAAGGGCACTTTAAGAATAACTCGATATTTGTACTGGGAAAAAAGACAAAATACTAAGGAAGAAAATAATAGCAGTGGCTAATCCGATGATTACCAAATATTATGGTATTTCTTCAAAGAATGCTGCGGCGCTACATGTTTTTTGTATTTGCATCATCAGGTGATTTATGATGTTTGTGTGTCACAGGTCACAGGGTGGATCATTCTCTCGTCATCAGTGATTCTCCGGTTCTGAGTTACGGTGACCTCGTTGGTTTCAGTTACCAGGTGGCCAAAGGCATGGAGTTTCTGGCCTCAAAGAATGTGAGTCTCTCTACCTGCTAAAGTCGTAAAACTATTGACGTGCAACATTATACCAATATTACTCATTTTACTCCTTTTACTCCAACAATTGTGTTGTGTTTTGGCATTTTCATTAGTTTTTTTTATGTCTATATGGTTTTTATAAAATTGTATTTAAATTATTTTATTGTATTTAAGTTAATCACAAATCAAGTTAAACTAAATGAAAATGAGAATGTTTGCTTACATAAAATGTAAATTTAATTTAAAAAAGATTGAGTATTAAAAGTGTTTCAGTTAAGTATTAAAGATTTTTAAAACTTTAGTTCATTTCAAATTTATTTTATTTCAAGTAATGTAAGTTTTTGCATGGTTTTAACTATATATATATATATGTATATGTATATGTGTATATATATATATGTATATGTGTATATATATATATAAGTAATAACCCTGGCAGTAGGAAAACACACATCGCCATCTGCTGATGTAAATGGGAAATGCATCCCATCTGTAAACCAATGTATTGATTGACCTTCAACCTGCTGAGTATTTTTTGCTAATCTAGAGAAAGTGTCTCATATTTTTCTTTGCAAAGTAAAGCACATCTTTCTGTCTATCTGTCAGTGCGTCCATCGAGATTTGGCGGCTAGAAACGTTTTGATCTGTGAGGGCAAACTGGCCAAGATCTGTGACTTTGGACTGGCCAGAGACATCATGCACGACAACAACTACATCTCCAAAGGCAGCGTACGTAGATCCCCCGATAACCAAACCTTCATTCAATCATGCACTAAAAAGTCACAGTGGTAATTTTAAAAAGAAAATCCAACCCAGATTGCTGATTGTTGAGACGGTGTGTGTTTCTCTGCAGACATTTCTCCCTCTGAAGTGGATGGCACCGGAGAGCATCTTTCATAACCTGTACACCACTCTGAGTGACGTCTGGTCTTACGGCATCTTACTCTGGGAGATTTTCACTCTGGGTGAGTCCGTTCACTTATTCCTTCTCCTGACTGTCTATGCATTCATGTTTTGTGTGTGCATGTGTGTGCGTGCGTGTGTGTGCGTGCCCCATATAGAAATGAACTTGGATCATAAAGAAATTGCTAGCAACACCAAGGTCATGGGTTCAAATTAGAGAATGCATGAATTGAAAAAAATTGTTGTTGTTTGCATGAAGTGTAAGTGATTTTAAGTGCAATCTTGTGTAATGATGTTTTCTGGGCAGCCAGTATGCTGACAGAGATGTTGTGTCAATGTATATTCCCTATAAATGGAACAAATTTGTCTTATTACTTATTCAGGCATGTTTAAATAATAACTTTCATAGTGTGAAACCTATTAGGAACCTATAGATTCATAATCTCTTTTAGGAATGACATAACATGACTTAACATTAACATTAGCAGATACTTGATTTGAATAATAATCAGTAAATATTGATGAATAATGAATGCTTTAGAAGTAGTTTTCAGTGTTGTTTCATATTAAGTAATGCATTAACTAACAAGACCTTCTTGTAAAGTGTTCTTTTATAAGCAATGTTTGCGGTTCTTTTATAAGAGGTTAAAACAATCTATTTTACGCCCATAACTGCTCACTGTTATATGAGCACAAACTGCTTGTACAGATACAGGAATGTTCCTGTTTCATGTGAGCTTGAAGTGAAATGAAAAGCTTTCTTTATTGGTGATTATGCAGGAGGAACCCCGTATCCTGACCTGCCGATGAACGAGTTGTTTTACAGCGCTCTGAAGAGAGGTTATCGCATGGCCAAACCCTCTTATGCCCACGAGGACATGTATGTTTGACTATTAAATAAACGTATTATTGCATTTAAACGTGTTTTATATATTCATGCAGTAAATAAGATTGTGCTCAGGAACAGGCATGGTCATTGAACTTCTGGAAATTTAATGTAGCATCTCTAAATGCTGATGGTGTGTTCCTCTGCAGTTATGAAGTCATGAGGAAATGTTGGGATGAGAAGTACGAGAAGCGTCCGGAGTTCTCCTTTCTGGTGCACACGATGGGGAACATGCTCTCGGATGGATATAAAAAGGTTTCCTTTATGTTCCTCGTTTTGTTTCCATGGTAAAGAAGTTGCTGAGAAATTCTAATTGTAATATTCTTAAAAAGACTTTTTCTGTCGTGTTGTGTGCAGAGAGACTATTTTAACAAAGATAAGGGACATGCAGAGAATCGTCAAGCATAAAGCACAATCAAACTCAAATGGGAACCATTTTTAAGTTAATAATGAGAGCAAATATGTAACCTCATTTAAAATAAATTGTCTTTTCTCCATAAATCTGAGGTTTAGATAACTTTTCCTAAAGTTCTTTCAAGGATAAAGCAGAATTTAAACATCAAACTCGGATGCATGAATAATATGTTCAAATGGGGTCAATTTTAACTTTAAAATTTATTAGTATTTGCTCTCATTCTTAACAAATGAGCAGCAAATCATCATATCAGAATGATTAGTGAAGGATCATGTGACACTGAAGACTGGAGTAATGATGCTGAAAATACAACTTTAATCACAGGAATAAATGACACTTTACTATATATTCACATAGAAAACAGCTGTTTTACACTGATATAATATTACACTGTTTTACTGTATTTATCATCTAATAAATTCAGCTTTAAAAAAAATCCAAGTTACGAAAAATCCAAGTTACGAAAGCAAAGACGAAAAATTTTACTGGTCTACATACGAAAAGTTTTCAAGATACGAAAGGTTTCTGAAAGTCCGAGATTCTCCCCATAACAATTTTGAAACTCGCGCCACACGCCGCCATCTTAGTTATAGTAGACTCGCCACCATCCTCCTGCTCTCCCATTGGTTCCTGATGCTAGCCAAGCCATGAGATCCTTCTCTCTAATTGGACAGCATCCCTCCCATCATGCATCTTCTATACATACGTGCTGGCGTGCTTTAGCTCAGCCACTCCGCACCCCAAACTTTCAATTGTTATGTGTTTTCGTAAAGTTAAGTGTACGTACTGTAACGCGTTTGTTCTGACACAACTGCTATTCCACAGGGGTCCTTTAATAACAGGAACTGTCCATTCGACACACACCAGAGCAGTCGGCAAACAATACTTCACTCACCATCGCGTTACCAAACAACACAACAATAGTAAGAGCAACAGAAAAAAAAAAGAAAACAGTGGGAAAAAAACCTCACTCCGCATTCATGCGATGCTTCCCTGCTCGCGCTCAGTTCGAACCACCTCATTACTGAACTTGAGAGAGTGAAAGAGCGCTCCGCCTTAAAGGAGCATTACCCAATATAACTCGTTACAGTACGTATGTACGTTATCTGCCGTTTGTCCTCCTCCTCCTCTGCCGCCACTTTCGGAGATAGCCTCACTCGAAAGGTAAGCTTTGACATTTTACGTTATTTCATTATTTATAGGTCAATTTAGCTTTATTATGAAATTGAATGGGGTGTTTTTGGAGGGCTTGGAACGGATTAGCCATTTTACATGTAAAATGTGTTCCAAGATACGAAAAACTCATTATACGAAGGCCTCGGAATGGATTAATTTCGTATCTCGAGGTACCACTGTATTTGTCATCTAATAAATTCAGCTTTAATCACAGGAATAAATGACACTTTACTATAATGTTTTACTGTAATATTTAATCACAGGAATTAAATTTTAAAATCTATTCAAATTGTAATCATATTTCACTGCATGGTTGGTGAGCATTAGTGTCTTCAAACAATTCAAATATCTTCATTATTCTATTGTGAACTTCATCCATTCTTATATGCTCCTCATCTGTCCCTCAGAGATACTCTCAGGTGAACGACAGCTTTATGAAGAGCGATCAACTTGCGGTGGCTCGTGTGAAGCCGCAGGTCCCGTCTCCGTTCCCGGGTGCCTTCTCTCCCACCTCAGAAGAAACACCGAACCCGGCCCCGCGTCCACTGCCCGACGGAGAGGCTGAAGAGGCACCGGCCAACGAGTATATCATCCCCATCCCCGACCCCAAGCCCGAGCCCGAGGAGGAGACCCGGGACGGGCCGGTGCTGACGGAAATCCCCTCGAGGTAACACTGACTTCCTGTGTGATCAAAATAAATCAGACCATTAAAAACCGCAGAGGATGAAGGAAAGATGACACATTACCTCTTCCTCTTCCATACAGAGGGGATCACTTCTGCTTTTTGTTTTTTGTCTTTTATGTGAGAATGAAAGCCTGTGCTTTTAAATCATAAAACTTTTACCATAAAATGCATAAATTAATACATAAATAAATTAATGTGTGTGTGTGTGTGTGGGGGGGGGGGGTCATTTAGGCTTTTTATGCTAAATATTTTATAAATACGTAATCCTGAGAAACAAAAGTTTGATTATCTTTATCCTGAGATAAAAAGTTGCCATTACTTTGTTTTTAATTATTCTTTTTTTTCATTAGACGGAACAAGCTTCCATAATAGTGTGATAATATAATGTGATGAAATATTTAGGATTTATAATATATATAAAAATATATATGGCTGTTTTACTCTTTCTTTTTGAAATTAATTTTCTTTTGAAACCGTTTTCTACTGTATTGTTCTCTCTCTCTCTTTCTTTCACTCTCTATCGCTCTTTTCTCCTCTCTCTCCCCTTTTCTCTTCTCTTCTCTTCTTTTCTCTCCCCCCCCCCCCCCCCCTCTCTCTCTCTCTCCCTCTCCAACCCTAACCTAACCATAACCCTAACTCTCTCTCTCTTGTGCTCTCTCCTCTTTTCTCTCTCTCTTCAAAAGCTCCTTATGTTCTGATGAGGAGACGGTCTCCATGGAAACTCCTAGTACTGAACCCGAGCGGGAGGAACTGCTGCCAGAACATTCTGGAAGTCCAGACGTGGAGGAGAGTTTCCTGTGACACATTCCTACATCCTGTCATCGTGAAGCAATTTTCATGTACATTTTGAGCAGATTTTAATTGTATGCATCAATTCAAAAGAAATGTTCATAAACACATCAGAATGATATGCTAGATTATCTCATGCGCTCTTAAAGGACCATCTGTGAAGGTTGAGGTTTGAACCAGACCCGTTTTTTTAAAGATGTTTATTAAAGTGGTACAATGCAGTAATATAAACTGCAGAAGGCAACACTAGAATCAGCTGATACTGTACATTAGTTGTGCTGTTCAAAAGGTACACAGTATAAAAAGACTTATGATGTATTACGTTTTAGAGGGTTTTTAATTTTTACTTTGAGTTAAAATCATTCTCAGTCTATTTTGAACAGTATTAGAAAAAAAAGTGCATATTTCATTTCAGTACTCAGGCGGCGGCCTGTGACTTTTGATGTAAACTTCTTTTGTAAAGATTCTTGTAGCAAACTTGCACTTTAATGTTTATGAGTAGTTGAAGCAAATAGCTGATTCACACATATGTGATTGTTTATGATTCTGTAAAGGGAACAGACGCAGAACACAAGACAGATGAAAATTGCAACTACACTGCAAAACATGATTTTCTTAGTATAGTTTTGTTTTTCAGTACGAATATTGAAACATCCTTAAATCAACATTTACTTAGAGAAGCAAAATGACTCTAGATGTTAAGTTGATAAAGTTGATAAGATGACTTATTGCATTTTTGTGGGTTTATGCCTAAAACAAGAAATAAATGTGGTAAGAAATATATATTTAAAAAAAGGGAAGACAAGTTTATTTTTCTGACCCCATTGGCTGATACTTTGTTTCATTTTCTATTAAAAACGTAGTTAATTTGTATTCATTTTTCAGAAAATATAACTTAAGTAATTTTACTTATCCAGTAAACACATCTTGATTTAAGAATGTTGTATCATTATTTGCACAGATTCAGACTGTTATTTATATATATATATTAACAGTCTGAATCTGAATGACTCACGGTACATTAGAATATATAATCTGTCCATCAAATTAGTCCAATAACACTTCCACACAATGTTTGAATAGTTGGATTGAACTTTATTTTCATGCAAACACACAATATACCCAAATACAGATTAAGAAGGTGTTTGCTTGGCTTCATCTTGTTTGTTCTTCATCATCTTGTTTATTCTTCATTGTCTTGATTATAACAGTTTAAATGTTTATATGTATGCACAAGGCCTTATTAAATTGCACATTTCAATACATATATTACATAGTAAAATTACACACTCTAAGGTACCAAAGCTTTATGTATGTTTACGAGTATATTTTTGTATAGATATTTTGTACATTGCTCTTTTACACATTCTATGTACGATAAACAATAAAAAGCTGTGATAAAGTATTTAATAATATGTCTGTTGTTCTTTTTAAGACCCATAACAACAATATGAGAGGTTGCTCTTTCACGGCTGAAGAGAGCTAATGGAGAAATTAGTTACACCTAACAGTATCAACTTTGTCCCAGAACCATCAGATTTCAGCAGAAGTCACTTAATTTAGCGCTATTGCTGTCTCTGAGAAACTGTGTTGATAAAACAGATTTTGTTTATCATGACTCATTACTCAACATAAGGGTTATTATAAATAATTGAAACTGATATTATTAAAAGCATTTTTGTTACATAGAATAAGAAACGTTGCTTTTGTGGCTGACTGAAATAAGCTTGCGTACTAAAAATGGAAATAAAGGAATAGACATGGCCAGCAACAACACTTAGGTCAGCTGTGGTGTTTAAACGATGCTCAGTTGGTACTAAGGGGTCCACATGAGGAAAACATGAGGTATATATACAACAGGAGGTAATGAGGGGATTAGACGCAGCTGACAAGACAAACAAGGTGACTGATGATGCAACAGGTGAATGGAAACACATGGGAGAACACAAAAGGAAACAGGAAGTAGTTGAAAGACATTATTGACATGTAACAAGTAGAAGCAGCCTGAAACAATGAAACAAGGCAGGATGGATCCATTTACACCAAATTCTGACTCTACCATCTGAATGCTCTACCAATCGAGACTCATCAGACCAGCCAACGCTTTTCCAGTTTTCTAATGTCTAATTTTGGTGAGCCCGTGTGAATTGTAACTTCAGTCTCTGGTTCTCGGTTGACAGGAGTGACACCGGTGTCTCTTCTGCTGCTGAAGCTCATCCACTTCATGGTTCAACATGCTGTGTGTTTAGAGATGCTCTTCTGCAGGCCTCAGTTGAAACAAGTGCTTATTTGAGTTAATGTTGCCTTTCTATCAGCTCGAACAAGTCTGACCATTCTCCTCTGAACTCAGGCATCAACAAGGCATTTTCACTTGCTGAAATTTTCTCTTTTTCAGACTGTTCTCTGTAAACCCTAGAGATGGTTGTGTGTGAAAATCCCAGAAGATCAGCAGTTTGTGAAATACTCGGACCAGCCCGTCTGGCACCAGCAAACATGACCTGTTCAAAGTCCCTTTTCCTCCCCATTCTGATGCTCAGTTTCTTCAGCAGATCATCTTGACCATGTCAACATGCCCAAATTCATTGAGCTGCTGCCATGTGAGCAACTGATTAGCTATTTGCGTTAATGAGCAGTTGAACAAAGTTGATCTTGTATTGACAGTGCAAGAGTCCAGCACTCTGTAAAGTCTGCTCCAACCGAATTTAAGCTGTGGACTCAGAGGAGCCGATTCATGAGTGAAAATCCTCCCAACCGTTCTTTCACAGTTTGAGTCTGATGAGTCTTGACATTGTCTTCCTGGAATATGGTGTGTCTTCACACATGGCTGTTTAAGAAATATATATAACATGCTAGAAACATAATAATCGCTGTAATAATGATATGCTCACATACTCTTAATCAAAATAATACAGTATATTTTACTATAGAATTGTATATAAATGTACTTGTATTAACTTAGCAGACACCAGTGTCCAAAACAACTTCTATCTGAGGAATATAGAAAGCGATATGCTTTAAAGAGGCAAAAGTACACAAATGTGTCACAATACAAATTTTCGATCATTGATGGAAGTAGAATAAGCCAGGAAAATGGAGGGACTAAAGAAAAGTGAAAGCATAGTTTGTTTTTTAGGTTAAGTGCTCAAGACAAGATCTGTCTTTTGGATATTGACAGGGATTCTGCTTTCCACATGAATGCATGGAGATCGTTCAACCAATAAAGAACAGTGAACGAAAATGATGTGAAGAGGGATTTTGTTTCTCTCTGTGATGGAACCACGAGTCGGCACTCATTAACTGATAGTAGGTTTCTGGTAGGTGTGTAGATCTGTAGTAGTGATAGGAAGTAGGAGGTGCTGAGCCTGTAGTAGATCTTTAAGCAAGTGTCAATGACTTTGACTGAATTTAATGCGAGCAGCAAGTGGGAGCTCAGATAAAGAGAGGTGTGACATGGGCTCTTTTGGGCTTGTTGAAAACCAGACGAGCCGCAGCTTCTGGATCAGTTGCAGCGGTTTGATTGAACTTGAAGAGCATTGCAATAATCAAGTCTGGAAATAACCATGGCCTGTACAAGTTGTGTTGCTTGCTCAGTGAGGAACGGCCTGATCCTCCTGATGTTGTGAAGTGCATGATGGAGACATGATGGTCTTTATGATGTGGTCTTTGAAGGTCAGTTGGTCCTCAAAGATTACTGCAATATGAGTTTATATAAAGTATATATATATATATATATTTGTATATGTATGTATATAAAAACATGCCTGTCAAACTGATACTGTGGAAAATCAGAGGGTAAATCCTGGTTAGTCATTAGGATCTACAGTGGATGATCTGATTCCAGTCATCATAACAAAGACCTTTCAATATGATGTTCTGAGATTTGAGTTTAATGTAGTGCACTGACCCCTTCATCGTACAAAAGCAACAGAAAAAAAGCCATGAAGTGAACAAAATCAATCTACTCAGTCGGGCAGTAAATACAGCTGCACTCTTTCTTCATGTGATATTAAAAGAAACTGTTGATGGCCTGTTTTTCACATGTAAACACTGATGTTCACCGCACTGATCATGAGGCTATCTGAACACTGGCTGGTTTTGTTCAAGATGTCACGGATAGACTCCCATAACTCCCGCAATACTCATGGCTCAGGATTGGCATTCGTTTCAGCTGAGTACCGCGGTGTAGATGGAAAACCCGACGCGGCATTGTTGGAGCTTCAGACTGGAGTTTATCGGGACACGCAGAAGAAGGTTTGATGATCATCTCCTTCATCTGCATTTTTGGAGCTTCACTGACATTCAGGTAAAGCTTTGATATTCTTACTGGAAAAACAAGGCAAGACAATTTCTTTTTTGCAGTGCATGATTTTGATTGAGCATAATTGGTTTATTTAGATTTTGATTGTTTTTTTTGTACACTCTAATAGGCTTTATCATCACAAAACGTTTCTAGGATATTGGTCAGTCAGCTGATTTCCCGCTATTGTCATATCCTGTCAGACAGAAATGAGAAGTCTGTGTTGAGGGACCAAAGGATCAGTCCTTATTTCCTCTGAGACACTGAAGACTGATAAACGAATGAACAGGAGCCGCACGGAGATGTTTGCGGTCCTGTTCTTCAGCGGGATCCTGTACGGGATCGGTCAAGCTCAGGGTAAGAGTCTCAACATCTACATTATCCAGCAGGGAAGAAAAAATGACAGATGAGATCTATTTAACATCTCAATTATTTCTCCTGTTAAATGTCACAATAATCTCACATTTGTTTCAGAAGAGATCTGAAAAATGTCTCAAACTATGCTCAAATTTACGGATTTACGAAGTCTGCATTAAAAGTCAGAAGTCGTATTATGAACAATCCTCATCCATCTACACTTTTTGTATTCATTTAATGTCTGTTATAATAAACATCTGAGTCAAATGAGATGTAACTGAGATCTCCATTTAAATCTTCTGGATTATGAAAAGCTCATTTTCCAAAAATTTTGATGCCGTATAAAAACTTTTGGTTTGTTTCATATCGATGTGAACCGATTCTTGATCTGGTTCTCGTTGTTTCTCACACATATTCGATTGTGGAGGAAATCTGAGGTGGGTTTGATATGTTGTCTATGGATTGACTTTGCTTATCGTGTCATGTGACCAGTGCTGATTGATTTCGTTTTACTGTAATTCTTTTGAGAAGTGTTCACTGCACTTCCTCTGTATTTTTGTCTTGTTTTCCAGTACAAAGACACAGTTGCTTGAGATGCAAAATGACAAAATAGTTATGTGTGTGTATATATATATAAAATAAATAATAAACTGCCAATGGAATCAGAAAAAATTATTTGTTTTAAATTTGAATTTACATACATTTTTCTTATCCTATTGACAGATATTTGTACTAGTTTTAACCTTAAACTTCTTTATTGGCATTGATTTTTGCATGAAGAAACTTCCATAAAAGGTTCTTTAAAGTGGAAACATTATAGTTTTTAGAACATGTTGCCGAAAGATTAATTGGGGAACCAAAAGCGGTTCTTCTATGGCATCACAGTGAAAACACTCTTTAAAAACCTTTTAAAAAAAATAGTTCACCCAAAAATTAAAATTCTGTCATTATTTCCTTAGACAGGTTTGGAAACACTTGAGGCTGAATAAATCATGACAGAAATGTAATTTTTGAGTGAACTCTGTCTTTAAGAGTGTGCACATTTTGCATCTCTAGTAAATGTATATTGACTGCTTTGATATTTGCACTAGAAAACAAGACAAACACTGAGGAAGAACAATATGAACTCAAACACAGTTGAACTCCAGTGAACTCCAAAACAAACTGGTTTTCAAGAAGATGCAGATGATAAATTAGTTAATTGATTGTATTGTTGAAATTGGCTTGAATAAAACGAATAAAACACAAACGCTGAGCTTGTGCCGTTAAATGATGGAAAGAGACTCTCAGTGTTTTATTGTTAGACATGCAGATCTTAAACATTCCAGTTCATGCGTCAATGAGGAAAGCAGAAGTGAGAGAAGGATCGGGATGTTTGGGGCTGATTGCGCAGTGCAGATTACTGACTCTTCATCGTTGTCTCTCACTAAACACGCACACGCACATGCGCGCACACACACACACATATTACTTCACCCCTCAAATAAACACATTAGCATAAACCTTTTGTTACTGATTTGGTCAGCAGCGTTTCAAGAGAGATTCTGACTCTCTAGTGGTAGTTTCAAAGAAACGTGTCATAATCTGACCATTTTGAAAGACAATTTGGCCACATTTTAGATTAGGATTGAATTCTCACTAATAACATGGCTTTTGGCTTTTTAATATGGCTTTTGCCTTAGTAAACTCCTAATTACTGTTTATTAGTAGTTAGTACGCAGGGCATGACACTATCTTTTTCATTGCTGCTAATGGTTGTCACTGACCACAATGTTGACATAAATAGCATGGGGGAAAACGGCCATAGAGATATTTTTATAGTGAGAACTGAACCGGAAACTAAAGTGTTAAAGAATTTTATAAACCAGGATTGAAAACCTGGGAAACTAGTTAACCGCAGACAGTTGATTACACATTTGTGGTTTCATTGCTGGTGAATCTGGATGAAATCTGCCAAATGCAACACTTATACAGCTTTCTACTGTTTCATATACTATTATAAAAGCAGTGTGCAGTACATAGTGTGCAGTATGAAGTACACTAGTGTTTCAAACAGGCCGTGTGCTCAAGGCAATTCACCTTTATTTCTGTAGTGCTTTGTTTAATTAAGGATGCTTCATAGCAGCTTCACAGAAATAAGCAGGAAAAAAACTGAGTCACTCATGGAAGTTTCATCAGATATGATTTCATATTTGTTCAATAATGTCATTAGTTCAGTTCAATGTTGATTCAGTTCAGTTCAATAATTCACCGCTGTGGAATCTGAACTGACAGTCAGAAGTTTGATGTGGTTTGTCAGATTGAAGAGTTTCAGTAATCTGTTGGTGTGCGAGGACATCTGGGTAGATGAGTCGATAAGAAACCTCATCATTGTGAGTCACAAAACATCCATTGTTGCAATATGTTGAGAGAAGGTCTGCATTGTTTCTTTATAGAGCTATAGATATAAATTTATAAATCTGGAACTTTCTTCTCTAAGGATTTTTGGAGTAACATAAACAAACTTGATATTTAAAACCTAAATAGGGTTAGTAATGTAGGGTTATTCAAATATTCAAATCAAATTTTAACATCTTAGTAACTCAATAAAGCCATATTTGCGACTCAGCTTCTAAGTCCTTTAAATGCTAAAAATACTGTTGCACACAATCTACTCGATGCCTTCTGTCGTCTGACTGATAGTTTAGACTTTTTACCAAGTAAAATCCATTTTAGTTTAACTGTAAAAATGTCCCACTTCAGCTGAAAGAAGCTGTGAAATCTCTACTGATTTTATAAGACATCTTATCTGCACCAAATTTTCCTCTGAAAATTTATTTTTTGTGTTGTTTTCCTACTCTAAGCCCCATATTCTCACTATATCATATTATATGAGCGATAAAAGCCTGATGCATTCTATTCTATTCCATTCTATTATATTGTCTAAGGTTTATTAAACTATTCTTTTTTTAAAGTGATTTTTCTAACTATTATTCCTTTTCTGCGTTTGATTGGCAGGCTGGTCTGAACCGCAGATCCGGCTGAGCTCTGGCGCTCTGACCGGCACTGATGTGATTCTCAGCTCCGGTTCTCCTCTTCATTTGATCTGTGAGGGCGACGGCCCAGTGACATGGATTCCCCGACTGGTCAAATACAAACGTTACATCTCCAAAGAATTTGGAAACATCCGGAGTTTCCATGTGGATAAAGCAACGGTGGATTTTACTGGAACATACAAGTGTGTCTACATGGATGGAAATTTTTCAAATGTGTCTTCATCTGTTCATGTGTTTGTCAGGGGTGAGTGAACAATATATATGTTGTTTTTCTTAGACACATATACTTTTTTTGTTAATTTGCATTTTTGCCTTGGTTTCCAGTACAAAAAGTTCTTAAAGTGATAGTTCACCCAAAAATGAAAATTCTGTCATCATTTACTTACTCACTGAATCGACTCACTTTTGATTCTGTTCAATGGGATCCATCAAATATTTGGTTACTCTTATTCTTCAAAAATTTCTTCTTTTGTGTTCAATAATAGAAAGAAAAAATCTGAGGTTTAGAACAACTTGAGGCTGATCAAATGATGACAAACTTTGCATTTTTTGGTTGAACTATCCCTTTAAATCAATATACTTAGTCTTAAAATGGTATCAAAAGGAAGTGAGTTTAATTTTAAAACAAAAAAAAAATCTGCCAATCAGGTCATAAAAATAAACTTAATTCAAAGGGGAAGCGAGATTAATTTTCTGACCCCGTTGTTTGATGTTTAGATATTTGTAAAGGAAAGCAAGTGTTTTTTGCAGTGGAGAAACACGCCATAAGAGGTGTAGTGGTGAAAGATCTGGTCTGGTGATTAATAAGTTCTCTGTTGGTTGCAGGTTCCCAAGCTCTCTTCGTTTCCCCGAGTTCGGCTCGGCGTTATGTGCGAAAAGAAGGTGAAGATCTGCTGCTCCCGTGTCTTCTGACCGACCCCGACGCCACGGACTTCACTCTCCGCATGGAAAACGGCTCAGCGATGCCTTACGGCATGAATGCGACCTTTGACCCCAGAAGAGGTGTCCTGATTCGCAACGTTCAGCCTGGATTCACCGCCGATTACATCTGCAGCGCTAGAATTGGAGGAGTTGAGAAAGTGTCAAAGATATTCTCTATAAACATCATTCAAAGTGAGTTTTACACAAGCTTTTTTGCTTGCATAGCAAAAATAAATAAAAAATCTTACTAAGCGGTTTTGTCTTGTTCGTCAGCACAAATATCGAAACATGGTTACATAAACAAACATTTCATCTTGTTTAATGAAAAAATGCACCAAAATTAAGTGAATTTAAGATTAAAACAATGTTTAAAATTAAACAGTTTTTTTTTACCCCACTGGCAGATATATTGTTTTAAAAATCAAATGACACATAAATCAAATGTCAAAAGATCTGGAATTGAAAAATAAGAATGAATTGATACATTTAGAAATTTTGTGATTTCACAAACTGTTCCAATGATGAAAAGTTTGTGAAATCACAAAATTCCAAAATGATTAAATTTATTTGTAATGATAATTCAATTAAATAATAAGAACATTAATCAATGAAATCATAAAAATATAAAATTACAATACAGTACATACATTTAAAATATAAAAATATATTTAAAAAATAGTAACAGTTACCATTTCATTTGTTTACCTGCATATCATTAACTGACATCATAGAACCATGAATATGTGAATGTGTTGGTAAATTATTGAAATATAAATTTAATCTCAGTATAATAAAATTAAATATTATGTATAATTGTACAAATAAACAAGTAAATATTTTAGACCATAGAGGTTCATCTCTCATTCATCATTGAATTGCATTGCATTATATTTTTAAAACCACAGAGCTTTGATCATAAAACTAAGCATCTAAACATCATCTTAAAAAATGATGATGACATAGATGATGATTTTATGTATGTAGTTTGTTAGAACATTTGAAAGATCTCATTGATTTCCGTTAAAATCTATCAGAATTTCGGGTTAATTTTTGTCCATATAAATAAAAGCGTAGCGTATGGGAACTTTCACTACATCAAAACATCTGAGTTAGTAAAAGATGCTCATTTAACATCTCTGCTGTATTTTTTTAACCAGGGTTACGTTTTCCACCGTACGTGTTCCTGAGGAGAAGCGAGTACGTGAAAGTGGTGGGAGAGAAATTTGAGATCATCTGCACCACAAATAACCCAGACTTCAACTACAACGTTACATGGACACACTCCACTAAAAAGGTACGACCTTTGACCTCTGGACTCTGATCACATCAGATTCTGGATGAAATATTTTTTATAAAATAGGCCTCTTTCAAAAAGACTGGAGTAATGATGCTGAAAATACAGCTTTAATTGCAGGAATAAATCATACTTAAATATATAATTGAATAGAAAAAAGGGGAATACTATTTCACAAAATTACTGTAGTTTTGATCAAATAAATGAAGCTTTGGAGAGCAGAAGAAACCTCTATAAGCATGTAAAATATCCAGTAGTGATATAATTCTCATTCCCAGCTGCCTCAAGCAAAAGAGAAGTCAAGGATGCAGGGGGATCGTTTGGCCATCGAGAGCGTCCTCACCATACCGAAAGTTGAGCTGTCGGATTCGGGTAACATCACCTGTACGGGTCAGAACGAGGCCGGGGCAAACAGCTCCACCACTCAGCTGCTGGTCGTGGGTGAGAACCGGATGTTTACATCCATCCATAGATCTGCAGCACAGCCCGATCGGTGTTTATTTAAAACATGTAGAGCACCTCTCAAAAGAAAAGTAAGGAAATATGTGAACACAATGCAAGTTTTGGGCACTTGTGATCCGTAAACAGAACCTGCTGCAGATTTTCAATGACTAGAAATAGTCCTGCATTCTAAAACAATTAACTTGACTAGCATTTAGAGTCTAAACAGTGATATTAATAGATTAAATTCAGCGTATTGATGATGCAAGCCAATGAACCCTGAATATGAGCAAATGGTCAATGATTTTATATGAAAAGACACTAAATGAGAAATTGCACATTGCATTTATATTCTGTGTCAATCAATAATGTATGTATTGAATTTGATTCTAGTAAAAATAATGGCAGGCACTGGAGGAAAGCCTTGTTTTGCCTTCCTATAAGAGCGTTAAGTCATGTGAAAACTAGACTTGGTGTTGTTTGGTGTCTTTAAAACTATGAAAGCCCTTTTTTCCGCTTTGTGACAGGCGAGCCGTACATTCGTCTCTCCCCGAAGCTCTCCTCTAAACTCACCCACCGCGGTCTGTCCATCGAGGTGAACGAAGGGGACGATGTGGATCTTGGTGTTCTGATCGAAGCGTATCCCCCTCTGACCTCACACCAGTGGGAGACTCCGACATCCCACAATGCCTCGCTCCCAGAGAACAGCTTTTACAACTACAACGACAGGTCACTACAAAAGCACAAATTTAGTAAATAAAGGATGTTAAATAAATGACAATATATTATCACCCATGGCGAGCAAGATGAATTTTTCCACGAGTCAGATTCTCGTATTCGTCGGCTGACTGTGATGTTTGTTTTATTGGATGCATTGAGCTCAGGGTTTGTGAATCTGTAGGTACGAGGCGCTGCTGTTCCTCAGGAGACTGAACTTCCAGGAGATCGGCCGCTACACACTCCACGTGAACAGCGACATGAAAAATGCCTCCATTACTTTTGATATCAAAATGTACAGTAAGTACAGTTAGTCTGTTTACATCTGCATCAGGTAAATAATTTCCCCAAAATTTCCCATTAAATATCACATTAGGCTTTATTAACTTTACCAAACATGCAATAGACATGTGAAGCTTGTAATGTATCTTAAGTACGTATATGAATTAAAAATGTGTGTTAATATGTGCTTTTCTAAATCTTTTTCTTTTATTATAACCCATTTATTTCATTTTTTGATCTTTCTTTCTGTAAAAATGCATATCTTGTGTCCCTTCAGCTTTGATCACAGGAATAAATTCCATTTTGAAATATTTTCAGATTGAAATCATTTATTTTTAATTACAATACTATTTCACAATATTGCTGTATATTCATATTGTTCTTCATATCGTTATATGAAATACACTATCTGTCAAAGTTTTGGAGTATTTGATAGAAGTTTCCAAAGCTGTCAAATTTTTTGCTTACCAAATTTAATGAAAAATACAGTGAAAACATACAGTCTTTCAATAACATAAATTACTGCAAATACTCCAAAACTTTGACAGATAGTGTATTTCATATAACTGTGCAAAGACAAGGACTGTATTTTCAGTGCAGTGAATATTTGGACCATATACTTGCATTGCAAATGCATTGCTTCAACCGCAACACACACTCATACACACAACTGTAATTTTCTGTCCAATCAAAATTAATGCTACTAATAGAACTGAACTCTACTGAACCCAGAGTCCTCCTTTGAAGAAATCCAGTCAAAGAAGCAACAAAATCCCATCTGAAATATAAATATTCAAGCTCATTTTGTTTCATAGAGAAACCTGTTGCGACGGTGCGATGGGAGAATGTCACAACTCTGACATGTAGATCCTACGGATATCCAGCTCCCAGCATCCTCTGGTACCAGTGCACAGGAATCAGAACCACGTATGTGTTTGCCACTCTATTACACGTCTGAAACCACTGACTGTGAAGAGATGAAAGTGGACATGATATAAAATCAACCCATTTTGCTTTCTAAATATATATTCTGGATTTTATTGTATACTGTTCATTAGTTAATAACTCAAAAATGCATCCAATTACAAAAGTGAAATGTGTTGCAACAAGTGTTGGGTTTAATTAATTACTATGTAATCTAATTAATGTAACTGAATTACTTTTCCCTTGAAAAAGTAAAGTAAGGGATTGCTCTCAATTTCTACCTAATGTAATTACAATTACAGTACATTAACTACAATATACAAATTCTATATAAAACAATGGTGGATTTAACATCAAAATCTAATGTTAAAGTGTCTGTTTTTAGTATAACCTTCTTTTAAATACTTTTAGCAGTTCATATTGTATATTGTTTATTTGAAAGAAATAAAAGTAGTTTCGTGCCTATCCTTGTATTTAGACAGTAATTAGTAAGAAGTAATTGAACTATTTATAGAGAGAGTAATTAGTTTCTATCTAATTACAGTGTTGAAGATGTAATTAGTAGCTAGTAAGTAATTACTTTTTTAGAGTAACTTATCCAACGCTGGCTGGAACTTTATTTCCTAGGTTTTTTTTGTGTGTTTTTTTTTTTTTTTTTTTGTCGATTTTAAATACTGAATCATTCAGACTCCTTAAGATTTAAAAGAGACTTTAATTAAAAGATTTGAATATACGAATCTCCATACAGAGACAGATGCTGTGCAATAAGTCAAGTCAGTTTTGTTTATTTAGTTTGTTTTAGGACTTCATACAAAACAGATTGTTTCAAAATGACAAGAAAATAAAAGTATTAATGTTGCAAAGTTCTTCCATTATGAAAGAAAAAAAGACAATAGTTGATTCAATCAATTTCAGCAACACTGTCAACACTGCAAAGCACTAACTCAAAATCTTTTATGCCCACATTTAAGATTTATTTATTTGAATTGCATATAAAATTTCTATGCATTTGGATTATATAATTTTAACATAAACTAATAAAGGTATTGTGATGCATATCTGTCAGTCATATATTAATAAAACAGGTAAGCTTTCTGTAACTGAATGCATTTAACACACAATATTTATCATTTATAAAATGTATTGCTTTCTTATTTTCAATCTCATATATTTTAACCAATTGAATACTGACTGACAAATATGCATCACATTACATTTATTAAATTGTTTATGTTAAAATAATGCAATCTAAATGAATGGGAGTTTTAAATGCAATTGAAATGCACAAGTGTTGAATTGATAACTCTCCAGAAGGGTTTAGTGCCAGCGCTCTGATTATGGCAGTGTTTGTGTCCGACAGCTGTCCAGGAAACAGCACAGATCTTCAGCCCATCCAGACGCAGACGGTGGAGCTCCAGAAGGAGCCGTACGGGTCAGTGGGTGTGGAGAGCGTCCTGACCGTGGGACCCAACCGCAGAATGACCGTGGTTTGCGTGGCCTTCAATATGGTCGGCCAAGGCAGTGACATCTTCTCCATGGACGGCTCTGGTAAACGGGTTTTCAGAAGGTTATGGTCAAAACAAAGCATATTCTTCTCATTGAGTGATGAGATGGGTTTGTTTTATGGTCTTAGATCATGTCTTCATCAGTGCAATGTACGGCTGTGGAGCAGCAATGCTGCTTCTGGTGCTGCTGCTCGCCTTCATGTTCTACAAGTACAAACAGGTGAGTCTGAACCGAGTCGACTCATTGTTCACTGAATCATGTGCAGGTCTTCATGTTATACTAGTACAGACAGGTGAGTCTGAACCGAGTTGACTCATTGTTCAGTGAATCATGTGCAGGTCTTCATGTTTTACTAGCATAGACAGGTGAATCTGAACAGAGTCGACTCATTGTTAAGTGAATCATATGTTGGTCTTCATGTTCTACAAGTAAAGAGAGGCAATTCTGAACTGAGTCGACTCATTGTTCAGTGAATTGTGTGCTCACCTTCATGCCCTACAAGTAATAATAATAATAATTCATTACATTTATATTGCGCTTTTTCATAGACACTAAAAGCGCTTTACATGGAATGGGGAAGTACAGACGGGTCCGAACAAAGTCGATTCATTGTTCAGTGAATCATATTCTGGTCTTCATTTTCTACAAATACAGACAGGCGATTCTGAACTGAGTCGACTCTAAGTTGAGTGAATCATATGCAGGTCTTTCTTTCGATGGTTCACATTTGCAGATTATTTTGAAGAAAAAAACTCATTACCTTTCAAGGGAAGTCGCGCGGCATCAAACGCTAGAGGAATACCTTGACGATAGTCTCGTGAAGCACTATGTTGAAGATCGATCGACCGAGTGTGAGTGACAGCCGCGAGTCGGTGACGTCACGAACCAGGGTGATAAAGGTGCGCCGGAAACGGTAGCTTAATGGAGTGTCTGAACTTGAAGCAAGTACTATGTGTGTGTTGTTGTCATGCTGATTGTTTGAGTTTCCTTTGACTGAACTATTCCCTAGACTAGTTTAAAAGAAAAGGGATCTCCAATTTTAACAAAATGGCGAATCAAACATTTGTGCGTGTCTTCCTACCTCAGGTAGGAACACGCACTCACTGTGTGTTATTTGTTTGGGAGGGTCCTAGAGCATTCCCTCCAGTCGTACCCCAGAAAAACAGGCCCTGCAGTGTCTGCCACTCAAGCACCAGAGGCCAACCTCGAGAGGCTGGTTCCCTCAATAGAATTTCTGGTCGTGTGTAACGCCTACCAGAGGTTTCTCATTGGGTCCTGCACACCATAGAAAAACGTTATTTTCCTTTAGCAGGGTTCTACCCATCGTGGTGAACCCTGAGCAGGCTCTGGTCACAGAACAGGAAGTAGACACACCTAGATTTGCTCTTTTTAAATCGCTCGTCGTCATCAAAATGTTGATATTGAACCAGATGATGACAGATCAGGTACGAGGACTGGTCTGTCACCACCGACCTGAAGGACACATATTTTCATTCCATTCTTCCACAACACAGGAAATACCTCAGTTTCACCTTTGGGGTAAAGGCGTACCAAGGTTCAAAGTCACACACACACACACAAAAAACTTAGTCTATACTCTAGACTTGTATACCAGCATCTTGTGCCCTCTTCAGGGAACCATGGTTACATGCTTAACCTGAGACGTTCTTCATCCCTAATTCATTTAAATGAAAACTAGTTTGTTTTCATTTTCATTGTTAGATCTTTCTTTCTTTAGCAAATATATAGTTTTGTTTATATTGAAAGTTTTATTTAAAATAAACACAGACTGAAGCTGTTCATATTGATTATTTTACTCATATCTCTGCTCTCATCATGTTCTTTTGAACATTTTAAAGCTGTTGATTTCACCCACTTTGAGTTTCCTGTCAGTATCATGTTAATATGTGTATAACAGCAGACTGAACTGAGTCTTTGATCTGTCGGCAGAAACCCAGATTTGAGATCCGCTGGAAAATCATTGAAGCAACAAATGGAAACAACTACACCTTCATAGACCCGACACAACTTCCATACAATGAAAAATGGGAGTTTCCTCGAGACAAATTAAAACTAGGTCTGTACTTAAACTAACATAATCACGTTTCTATCAACTAAAATTAACAAATGTTAACCAATATTAAGAATGGGAGCTTGTTGGTTTAGCTGTAAGGATGGTGTGTCTGGTGTTTAGGTAAGACTCTGGGCGCAGGCGCCTTTGGGAAAGTGGTGGAGGCCACGGCGTACGGCCTGGGGAAGGAGGACAATGTCACACGTGTTGCTGTGAAAATGCTGAAAGGTCAGAACACATTACAATTACAAAGAGTGCTGCTATGTTTTTAAGTGCTGTAGTAATACTTAATACTTATTCTTTATTAATTTCAAGTCAGTTCAGTGTTAATTCAATTGAGTTCAATAACACTGTTGATGTTGCAAAGTTTCTTAGTAATGAAACCTTTGATTCAGCTCAAAGCATTCATAGCAGCTCTACAGAAGACAATAGTGTCGTTATTCAACTCATTAGACCTTATTGACAGCATTAACGAGAATGAAAGCGAGATAGTCATGCATCTCTTCGGTGGGTTGAACTGTTATTTTTTGAGTTGACGAAACCCTACAAAAATATCTTGTAGAAAAAACTCTAGACAATATACCATTTACACGACACTCTTCAACCCCCCAAAAATGTCATCTTTTTATGTGTTTTGGTTTAGGGGGCCTAAAAACACAAACTGCCAGTGTGTGTTTTTGAAATAAAGTGAGTGTTTTCGAAAATGCTAAAGTTTTCGTCTCTGTATAAACTACAAAAACACACCGTTTTGTGCTCAGCGACGTTGTGTGCGTATTGTGTGTTCAGTCTACGGTGTTTCTTTATATAGCTACATCGCCAACTACTGGCCTGATGTGAATAAATACAGCGTTTTTAATCATTTTCATGGATCTGTGTGAACAGGGATCGTTTTGACAATGTTGTTGCCTGCACACAAAAAAAGCAATGGAAAAACATTTCCATTTTTATTACATCCGCATCATGTAAGCATACCCTCAGAAGTGATCTAGGAGCTTTATACAGCTTTTTTAAAGCAGATACCATGAAAACACAGTAAGTCTCTCCCTCACAGCCTTGCTTTCATATGTCATGGCGCTGCTCTGAATAAGGTCTATTCAGTTCAGTAAATATCATCACCATCTCCATATAATTGGCAACAGCCACTGATTACCCTATTTTGGTTGACCATTACTTTTTAAATGAACTTTAATCATGTTTCACTGACAAAACTATTTAACCAAGCCAGTAAAAGTATTGAACTGTGTTGTGTTGCATGCTGGGAGCAGCCAGCGCTCATCGAGACGAGCGAGAGGCTCTGATGTCAGAGCTGAAGATCCTCAGTCACCTCGGACAGCACCAGTACATCGTCAACCTGCTGGGTGCCTGCACATACGGCGGTAAGACCTCACACACTCCTGCTCTTCAAAATAAAGCTGCTTAATTGGCATTGATGCTTCCATGAAGTACCTTTGACATCAAAGCCAGCTTTCTGTTGCACAAAAGTGCTTCATGCTGGAAAAATGTTCTTTAAATTGATGTAAAGTTCTTCACACTTAGAGAAGATGGTTCTTTTTTTAGAACTGATCTCTACAAGGTTCTTTGGGGAACCAAGAACGGTTCTTCCATGGCATTATGGAACCTTTATTTTTAAGAGTGTCGCTGGAACGAACAGGTTTTAAATAGGTTTTTAGAGCTCTAATCTGGCCTAAACCACCTAGACCATCAGAAACCGGTCATGGATTTTCATTTCCGGCTCATTTACAGGTCCTGTGCTGGTGATCACAGAGTACTGTTGCCATGGTGATCTTCTGAACTTCCTGCGTAGCAAAGCCGAGAACTTCCTGAACTTCGTCATGACGATTCCCGACTTTCCAGAGCCGACGGCGGATTATAAGAATGTGAACACTGAGCGAATGTTTCTCAGAAGGTGCTTTTAATTAACATACACAAACATATCAATAAAATGAATGAAAGAAATATAACTGAAATTAAATAAATTATAAAAAAGAAAATACTTCAAACGTTTGGTAACACTTTACTATAAGGTTTCATTAGTTACTTTTCAACATTTACTCATACATTATGGAAATAAAATGTTGTTTGTTAACTATTCAATTTACGTTGAATTAACATGAACAAACAATGAACAGCTGGATTTTAACATTAAGTAACATTAAGAAAGATAAATAAATACTGTAACAAATGTATTGTACATTGTTAGTTCGTGTTAGTTAATACATTAAACCTTATTGTAAAGTGTTACCAAATAATTTTATTTCCGCTAGAACTTTTGACTTTTTAATTTGATTTACTTTAAAAAAAATTTCATTTACTTTGACTAGATGTACTAAAGTACAGTAATGCCTTGAGATACGAGCATAATTCGTTCCAGGACGAGCTCGGAACTCGAGTTGCTCGTATCTCAAATCATGTTTTCCCATGAGAAATAACAGAAAAAAAATTAATCCGTTCCGGCCCTCTAAAAAACTCCCTTATTAGTGCTTATAACAATGGAAAAAAACATGTTTTTAATTGCTATAGAGACACACACACACACACACAAAAATTATGGTATATAAGGATTCGTGTGATATAAAATAAAATGTGGTTTTAATTATGAGTTCTTACCTTCGAGACAGACGATACAGTAGCGGCTAATGACGGCATGTGAGGAGGAGGAGGAGGGATGACGTAGATAATGTAAACACAATACGGAAGTGTAGTGTTTCTTCCAGTGTTGTGTATTGGATCGACTCAGAAGCTCATATTTATTATTATTGAACATTCATAACTCGTGCTGCTCCCAGCTTAATACTGTGAATCACTCATCGCCCCTTGTAACCCCGCTGTAAAACCAAGCTGCCTCTAGTGGAGATCATATGCAATTACACCATAAATGAGACGCTTGAGCTGCTCCGAGTGCTGAACACCTAGCGTCGGCATCTGTAAGCTGCTCGCATCTCAAATATTTACTCGTATCTCAAAGCAAAAATGCTCAAAGGCTTGCTTGTATCTCAGAATACTCATATGTCGGGACGCTCGTTTCTCAAGGTATTACTGTAACTAACAATGGAATAAAGATTAATACAAACTATATAGACACATTTAAGAAAAATGGCAAACACACAACAAAATTACTCAATGTTTTAGCTCAAATTAAAATGGAAAATACAAAAATAAAATGTATTCAAAATGAACGCTTAGCATCTCAATGACAGCTAGATAACACTGGTTCTCGTAGCTTTATTGCTGATTTTGCTGATTTGACCGTGACAGTGACAGTGGGATTTCCAGCACCTGTTCGGATCACTATCTGGACATGAGACCGGCCAGCAGCTCTGCTCCGAGTGAGTCCACACATCACTTCCACATCCACTATCATATGTTTGCTGTTAAACCAGGTTGTAACACTCGCAGCGTGGATCACAGTTCACATCCAGACTAAAATCTTTAAGGACATATTTCATCTACTCTAACGCTCCAAACATGAACCAGCGTTGTGTATTCACACACATTCAATCACGTCTTCTTAAAATGAAATATATATGTGCATTTATACAGCGATGGATTATTTATGTAAACAGAACTTTGTCCTCATGAGTTTTATATTTTATTTTTAATATATTTTTGGTGATAAAATCACATTTAATCTCCAGATTAATGTATAAACAACATAAAGACAGTAGACTATATTTGTTTAACAGCATATCTGGATTTTAGTCATTAATTATATCCATTCAGCATTACAGTATAATAGAAAGCTATCCATTTTAACATTTATTAGGCTTTAAAAACTAACAATAGCAACTTTTATGAATTATATAAATTCTAAGTTTAGTAAATGTAATTGCTAAAAGTCACAGAACAGCTTTTCCAGCCAATCAGTATTCAGACACACCACGGTATAAATATATCTGTAATAATATTTATATTTTGTTTGTGTTTTGTATTAACACACACACACTCAAAAGTGTGTCATGTTACATAAGGGAAATGGTTTGAGAACATTGCTTTCATTCTGACTTCAAGCTCCCTCTATAAAACGGTCACTTCCTCTTTTGCTCCAGCTTCTTCTTGTGAGAGTCAGGCTGAAGATTCGTGGCCGCTCGACATGGACGACTTACTCAGATTCTCCTATCAGGTGGCGCAGGGACTCGACTTCCTCACGGCTAAAAATGTGAGTCCCGAAAATAAAAATATAACACTGCCAGCAGCCTCATAAACAATGATATCTGTTGGAGATCTGGAGGAAGTTGCGTTCATTAACGATAGATCCAAAAGCATCTGACCTTTGACCTTTGACCTTTCACCAGTGCATCCACAGAGATGTGGCGGCCAGAAACGTTCTCCTCACCAACAGTCGAGTGGCCAAGATCTGTGATTTCGGACTGGCACGAGACATTATGAACGACTGCAACTACGTGGTCAAAGGAAACGTGAGGAAACAAACACAACACACATGCTCCGATGTGACAGACCTACAAATCAAGTTCAAATCAAGTACTAATGTGTGTGTGTGTGTGTGTAGGCCCGTCTTCCAGTGAAGTGGATGGCTCCAGAGAGTATTTTCGAATGTGTGTATACGGTTCAGAGTGACGTCTGGTCTTACGGCATCCTGCTGTGGGAGATTTTTTCACTCGGTGAGACACAAACACAGAACTTAAACACTTAACCATTATGACCCAGATAGCTCTGAGTTCTCAAAAATAATGGTTAACCTTTGATTTATACATTGATATTTTGTGACATTTAAGTTTCATGAACATGCATGCAAATGTTCGCCGTTCGGATATGTTGTGAAATGCGCTTGCCAAATTTCTGAGATGATTATGATGTTCCTGGGTCAATTTTAACAACCAGTTTCATGGTGAAAGTCAGATGCAGACGACCAAAAAAGTGTAAACTTATGTATCTGGCCCTTTCATCCAAATAGATTTTACATTGCTTTGATAGGAGATATTGTTATCAGTTTCACTGGGAATTGAACCCATGATCTTGGTGTTGCGATCTTGATCTTACATGCTCTACTGTTTGAGATGCACACCTATTAAACATTACTGTTTAAAATGTTCAATTCTAACTTACAATGATTAAAATAATCACAGCCTGGATTTCAATGAATGAAATATTCAATTGTTTGTTTAATCATACTTTGTTTAGAACTAAATTGTGACAATGGAAAAAAATCATGTCCAGTCTCTTCGCATGAATGTTCTGGTTTGATGTCTCTGTAACAAATGCATGAGTTTGTCGTCTTTGGTTGAGACTCGTCTGCTCGTTTCTGCAGGGAAGAGCCCGTATCCCAACGTCCTGGTGGACTCCAAGTTTTATAAAATGATCAAATGTGGGTATCAGATGTCCAGACCTGACTTCGCACCTCCAGAAATGTGAGTGAGATTTATGATTTACAATAACAGTGAATTATTAAATCGACGTATTACTACAAATGGAAGTGAGGGAATGGATTTTGGGATGTTTTTACACACTTTTGAAGGAGGAATTTATATGGAAACCCATTTCTGTCACTTAAATACAAAAATACATGCGTTGGTAAATCTTAATTATAACACAAAAAGTCAGAATTATGAGATAAATAGTCGAAAATATGACAATGTCAAACTTCTGAGAAACTTAAAATTATGACATAGTTAAGAAAATTGTTAAATCATAATTAAAAAAGTCAGATTTAAAATTCATAATTGTCTTGCTGTAAATTAATTTGTATGTAAAATTGTACTTTTAATGTCAATTTTCATTACATTTTTCATGTTATTCATTTCATATTTCTTATAATTATGACCTAGTATGTCATAATATGATTTATAAAAGTATTATATTTTGTAAATTGTGGCAGAAATGCGCTTCATGCATATATGCATTTCATTTTGAGTAGAGATTCATAACCACAAATCTGAATCCCAAATTAATTTCAAACATTTAAGCAAGAACATTCACACTCAGATGAAAAGGTTTTTAAGTATCATGCATGAGTCAGGGTTATTGTTAACGAAAACCATAAATACATTTTAAACTTGTGTTTTTGCACGGATCTTTAGTTCTGCATGTTAAACACATGATGCGACTGCAAGGCCTTGATTTTCCACTCGTCTCACACTGGCCCCTCTCTCTCTCTCTCTCTCTCTCTCTCTCTCTACTGTACTTCAGTCTCATTGTTAACTAATACTAGTTAATTACTGTGTAACACTTTACAATAAGGTTCCATTAGTTTAGGTTAGATAATGCATTCACTATTATTAACTAACAATGAGCAATACATTCGTTACAGTCAGTGTTCCCGCCCAATTGGGCTCCTTTTGGTCACGTCCGACCGGAAAAAAATGCATTGGGCTGGTCGATAAAAATTGGGCTTGTTTTTGATGACAAACCCGCCCAAAATTTCTTATATAAATGCATATAAATTCCATTAAAACAAGCCCCCAACCCCCCCCCCCCCAGTCAACAATCGCGTGTTGCATTAAAAAAAAAATTCTGTATGGTTTTAATTTTTATTAGTTTAGAAATGAAATTGACTTTTTTTATCTCACAATTGACTTGGTGTGTCATAACGTTGTCTTTTTATAAAATAATATTGACATTACCTCATTTTTTAATTTATATGCATTTATATAATTTATATAAGGAATTTATATGCATTTATATAAGAAATTTTGGGCGGGTTTGACAATTTTCTAAAGCATAATTTTTCTTTATGTGGCAGAAATGGCCTTAAAAAAAGTAATAAAATAAGATAAAAAAGGGTTTATTGAAATGAAAGTGAAATTTTGGAGTTGAATGACTGAAACTAATTTTGTTTGTAAAACACATAACTTGGAAAAATGTGCTTTACAGTAATGTTTTAATCACCATAAATTCAAGTAAATTCTTTTACTGCATATTACTATGATACTCGTACGTTATAGTTTGTCAAGTAAGAAATGTGCATTATGATATGTGCTAAAATTACACATCTTAATGCAAAAAATCCTAATTCTGATGTCTTTTGGGTTGGTGTTGAATCTGATTCTGGCGGTTGTGTGCAGGTACACTATCATGAAGATGTGCTGGAGCCTGGACGCCGCTGAGAGACCTCCATTCAGCAAGATCTCTGAGCTGATCGAGAGGATGCTGGGAGACGCGCCTGAGCAGGTAAACAGAGCTCAATCATTACCAGAAGCACACGGTGAAACCATTTGTGTGACAAACCAGTGAAAATACCATAACCGTCACGGTCATGTCGTGTGTGTGTGTGTGTGTAACGTCAGCCACTCCCCTTGTTAGTCTTGTCACCTGTTCCTCGTTATCTTGTGGATAAAAGCCCTCATGTATTTTTGTCAGTTGTTGTTAATGTTTCATTATGTGTGTCTCCATGGTCTCCAGGTTTTTGCACAAACGTGCTGTTTTGTTTGATGTTTAAAGTGTTTTGTTTTCGTTCTGAATGAAGAGAAGTTTCAGTTTAACTGTTCTCCTTGCGTTCGTCCTCCCGCATCACGCACCTCATTACAATAACTGTGTTTTTCTAGAGCTAAAACAACAGAAGCGAAAGACTGCGGAGGCCTCGCACATTCAAGTTATGAATGGCAGCACTTTTTTGTTAAAATATGGCCCTTTTTAAAATAGTGAAACAGCACCACATAACTGTCATGTTGAATTTTTATGTTTTAATGTTGTACATTTTAATTTAAAGCTTTTCGTTACTTGAGCTTATTTCAGCCAGTTCTCATTTTCATTTATTTTAACGATGTACTAAAATAGCTTATATATATATATATATTTAATTAAAATGTGTGAAAAGTGAATTTAGTGTATACAGAAATATTAAAAAACTACACTCACCTAAAGGATTATTAGGAACACCTGTTCAATTTCTCATTAATGCAATTATCTAATCAACCAATCACATGGCAGTTGCTTCAATGCATTTAGGAGTTGGTCCTGGTCAAGACAATCTCCTGAACTCCAAACTGAATGTCAGAATGGGAAAGAAAGGTGATTTCAGTAGTTTTGAGCGTGGCATGATTGTTGCTGCCAGACGGGCCGGTCTGAGTATTTCACAATCTGCTCAGTTACTGGGATTTTCACGCACAACCATTTCTAGGGTTTACAAAGAATGCTGTGAAAAGGGAAAAACATCCAGTATGCAGCAGTCCTGTGGGAGAAAATGCCTTGTTGATGCTAGAGGTCAGAGGTCATGGGCCGACTGATTCAAGCTGATAGAAGAGCAACTTTGACTGAAATAACCACTCGTTACAACCGAGGTTTGCAGCAAAGCATTTGTGAAGCCACAACACGCACAACCTTGAGGTGGATGGGCTACAACAGCAGAAGACCCCACCGGGTACCACTCATCTCCACTACAAATAGGAAAAAGAGGCTACAATTTGCACAAGTTCATCAAAATTGGACAGTTGAAGACTGGAAAAATGTTGCCTGGTCTGATGAGTCTCGATTTCTGTTGAGACATTCAGATGGTAGAGTCAGAATTTGGCGTAAACAGAATGAGAACATGGATGTCCACTGTGCAGGCTGGTGGTGGTGGTGTAATGGTGTGGGGGATGTTTTCTTGCCACACTTTAGGGCCCTTAGTGCCAATTGGGCATCGTTTAAATGCCACGGCCTACCTGAGCATTGCTTCTGACCATGTCCATCCCTTTATGCCCACCATGTTCCCATCCTCTGATGCTTCTTCCAGCAGGACAATGCACCATGTCACAAAGCTCGAATCATTTCAAATTGGTTTCTTGAACATGACAATGAGTTCACTGCACTAAAATGGCCCCACAGTCACCAGATCTCAACCCAATAGAGCATCTTTGGGATGTGGTGGAACGGGAGCTTCGTGTCCTGGATGTGCATCCCACAAATCTCCATCAACTACAATAGTGTGAATGATACAAAAGTAACACTGCATCATCTACGCTCATTATGAATTTTAATATTGAATTTGTTTAGTTTTTTGCTTATAGTGCGTATTTCACATTTTCTGCAAAAATCCCTGAACTTTTGGCAGTCTGATTAAATTGAGGTTGATGCTGTATATGACACACTTCATATTTTATGTAGTCCATCCATATATTCTATCTGTGTGCAGTTCATACTGCAGGATCAGTTAAAATAGCATGTTATTTTCAACAGTCTAGTGTGTGTGTGTGTGTGTGAGTAATAAACAAGTGCCATCTCGTTAGAGTCCTAAATTAGACGGGGGTAAGATAGAAGCGTCTATAATTATTTCCATACTCTTTTGCAGAAGACCAAGGACCATGTGCAGTCAGAAGAGCATGATGACGAACAACCAAAGTCAAGTGACCCCGTGAAGCATGAAGAGGAGGCAAATGAGACGTCATGTGACCAGGAAGAAGAAGATCAGCCGCTCATGAAAGCCAACAACTACCAGTTCTGCTGAAAACATCAACTAACTAATTAACTGCCAGATCTTCTGTCTGTACATCTGAAGCGCATCATTCATTCATATCTGTGGACGCTTGTTTCAGTCATAAAAGGTCATTGCGACTCACAATTCAGACTTTTTTCTCGCAAAGATGAAAAGGTTTTTATTCAGTGGCAGAAACAATCTTCCACAGTCCCGGTGAGATGTTGCTGCTCTGCTTGGATGAAGTCTTTGTCTGCTAAGATTCGCCGTGTTGTTTGAGCATGAACGGTTTCACTTCTGGTGGAAAAACTCCAAACCTCGGATGTGTTGGTCGTGCCTTCTTGGTAAACGTGCGTCTTTTTTTTGTTACTTGAACTTCTCAGTCCTCAAGGTCTGAAAGCAGCTTGTTCAGCGTTTTCCTCGCAAACGCTGCACGTTTCACTTCCACTTTATACTTTTGCAATCTGAAAAATTCACAAACAAACAAACACGAAGTGCATCTGCATCACACGAAAATCTTTGCTTTTCATGCAGGAACTCGTTAAATGGACTTTATCAGTGGAGGTCAAAGGTCAGATATGAAATCATTCATCTGCTCCGTCTGTCTCCTGCTCTAGTTCTTACTCAATCCTTGTAGGAAAACAGTCTTTTATGGCTTCCCGCAGTGATTACGGTGGTTTGGAGTGATAGTGCGTCTCCGACAGGTGAAATATTGACATGCTGTTGGTGCAATAATATTAGCCGATGGTTGTCTTATTTCTTCAGACAGCTGCGGGTCAAAGGTTAAATGCATTCTCATCGACCCACAACCTTAAAAAGCTTTAAAAACACTGAGGAAAAAAACAATGAGTGACCGAAAACACAGAAAGCATTTTTAGGAAGTAAAACCATTTACTTTTTCCTGTAGCGTAAAATGAAAGGTAGGCGAGTTTCATTTCATTTTAATGCGCACGTTTACACTGCAAAATATTTTTTTTGTCTTGTTTTCAAATATTCTTGAGATGAAAAATGACTTTACTGAAAGGTTTTTGCTTAAAAAAAATCAGTAAGACTTTACAATAAGGTTTCATTAGTTAAGATGAAGTAAGAATCAACTACACTTATTAATCTTTGTTCATTTCAACATTTACGAATACATTTTTAAAGATCAAAAGTTGTAACCTGTGAGCTAACATGAACATTTTAAGTAACAAACATGAATAAAGGTTAGTAACGGTATAAAGATGCATTGCTCATTGTTAGTTAATGCATTCACTAATGTTAACAAATGAGAGCTTATTGTAAAGCGTTACCCAGATATGTGTGAGAATTATTTTTGGCAGATATTTTTTCTGTTTTAAGCATAAACTCACTTCATTTTTTCAGAAAGCAAGACTTAAAACCCTCAATCAAGAAAGATTTCCTTGATCTTTTTTTTTTGCATTGTAAAATCCTCTGATTTATTTGCTTTAAATGATTTAAGCAGAATGTCAGATTTGTCTTTGGTCAAACTCTCAAACATGCGTGATTTTGTTCTGTAGTTTGAAATGGTTCTCAAAGCATGGTAGCGTCAGACACACACTGCCAGAGTTGCATAGAAAAGCAATAAACTGCCATATGTTTATATCCTTTTTTACATTTATTCTTATGCAACAAGTTTTTTATGGTTCAAACTTGAATTATATGAGATTTCACAATAATAATGATGTTTTTTCTGTGTTTATCTCTATGTATAATATCTATATGCATGTCTTTATGTATTATAACCGTCTCCATGATGCTCTTATGAATGAATTTTAGGATAGTTTTGCTACTAACAAAGAACGAAAATGTCAGGTGATGTTTTTATCAGTGAAAATAGAGTTTATTGAGTTTATGTCAGTCAAACACAAGCTTCTATTCGAGTCTGAGTCTGTTGTGACAGATATGATACTCTTATAATACTTGTCAAAGAGTCTTTCTTTGCATGAAAAAAAAAACTGTCAAAATATGAAATGAAAATAAATACTGTTGGTTTTCCGCCTGTAGTGGCTTTCACTTTTCTGTGGGCAATAAACCGCTTATTTACAACAATCATTAATGCTATTTTTCAAGGAAAATTAAACTTCTGGTATCATTTACTCGCCCTCGTGTCGTTGAAACCTGTATTTTGCACAAAAGCACATGCTCTTTTCCGTACAGGGAAAGTGAGAAGGCATTTATATGGCTTTTAAACCTCTAAAAAACGCCATGCAATCAATTAATTAAATGAATATGTAGGTGTACATTTAAGATTATTCTTGCGAACACAATATCTATCCATTTGGATTACACTGTTTTAAACTAATAACTTAATGTCCGTTACAAACCATCATGATATGGTTTATTATTAACTAATTGTAACTGTTTGATTTTTAACTGAATGAGCAATTTCTTTATTATTAATATTCACTAGAATCTGCTGATTGCAAAAACATTTATTCCGTTAAAAAGTATAAGGTAAAATATGACTAACGTAATTCAAATGTTTGAGATTATAGTTTTTCATCGATGATCAGCATTTGATCAAAAAATAAACATAAGTTACAGCTTAATATGCAGCTCATTAGTTAAAATTGTAAACCAAATGGATTGAGATTTTGTATTCAATTCAAATACGTAAATCATAAAGTTAAAAATGAAAGTCATCATGCTGTTCCAAACCTCTACGACTTTCCCTCTTCTGCTGAACATGGAGATATTTTAAAGAATGGTAATCAAAAATGATTACCTGTTCTTCACAAGTCTTCATTTTTGGGTAAACTACGCATTTAAAACAACCATCTAGTGTCTTAACAGTATTATTAATTTTCTTCTGTAATCATACGACTGCTTTTGTGCTGCACAGATTGAACACCTACAACATGAAGGGGAATAAATGACAATAAATTTCTGTTTCTCTCCACACCATTTCTATAATCAATCCTGAAGTCATCCCTAAACAGGCACGTTTGGAGCTTGTTTCCGTGGAGTAAACCTGCTGATAATCAGCCCTGATTCAGTCGAGCATCACCTCTTCAAACACAACTCCATCCAAGTGTTTCTCCAGCTCCTCGCCGGCTCCCTCCTCCTCCACTTCCTGCTGGTCGGTGTTGATCTGTGCCACTCCCAGCCTGTAGAGGGCGTCCCGGATCATCACCACCTCGCCCGGTTGGCACGCGCTCAGCACTTCTGCGATCTGCTGGTTCACAATGTCTCTGCTGCTCAGGAAGTCCAGCAGTCTGTTATAGAGGTAGTAATACGCAGCGTTCTCAAACACGAGAGCCTTACGCCGAACCGCCACGCTCTCGTTGAGGCTGGTTTCTCCCTCGGTGACCGTGCCTGCATACGGCTCCAGCTCTTTGCAGAGGCTCATGGCATGGTGGGCGTCGTGGGGGGTGTTCGGCCCGTCGGGTCGCACTATCCAGCGAGAGGCGGATTTGGTGAGCGGGTGCAGATGAGGGTTGGACTCTGTTGCTGTGAGATCTAAACTGTACGGCTGATCCTGAAGCTCCGAGCAGGAGACGTACTGAGAAAGAGAACGAGACGCATTCAACAGCCAATCAGGGGCTTTAAAATCTGCACACAACAAGGTCACTGCGAAGACAATTTAGCATTAGGTACAGAATAACACGTATTTTAGAAAATAATATTTTCATATCAATTTTTCACAATTAAAATACAAACTCTTACAGTAGCTTTTTGGAAATAAATGGACTAATTTCTGATCATTTAATGTCATTACTGGAGTTGTCAGTCTAAACGGAAAATAAGTATGTAGAAGATCTTAAATGTTTTGATGCATAAATGGCTCAAAAATAATAAATATAATTAAATTAGTTAAATTTATTATATATATATATATATATATATATATATATTTTTTTTATTTTTTTTTTTTTTTTTTTTGCGAACTATTCCTAAACCTCTTAAATGTACTAATTATTTTATAATTTTATTTTTTTTCTTTCAAAGAAATCACAGCAGAATGATAAATAAATAATAAATACATTATAATGTATTATGATGATAATATTATTATAAAATTATATTATAAAATGAAATTGATGGTAATATTAATTATATATATGTATAATTGTTTTATATTTTTTATCAAATATAATGTGTGTGTATGCATATATATGTATATTGAAATATACACATATATAAACACAAATTATTATTATTATATATTACCATATAATAGCTACATTAGGGCTGTCATACGTTTCATAAATATATATATTTAAAATAATGAATAAATGTAAGTTTTGGGTGATAAATTCCTTTAAATCTCTCACCTGTGGTGTTGTAGCAGGATCAGAGAAGCATCCCTGATTCTTCTCCCACATCTGTGATGCCAGTTCAGGGTATAATACATCAGTGCACAGCGCCACCTTCTGGGCGCAATCCGCCACGTACACCGGCGGCCAGAAGCGGGAGGAGAGCAGCAGGTCGAGGTGATCTCGAGCGCTTTCTCTACGCACGATATACTTGGAGCCGCAAACCACCTGCCCAGAGATCAGAGTCACATCAGCTCGTTCCATCGGCATCTTCACAAACGTGTGTTTCTAACGGTGAGTGTGTGTACCTGATGAGGACAGACTTTACTGATCCTGCCTGCCGTCATGAGCGCCTGCGGCTGCCGTCCCGTCCAGAGTCCGTTCTGTGTTTGTGAATACAGCAAAGACACAGACTCCAGCAGCCCGCCCTGTCAAACCAAAACATTTTTTACACGTTTCTTTGAGATGTCACTATAAAATAATTTTCTTTATTAGGTTATAGTGTTTATAATTAGCTCAGTATCCAAGCAATATCCATTTAAAGAAGCGTCCCCATCTAGATTAATAAACGTGTTGCCATGTACTTTTACACTGTCTGCCGCTGCAGGAATCCCACATTTCTCCAGCACGTCCCGGAGCTCCTCCTCACTGTGCAGATCCATCCGATCCGGATTCAGACGACCCTCATGGATCAGACGCACCAGGACCGATGGCTCCCCTGAAACCCACACACACACACACACACTTAAATCAAGCTATAAGCTTAAGTCAATACTCAACTCAAGTCAGCTGATCTATGTCGATGTTGCAAAACATAATTGAGCTCGAAAGCAAGACGCTTCTGGAGCTTTTCAGTCAATTGTGACTGAATTTGATTTTGTTTTTTTAGAAATCTTTACTTTATCTGAGTTTTGGCATTTGCTATCATTTGATATAATTTGAAAAGGTTAAATGGAGCTGGAAAAAAATTGTCACATGGCATCGGAGATGCATGGGAATCACACTTCCTCTAGTGGACACGTTTGGTACTGCGCACAAACCAAATCTCAAATCTACCCCAGAGTAAACAGTGTTATTTCATATAAAAATTGTATTTTTGTGTATTTTTCAAAACAATAAACATAAAACTCATTACCTTTATTCCAGCAGTTTACTTCCGCAACAATTTGCTATGTATCGTCTTTAAAAGAGACCAAACTTAAGCCTGTGCTTTAAAGCATTCAAGATTAATGACAGTTTAAGTTGGAAATGTCATTTTCAGATCTATTATAACTATTATTTAGTACCATGAAATATTAATTAAATAACACTGTTGAATTAAAATATAGTACATTAACTTCACTGAAATAAAATGAAAGTGTGTGTTTTGTGTCTGTACCTCTGATTTGGGAGTCAGAGGGGAGTTTGTCCTTCTCTGTATTGACGGCGACCGTGTTCCTCATGAGAGGCGGGATGAACGGGGCGATGATGGAGGCGTCAAAGCGCGTGAGGGGAACGCTGGAGGGAAACACCGCCTGCTCCAGCGCCTCGTTCTCCATCGTCAGCCAAAACTCATCAACGTGCACCTCATCCGCCGCCTGGAAATCAGGCCATGTGAACTACAGAGAGAGAGAGAGCAACACTGCGGATCACTGATCGTTTACCATTATTACTATCGTTATTTACTATTACTATTTACTTTTATTACTATCATTAATGTGTTTCTTCAATGCAATGTAAGTCGCTTTGGATAAATAGAGATAAATGTATATATAAATATATATAAATAACTACATAATCAATATATTTGTTACAGGATTTATTAGTATTTGTTAACATTATTAACAAAATAAAATAATTAAATTAATTAAATTAATAAAAAATAAATGAATACAATTTTATTAATTAAAAAATGTACACATTCATAATGTACCTGTTCATATTCATACACATATACATATATATTATATATATATATATATATATATATACACACACTAACTGAAACAAACAAATTAAAGCTGAATAGAAAAATTAAAAAACTAATTGATATATATATATATATATATATATATATATATATATATATATATATAAATCAATTAGTTTTTTAATTTTTCTATTCAGCTTTAATTTGTTTGTATATATACACAATATATATATTTATTTATTAAATAATTTATCATTTCAGTTAGTTTATAGCTTTTTTGAACTGCCTTTTGCAATTTGAACAGATAAACTAGCAGTAAAGAGAGCAGCTTAGAAATGATCTGAATATGCATTTTTGCATCTAAATCAATACCTTTACTGGGATTTTCTTTTAATTTGCTGATCTGCATAGATTTGTATCAGATGGATTGCATCGAAACCATTGCATCACTTCTCGTGTTCTTTCAGCGTCATGACTAGCATCTTAAGAACGCAACTACTAAATGTGTCCCAAAGCCACTTTTTCTGAGCACACAGAGCCTAAATTAAAACTGTAGTAAATCGCAAAATTAAAAATGAAGCCCTTTTTGTCATCTTTGCATCAGGGTTATTATAGTTAATGAAAACAAAAAAACATTTGAAAACATTTTTGTTACTTGAAATACAAAGCTCATTTAAAATATGAATAAAAAGCAACACTGCTGATCCGGGATCAGTTCATTTCCATTACCTCCACGTTTTTGAGCAGTAAAGTGTTGTTGGTGTTGCGTTGCGCGATCTCCAGTTTTGGTGCGATGCCGCACACGCCGCAGATCATATCGTTATAGTCTCGAACCGTCAGGCACTCAAACGCCCAGTAACCGCTGCACAACAGATCCTGAACATGTGACGCCTGCTCCGAGCTCAACACACCGTCTGCACGGGACACAAAGAGGCACGGAAACGTCATGCGCTCGCTCAGTGTATGAGAGATGAAGATGATGATGAAGATGAAGCACCTGTGAGCGTCTGTGAGTGCTTGATTAAACTGAGAGCAGCGTGTGCAGGATCGTCCCCGAGTCTGATCTGATGTCTCATCTTAAAGAACAAATCCAGCGTCACCAGCAGTTTATTGCCGACATTAAACACACCTGAGAAGAGCAAACACAAGCTGCAGTAACACATGCTGCATTCTCAGATACCAGAGACTTTAGTATCAGTAAGATTATACAATTACAATTATATTTGTGTGTGTGCGTGTATCAGTATATATGTGTGTGTGTGTGTGTGTCAGTGTATGTGTGTGTGCGTCAGTGCATGTGTCCGTGTATGTGTGTGCATGTATGTGTGTGTGTGTGTGTGTGTATGCGTCAGTGTATGTGTGTGTGTGTGTGTCAGTGCATATGTGTCCGTGTATGTGTGTGTGTGTATGCGTCAGTGTATGTGTGTGTGTGTATGCGTCAGTGTATGTGTGTCACTGTATGTGTGTCAGTGTATGTGTGTTCGTGTGTATGTGTGTGCAGCCGTATGTGTGTGTGTGTGTGTGTGTGTGTGTGTGTGTGTGTGTGTGTGTGTGTGTGTCAGTGCATATGTGTCCGTGTATGTGTGTGTGTGTATGCGTCAGTGTATGTGTGTCACTGTATGTGTGTCAGTGTATGTGTGTGTGTGTGTGTGTCAGTGGATGTGTGTGCGTGCAGGTGTGTCAGTGTATGTGTGTCACTGTATGTGTGTCAGTGTATGTGTGTGTGTGTGTGTGTGTGTCAGTGGATGTGTGTGCGTGCAGGTGTGTCAGTGTATGTGTGTTCGTGTGTATGTGTGTGCAGCCGTATGTGTGTGTGTGTGTGTGTGTGTGTTTACCTGGATGCAGGTCTGTGAAACTGTGCATCGCCAAACAGTGGAGATTCGTACAGACTTTCAGCTGCAGAGTCACTGGACGAATCAATCGCTCCGTCAATAACCAGCATTCCTCCAGACCCGCAACTGAACTAAACAACACAAAACAACCACACAACATGTAAATCTTCCTGCGGTTGCATCCCTTCTGCCGGTCCGGTTCCTCTCACCTCTGGTCTCCTTTAAACAGCGGGCACTGACACAGACTGCAGTGTGTGGCCGCCGACTCGAAGAAGCTCGGCCATCCGTTGCTCTCCTCCGTCTCGTCCTCTTGGCTGTTGACCTCGTGTATGAGGCTGAAGACGTCCTGTAGTTCGGTCTCGCTCTCGGGGAACTGCAGACAGGAGCGCAGCAGACTGACGGTGGAGTGACGCTGCTGCTCTTTCTGCGTGCCGCTCAGAGTTTGAGACAGGAGTGGAGAACTGGACACATCCTGAGCAGACTGCGGGACAACAAACACTCATTAGTGTGGGCCTTATCACGGAAAACATGATTTTAGTTGTATTATGTAGACATGTGCAATGCAAAACACCAACAGTCCATCAAGAGAGGAGCTGAAACCAATGACACTACTTACAGCAGGGGTGCCACACTTTTTTGGCTTGTGAGTTACTTAATAAATGACCAACTCAAAATAATCGACCTATAATAATGCAAAACATATACAGTAATACCTCGGTTTACGAGTGACTTTGTATACGAGCAAATCGGTGTACGAGCATTGTATCGGAGTGCGAGAATTTTTCCCTCGCCCACGCGCATTTTTTTGTGGAAAAGTCCTAACGCTCAGCATCTTCACGCACATTTTTACTGGGAATATCCTAACAACAGCCTCTCACAAAGCCTGTCACTAGGGACCAACCAAATTCACGGGTAAAAATGGAAGGTTTTACATTTTTTTAAAGGTTTTAGATTTCACGGAAAATTCACGGTACAATTTTTACTAGGCACCAATCACTGCAATCAGGCCATCTGCTGTCACACCCGCTGTTTTGTATTCTAAAATACCACTTTTCGACTGTTCACCTGTATTAAAAAACAAAAAGGAAACAAAATACGACTACAACGCACGTAGCCACAGACTCCGCAATGCCACGTGACATTAATGACATAGTTTACAGTTTTTAGTGGCCAAAACATGGGCGACCACGTTGGTTGCTGACATATTCTGCCGCTGCGGGGCATTGACGTTTGTGTACTGGCTGACACTTCTCTCCGCGTCAACGCTGTTCGTTGGTACAGAAAGGTAGCGTAATGCAGCAGGTGTTGTACCGAAATCTGACTCCCCGGACAAATCTCACTCCCCTATACGCGCACGCATTAGCCTAATACACGCTGCATCGAGCATATTCGTCTACAAATCGTTGTTTTCACACTGCAAACACTTAGAAAGTACACAGAAGTTTTGTGTACGCTTGAATAAATAAGCAGAAAATTAAAGTATATTACATTTATAATGAATTATAGTAGGCCTATGGGTTTACATGGGGAGTCAGATTTTTACAGCCGAAAAATAAGACTCACCATATTTATCTTATTATCTCATCATATGGTGAGCCTGTGAGCTTTTAAACCAGAGTTAGTGAGGGGAGTGAGATTTTCAAAGGTGCAGAAAGAAAGATTTTCAAAGATTTTTCTGCTGTGAAAATCTGACTCCCCCTGGTAAACCCACTATAAATGTAATATAATTTCATTTTCCGCTTATTTAACCATACGCAAAACTTCCGTGTACGTTTGCTGTGTGAAAACATCGTTTTTTAGGCGAATATGTTCAAGAAAGTGCGTTTCATCTACATGCAGCGCTTATTAATGCGCTATTAACTTCTTTTGCTGCTGTTTTGTAGGCTGCAAACTCGGCTAAGACTACGATCATCTGCTCATGGTATACTCTTTATCAGTAAAAATATTGATCTTCAATAAAAATTTCACTATTTCACGCTTGTTGGGTGTTTTCACGGAAAGTGGCCGTTTTCACGGAAAATGTCACGGCCGTAAAATCGTGAATTTGGTTGGTCCCTACCCATCACCCCTTCACTCACAAACTAAATCACCATATTAATATAAACAACAATAATGCATTAATCAGGGATACTTAAATAACTTGAGTTACAGGGTGTGCCACAACTAACCGCAAGATTTTTCTTGTTGGCGAGCTCGCAGCCACAGGTGGGACACTGTCGAGGTTTGTGTCGGTTTTTGTAGACGTAATCACACGCAGGGTTCTTGCAACGGCCTCGACCTCTCGCTGTAGACAAACCCAGAGCCTGAAGAACAGACAAACACATACAGCACAGTTATCACATATGAAAACACAGAAGAACACAAGTACGTGTGAGGTCTGTGAACACTAACTAGGGAGGATCCAGCGGTTTTCTTGAAGGGCAGCATGGAGAGGATCTTCACGCCGTTGTCTGTGATGATGTACTGGTTACTGCCGACCGGGATCGGCTTCTGCAATCACACCGTTGATCAGTTGGATTAAAGTTGGTTTTTACTATTACTATCTTAGAATAATTGTATTATTTTGTTTGGTTACTATTATTATTACTATTGTAATTTTTCTTCTTCTCTGATTATTTTATTACTTTATTATTCTCTCAGATTATTTGTATTATTATTATTTTGTACAGTTACTATTATTATTGTTGTTGTTGCTATTCTAGATTAGTAATATTATTATCTCAGATTATTATTATTTTATTATGTTACTGTTATTATTATTGTTGTTGTTTTTGTTTTATTCTCTCAGAATATTTGTATTGTGTTTTTTTATTATTATTATCATCATAAATATTATAACAATTAATTACTTATTTTAGATTATTATTATAATTTTGTACTGTTACTGTTCATTTATTTCTTATTTTTATATTTACTTTAAACTCATAATATTAGTAATATTATTATTTGTATTACTTTATTATTCTCTCAAATTATTTGTATTATTTTGTACTTTTATTTGTATTATTGTTGTTGTTGCTATTCTAGATTAGTAATAAAATTATCTCAGATTATTATTGTTTTTGTTTTTATTATTATTCTCTCAGATTATTTTGTTCTGTTACTGTTGTTATTATTGTTATTATTATCATCAGATTACTATTTATTCTTGTTATTGTTGTTGTTTTTATTGCTTTATTCTCTCAGAATATTTGTATTATTATTTGGTATTACTTTATTATTCTCTCAGATTATTATAATTATGAATATTACTACGGTACAACTCATGCATTAATCATTCTTCTTCTCCTCATGCGTCTCCTCGCGTGTTGGGTCCAGTAATCTCACCTGTTCTAAGGCACTGGGTGCGATCATGTGACCCAGCTGTTTGAGGGTGCTGGGTTTCAGACCAGTCATGTGTTCACTGGGTGATGGTTTCACTACAAACACAACAGATCACAACTAAGAGAGTCAACAATGAAGATAATATGAATTAAACCCTGCAGATATAATATTAGATCTTTCCTTGGTGTTTGACTCACAAGCTCTGATGATATTAGAGTCTGTTTTGACTTTATCAGGGGGAAGCGTGATCCACTGCACCACTGCGGACTGGCCAGACGCATCTATGGAGAAACATATGAACATCAGATGCATTGCATTAAGAGTTTCATTCGTTTTTAAACAACGGCTGACTCACTATTCTGGGCAGGTGCTGGAAGAATCGCTCGTATTCGGCGTTTCTGTACAACACTGAGGTTTTTGTCTCTCGCGACAAGTTGAATTTGCCCACCACCCAATGCTCTGGAAAGACAGACACATTAGAGGGTCACAGTCGAACACAGCATGTTCAATTTACCAATTGTTGACCAGATATCATCAACATAGTTATACAATCAATAGTTATTTAGCTTTTTGTATTTGTTAAAAATTGAATCAGTTATAATGAGTCAAGAAAGAGATATTAATGTTCATATGTCACACTCAAAATGTTAAATGAAAATAAAAACAGTTAAATATTGTTTTCGATAATTGAAATAAAGCTGAAATAAAAACAACAATCAAGAATGTATAATAAATTATTATTATGAAATAAATAATTTTACACAAAAATACTGAAATTATTAAAAACTAAAACTGAAATAAGTTCACTGAAATAAATTAAAGCTAAATAGAATCATAAAAAAAATCATTATAAATGACAAAAGCATAACAAAATTACTAAAAAACAGTCGTGGAGGGGTGAGGTGAACATCTAGTGTCTGGAGTGCCTCAGGGCTCAGTGCTTGGACCACTTCTCTTCTCCAATACATGATATCACTGGGATCTATCATTCAGAAACATGCTTTTTCCTATCACTACTATGCTGATGACAATTCTACCTCTCATTCCAGCCAGATGATCCGACATGAACAGACATGAAGGAACCTTCAACTAAACCCTGCTTAAGGTCTCGGCCAACCCAACACTTCATCCCAAAATCTCTATTCAGCAAGATTTGTCAACCATAGCTCCATCCAGGACAGCAGGAACCTTGGAGTTGTGATAGATGATCAATTGACCTTCACAGACCATATTATTAGTACTACCTGGTCCGTCAGTTTTTCCTTAAACAATATTAGGAAGATCAGACCCTTCCTATCGGAACTTCTTGTCCAAGCTCTAGCAATGCTCTCTTAGCAGGCTTTCCAGCATGCACTGCTAAACCTCTTCAACTGATCCAACAAGAGTGGTCTTTAACGAGCCGTAAAGAGCACACGTCACACCTCTCCTCATAAACTGGCACTTGCATCAATTCCAGGCATTGATGTTTGCCTAAAGAACAGCCACTGGCTCTGTCCTGCTCACCTAAACTCATTACTCCAGACCTACCGTACGTGTCCTCCAGAAGCTTGTGTTCTGCAAGTGAACATCATCCCAAACAAGCACAAAATCACTTTCCTAGTCCTTTACCTGGAGTCTTTAGCCATTTTCAAGAGACTGCTGAAGATGCATTTTTTTCAGCAACACACACACACACACACACACACACACACACACAAAACTTGCTTGCTAACTGGGACTAATCATAGTACTTGCATATTGTTGATCTATTGTTGGTTTGATTGCTTCTATTGCTCATTTGTAAGTTGCTTTGGATAAAAACGAAAAAACTGAAAAACAAAAAGAATTTGAAATATTAATAAACACTATAAAAGTACATAAATAGTGTTGTAAACGGCACATCTTGTTCAATACAGAAGGTCTTTCAGGTATTGATGCTCTTGAGTTTCTTACAGGACGGCTGTGCATTCAGGGCTCTGAGCTCCGTCAGATCTGTTGACAACGGCGCCATCGGGTGTTTGATGAGCTGACACTGCATTCATCCGCTCTCTCTTTCTACGGGCCACCCTGCGGGTAGCAGCGGTCCCGCCGTCCGCAGCTTTATCTGGAGAGGTTTTCTGAGGAGTAACGGAAGCTATCGACTTTTCTGTGTCTTTGGACGACGTGTCATTAGGGTCTGTCGGATGATCTGGAGGCTTGGAGCCGTTACACTGTTTTGCTGAAGACGGGTCGCTTTTAACTGAGCTTCTCTTAGCCTGTAAAAGAGAGAAATACTATTTATATTTCTATATTTATTAGATTATAATCAGGAATGCACATTTAAGCACAAAAGCCACATATTTCAGTCCAGGAAGTTTCAGCATTTTTTTTGAATAATTGATTATAATAATAAAAAATCTTTTTGAAAGAAGTCTGCATTTATTTTTATAAAGAAAACAGCAAAACTGTCAAACTGATATTTGTCAATACTGTCAATATATATTTTAAAATGTAATTTATTCCTGTGATCAAAGCTGAATTTTCAGTAACATTACTCGAATCTTTAGTGTCACAAGATCCTTCACTAATCATTCTAAAGTGATTACAGCTCAAACAGTAGAGAATAGCGCTTGCAACGCCAACGTCATGGGTTCGATTCCCAGGGAAAGCAAGAACTGATTAGAATGTCAATGTGTTTCTTGAATGCAATGCAAGTCGCTTTGGATAAAAGCGTCTGATAAATGCAGAAATTTAAATGATTTGCTGCTCAAGAAACATTTCTGATTATTATCAACGCTGAAAAAAGTTGCTTTGCTGCTTGATATTCTTTTTATTCCTATTTTACTCTTATTATGTATTTCTTATTTTTGTATAAACCCTGAGACACTACAATTCAAACGTTTGAGTGAGATAAGTAATAGAAAATACATGGAAAGATGGTTCTTTCATTACTGAGAACCACTATATTGATGTTTAGGGTTTTTTCACTGTATGCTTTGACTTTGATGAGCATCGAACACGACTATGATTGAATTGACCAACACGGGATGACAGTAGCACGGGTTTGAGGACTTACGGTTGCGACCCACTTCCCCCCGAGGTGTTGGCCGCAGTCAGGGCACTTGGGCGGTTTGTGACGGGTGACGTATGAAAACACACACCCAGGTGTGGTGCAGTTGCCCCGTCCTCTCCGTGTGTATTTGATGGACTGAAAACAGAACACATGTACATGCACTGATGCATAACGCACAGAAAACTGGACAATCAGACAGCAATTGCCACTCCTTCAGATCAGGTTTATATGAACAAAACATGTGTTTAAAAGTTTGCAGTTTTTAACTGCGTGTTTTTCTCACTTTTTAATCACCTTTGTGGTCAACAAACAACAAAAAGCAGTTCTTGTGCAGTAAGGACAATAAAGGAGAAAACCTTTTTACCCAATCATGTATTTAATAGTAATTATTATTATAAATAGTTATAGTAAATAAATTATATAGTATAAATATAGGTATTATAAATAAGTAGTAATATAATTGAAGTATTTAATAATTATTATTTTTATTTTATTAATATTTAAATTATAAAAATGTCATCAATAAAGAAATATTACTACTAGAACACTTTAAATGCAATAAAAAAATATAATAATAATATCATTATAATCATAATAAATGTCATTATTATTATTATTCAAAATATTTAAATGATAAACATTAAAATCAATAAAGAATAATTTTACAATTGCATTAATGCTACTACTGTAACATAAAATGTGCACTTAAGTATTATTACAATTAAAATAATAAATTAAAATTGTTTTTGTTATATTATAATAATATAATATATAATATAATACAAATTATAAATTAGATATATTACTATTGTATTAATACTATTACTGTAACAATTTTTTTATTAAATAATAATCAATTTAATTTACCAAACAACAATAACATTACAATACTAAGATTTGTGTCAGTCCATACATTAAACGACGCAGCTTTTATTTTGTGGAAAACCATAAAGAACAACTTAAAGTGTCTTTTTTCTTGACAACAGATTAATAAACGACTCTCATTATAAATTTGGTGCATTTTTAAATTCTCAAACTCAGAGCAGACTCAGAGATGAAGTGTGTGTGTGGAGAAGCATTTACACAAAAGGAAATACTGAAAGCAAGCAATCTATGCATGAAATAAATGCATTTGAAAACGCAGCAGTTTTTTCCCCTCCTTTTACGTCAGACTGTAAAATAAGGAAATCAGTATGAATACAGAAACATCAGTTCTCTGCAGATGATTTACTCACCAGTTTAAAGGAGGGTTTGGGTTCTGGTTTCACAGCGTTCATTAATGGAAACATCATAATTGGGCTGGCCGTGTTGATCACTTTATTCTCCAGGCCCTGAAAAACACATGGCATAGATTAAATATTAATAATTTAGAAAAGCTGTACATTCATTTAATCAATCAATGCTCCATTCATATACTTTGTTTTAATATGAATTTTGCAAGTAATGATTGACAGCTCACCTTATTAGGTAGTATGGCAACTAAATGAGTGGTATCTGCTTTGATCTGAGGCATCAAAGCCCCGCCCTCGATTCCATTCTCTATCGCTATGCCAACGTCCCCGTAACACACTCGAGACTCCTCCCTCTTTATAAGCAGAGTAGCAGGTTTGTGACCGTCCTGCCGAAGACTCATCAGTCTGTCACTGGAATTCTGGGATGCGGTCGTGTCCTCAGTAAGTGCCTCGATGGCGATGCACTGCTCCGAGAGCTCCACCTCACTGCCCACAGTCATGGGGGGGTCCTGAGCGGGGGCCCGAGGGGCTCCATCCACGGCCCCGACTGTGGCAGCGTCCATCTCGCTTTCACCCTCGACGCACTCAGTCTTGGGCAGGAGCACATAGTTCGCCCTCGGGAGGATCCTGCGAAATCCTGGGACGTCCTGAGAGGAGACAGCTGCTGATTGGCTGCTCTGTGAAAAGAGAAGTCAAATTTAGTCACAGTATTTATTTATTTATTTATTTACATATGTGTGGACAATGACAATAAAGACAAATGTTTTATTTATAATCAATATAATTATAATATATATATTATATTATATTATATTATATATAATTATATTATATTATATTATAATATAATATATATATATATGAAAACAATTTGATAAAATAGGATAAATAATTAATGAATTCATAGAATGAAGTCATTTTTATTATTCTATGGAATATTGAAGAAATTTATGAATGATTCATCCCTGAATATCTTTTTTATTTATTTATTATTATTCATGTGCCTCATAATCTTGAACCAAAACCACGTCCCCTCCCTCTTGCAGCAACTCTCCTATTCTCTGATGGCAACCTATCGCAAACCACACCAATCCAATCAGTTCCCCATGGACAAAACCAAGTCCTGTCCGATTATTCTGACTGATATGGCAACATGTCGCCCTGTAGCTCAAGACCGGTCGCCCACTGAAGCTAAGCAGGGTTGAGGCTGGTCAGTACCTGGATGGGAAACCTCCTGGAAAAACCAGGTTGCTGCAGGAAGAGGTGTTAGTGTGGCCAGTAGGGGGCGCTACCCTGTGGTCTGTGTGGGTCCTACTGCCCCAGTATTGTGACGGGGACACTGTACTGTAACATGAGTCGTTAGAAAGAGGTCCTGACTCTCTGTGCTCATTAAAACTCCCATGGTACAGTAGTACCTCAAGATACGAAAGGCTCAACTTACAAAAAATCCAAGTTACGAAAGCAAAGACGAAAAATTTTACTGCTCTTCATACGAAACGTTTTCAAGATACGAAAGGTTTCGTAGATTCCAAGATTCGCCCCATAACAATTTTGAAACTCGCGCCGCACGCCGCCATCTTAGTTATAGTAGACTCGCCACCATCCTCCTGCTCTCCCATTGGTTCCTCCCATCATGCATCTTCTATACGTACGTGCTGGCGTGCTTTAGCTCAGCCACTCCACACCCGAAATTTTCCCGTACGCAATCGGCATTCCTCCTCCTCTGCCGCCACTTTTGGAGATAGCCTCACTCGAAAGGTAAGCTTCGACATTTTACGTTATTTCATTGTTTATAGGTCAATTTAGCTTTATTATGAAATTTAATGGGGTGTTTTTGGAGGGCTTGGAACGGATTAGCCATTTTACATGTAAAATGTGTTCCAAGATACGAAAAACTCATTATACGAAGGCCGCCTCGGAACAGATTACTTCTCTTAAAGATATTTCGTATCTCGAGGTACCACTGTACTTCTCTTAAAGATTTGGAGTTTAACCCCAGTGTCATAGATAAAATTCCCTCCACCGGCCCTTATCATCATAATCCCCATACAGTAATACCCTGAGATATGATATGAGCGTCCCGACATATGAGTATTTCAAGATGCAAGCCTTTGAGTATTTTTTTGCTTTGATATCCGAGTAGATATTTGAGATACGAGCACGGGTAGAGACGTGGACCCTAGGCGTTCGAGCACTTGGAGCAACTCACGCGCCTCACTCCTTCACTTCAGGTGTTCGTCGACTTCCATACGCTTTTCCCGCGAGTCTTCCTGCGGTGTGTGTTATATACATGTTTGGGGTAATTGCATATGATCTCCACTAGAGGGCCTTGGTTTTACAGCGGGGTTACCGGGGATTCACGAGTATTAAGCTGTGAGCAGCACGAGTTATGAGTGTTCAATAATAATAAATATAAGGTTCTGAGGCTATCCAATACACTCTATCCAATACACAACACGGGAAGAAACACTACACTTCTGTATTGTGTTCTGCATCAACGTTATCCTCCTCCACACATGCCGCCATCAGCCGCTACTGTGTCTGTCTCGAAGGTAAGTCAAAATTAAAAACACATTTTATATCACAGGAATCCTTATATACTATAATTTTGTGTGTGTGTGTCTCTATAGCAATTAAAAACATGTTTTTTCCATTGTTATTAGCACTAATAAGGGATTTTTTAGAGGGCCGGAACGGATTAATTTTTTTCTGTTATTTCTCATGGGGGAATTCGAGTTACGAGCTCGGTCCTGGAACAGATTATGTTCATATCTCAAGGTATTACTGTGGAAGCCCATTTCCGCCACATAAGAAAAAAAATTTGTCATAATTGTCATGTAATTATGACTTAGTAAGTCATTATTTCGACTTAGTAAGTCATTATTTCGACTTAGTAAGTCATTATTTCGACTTAGTAAGTCATTATTTCGACTTAGTAAGTCATAATTTCGACTTAGTAAGTCATAATTTCGACTTAGTAAGTCATTATTTCGACTTAGTAAGTCATTATTTCGACTTAAGTAAGTCATAAGTTCGAGTTTTCATGCACAATTTTTTTTTTCTTATGTGGCGGAAATGGGCTTCCATATATTACTGTACTTTTGGCTGTCTCTCTCTCTCTCTCTCTCTCTGTGTGTGTGTGGTGAGCGCACTGGCGCTGCTGGTAGTGGTTGAGGAGAAACCCCTGATATGATTGCGTAAAGTGCTATATAAATGGCTCATTCATTCATAATTGGGAAGAAAAGATCACAACTTCTGTTTCATGCTGATTTAAATGTTAAGGAATTAACCAAATTTCGTTATTTTTCTTCCTCATACAGCAGACTTACCGGGTCGACGCCGTCTTTCTCCATGCGCGCTCTCTCCAGGTAATAACCTCGATCCGCCACGTTCAGCCTCTTCCAGCTGTCGCTGATGCATTTGTTGATCTCAGACTGGGGCAGATCCGGATGGTCCTGCTGAATGCTCTGATGCACATCGAAGTAGTACAGCAGGTACGCTGACCTGTGACGGCAGACGGGACGTTAGTGCAGCTCAAACAACTACGGCGGGACCCTGCTGGAGTGTCGGGGTTCCTCGAGGAAGCTCTACCTGGGCTTCTTGGGCTTGTCCGAGTTCTCCGTGCTGCTTTTGCTCTTGCGTTTCTTCTTGGGCGAAGGAAGTTCCAGAAGCGTGTAGCAGCTCTCCACCTCCATCTCTCCATAAATAGCCTCCATCTCTAAGAGAATTAAGAAAGATGAGCATGTGTGTATGTGTAATCACCTCTTCAAATGGGAAGAAACTTTTACATTCAAGCCTTTAACAGTCATTTGTCACTGCATTAAAAATATATTAAAAATTGAGAGGTATCTTTTAAAACTGTTCAGCAGATTTATCATGTAAAACGGTGATTGGAAGGTTTTTGACGTGAATTGTTTTTGTAATGTAATGTGTATTTATTTTATGACTGTATTTAATATTTGTGTGATTTTACTTTTTTTTGTTAAAAGTAATATAAACAATATTGAAATGCAACTCAAACGATCACTATGATAAAGATATTAATATTAAAATGTGTTATATTATAAGTTGTTATATTATATATGGAAATTATTTATCCACAAATGTAAATAGGCATTAAAAACGTATTCTATTCATTCAAAAATAAAAATAGGTCACTACCTTCATACTTTGGTAACAAGAAAAATCATAATAAAGCAATAAAGACTGTAAGTTCATACAAAGCCTTAAATCTATCCTTTGATAGATTAATTAACAATGCACAATATGTATGTTATTTGCTTACAAAGATGCAGATATACTCCATTTATATATTTTCTTTATTTCTTTTTATCCTTCGAGTAATATTCTTCTGTTTATCTCAGTATTTCATTTATGTCTCTAATGGTTATTGTTTATTAGTCAAAATAATAAAAGAAGAAGAAGAATGAAAGACAAATGTGTTTCAAGACACCATTTAGATTTAAGTGTGATAATTATGAAAATATAAGGTATGCAAATATTTCAACTCCCTTTGCAATTAAAAAATTATTATTATTATTCAATAAATTATTAAATTCAATGCGTTTCTTTTTTCATTATCAGTCTTCAGGAATCATCAATATTTTCTTGCTGATAATTTACATGAAAATAATGCAATCATGCCTATAAATAAATAGACAAACAAAATCTAAAGAAATAAACTAATCTTTAATTTAATATGTATATTATATAATGTTATATATAAATAAAATTATAAATATAATATATAAATACACACACACATATATATACACACACACACACGTGCTCATGCTCTTAGCACCTTTTCTGACATGACTTATATGATACTAACTGTAAGATTTGTATCAGATGTAGTATCAGAACTGAAAATACATGAATGGGTTTTTGTGTTAGATGTCAACATATGTATATGGACCATTAGGTGGACATGGGGATGAATCTCCACTTCTATTGTAAAGGAACAGAAGGGCCAGCAGGGCCCCAATGTATTCGTGGTAAAACTTGGACAACTGACCATATATAGACTTGGTTCTGGCATGTATAGAAATTCCTTTTTGATCTTATCATGTTTGAGATTCCTATATGATGTTATCTTTATTCTCTCATTGGTTGACTCTGTCACTCCCCTAAGACATTTCTCTATATATATTCAAATAGATAAAGAATAAAGTTGAGAGACAATTTATCTCCCTCAGCGCTGAGTACTTATTCATTCAACCGTTAATAAAAAGAGGACTGGAATGAGGCACGCCGGGAAACGAATCTAACACTAACCTACTTCAGTGAATACTGTAGTATTACTATTATGTGTCAACGAACACAAAACAGGCATCTTGTCGTCAGTGTTTGTTGGCGTTAGATGCACAGCTGGAACAGATGCAGGTAAACAACAACAAAAAATTCAACCACATCACGTGACACTCTGCAACAGCATCATATAGAAAAATAGACACCTATATGATTTTAACTGCTGTTTATTTGCATTGAGCGACGTCTGAAGTGTTGAAGAGTGTGTGCAGATGTGTGAGAGTGTGTTTTATTCCCTCCCGTGAGTGTGAGTGTGTCGGTTGTTGTTGAGAGCGGATACTGACTGTCCGCGGCCAATGAGCGCGTGTCTTATTGAAGCCTTACCTGAACGAGCGCAGGATCGGTCCAAATGCAGCCGAGTCTCTCAGCACATCACCGGTACTGCCGTGGCATCAGGGACCCGGACCGTGTGTGTGTGTGGGAGAGAGAGAGAGCGAGAGCTCTGTGTTTTAGCCTGTGTTTCCTGCAGTATAGCGCAGTAAAATGGCGGAGGAGAGATCAGATGAACAACTGGAGGCCCAATGAGAGTTTGATCTTCATCTGAAAAGAGTACGAGCTTTATTTTGCCCTTGTGTTTAGGCGATATTTTATTTTTTACACCACTTCAGTTCGGTTACATGTACAGTATGTGAAAACTAATACGCAAATAGTAATCAATTGCTATAATCTATACAGTATGAAAACACAAAACTGCCTTATTGTGAAATGAAGATCGACGGCGATTGGCCTTTTTTAAACAGCGATGAGAAAAGTAATGATTGTCACGTGACATGATCGTTTGAATATTATATGACCTAAAGAGCAATAGTGATTGGTCAGTCCTGAAAAGCGATGAGAAATGTACCTGACATCACGTGACTTTTCTTTTTGAAGATGACCTATGATGAACGATAGTGATTGGTCAGGGATCAAACAGCGGTTTGAAAAGTAACTGCCGTCATGTAACAACCGTTGATCACAACGTCGGTCTAAACAATTATTTTACACCTGAATAATAATGATACTAAGAAACTTGAATAGACATTGAGTTGAAACAATGCATTCATTATGTGATATTCTTTAAAGAGTCGCTGTGTTCGAACGTGTTGTGATTCATTCAGATCCGATGAGTCGAGCGCATATTGATTCATTTGAATCATTTTTTCTGCATTATGGCGGAGGACAAGGTGAGAGACCACAGTCTGTAAATCTAATCTTTTTATGAGGAATTAATGTACTGATAGGAACAAATCGAGTGTGTGGTGTATATTTAAGTGTCGTGCTACCAATACCACCTGCAGTTTGCTTATTAAAACTGTTCATTTGAGTATTATAAAGTCATTGAACTCTTGGCATTTGAAGCCTATCGTAAAAATCAAACTAACTGTAATCTATATAATACTCTTTTATTTTGAAAAATTACATTGTATAATTTAACATTCTCCGTGTATGATACAAGAAAATGTGAAAAATTGTCAAGATTGAATAATGTGTAATTTATGTGATTTACAATATTAATAAACATTTATTAATATAAGTCTGTTCATTACTATTCTGAAACAGAAAATACTTCCACTAAATGCATTATTCAAGTCAAATTATTTATTATAACATCATAATATAAGGACATTTCAATTCTGCCATAGATGAAGAGAATGAAATTATTATTGTTATTATTGCTGACAATATTGCATCCATATTTCTTAACTCTCTTGTACCTCTATGATATCCAAGCGTTTTCTAAGTTTTTGATGCTAATGACCCCCAAATGCAATGCAATGATCTGTTATACGTGTCCTCCACTTCTGTCTGATGTTTCGCTGTGTTTGCATGTTTGAGCAAAACTGGAGTTCGTCTGTCTAAACGTAATTATGAAATGAATTGATTCGGTCTTTGATTCTCGTTGGTTGAGTTGCATTGGAAAACATTGTAAATTACTTTACAATAAACATGCATGCACTTGTGACCGCATTACTGTGTGTTGCTTGTTGATTCTAATCAGTTCTTGCTTTCCCTTGGAATCGAACCCATGACCTTGATGTTGCAAGCGCCACTCTCTACTGTTAGAGCTACAAGAAAGATGTTTATGTGTAATGCCGTGGAAAAACCGTTTAATGAAAGCAATAAGTCCCGTGATTCACTGTAAATCAAGCCACGGCTTCTTGCTTTAATAACAGCATGTTGATCTTTACGTGTCCGTCCCGTTTCAGGATCCGGTGACCCGACTGAAGGATCTGGCTCAGCTCAAAGACCAACTGGAGGAGATCCAGAAGCAGGTGGAGAATGAGGTTCAAGCTGGAATCCCACAGGTACACCAGAACCAGAACCACGGCTGATCCCGTCCGTTACTGAGGAACACGTACTGAAGGATTGAAGTTGTGCTCATCATCAGTTTTGTTTTTGCCAATTCTAATATATATGTTGATATTAGTTAAATATAAACATTTTTGCCTGTTACAATTTTACAATTTTCAAGTCAAATGATTTATTATAATATAAGGTATAAAAGGTTTGAAACCTGCCATAAAAGAAGAAGAGTATGTGTTTGAATTGGAAAGATGTAATTATTTTAATTTTAATAAAATAAAATAAGTTGTAGCTGATGCAAATATGGCTGTGTATATATATATATATATACACACAATAGGGACACATCTGTAGTTATACGGCAACTATATGTATGTATAAATATATTTGTATATTTTTTATGTATAAAAATCCATTTAACTGTGTGAGGAAAATATTACATGTAATGTTATGACAACTAAATTAAATTTTAGTTTTTAGAAAATTAAATGGTTGGCATTTACATTTTTTATTATTATTATTATAAAACAAAGTGTTAACATAATTACTGAACATATAAAGTATAACAGCATATCAGAGAATTTTCCGCACAAATAGTTTTGATTTTAAATTATTGTAATCAATAGCTTGATTTTTGACTAGCCTTTAGAAAGCAAAATTATTTGTTTTAGTGAATAAAAAAGGAAAGAATGCATTATACATACTTGATGAATACTTTGTAACCCCCTCCCAAAAAAAAAAAAAAAATCGATATATTTGTAAATATAAGTTATATATTATAGTAAAACGAACACCTCGGCTGCTGAGCAAAATGTAGTTTGTTAAATGGATGTTGCACTTTATTTACTGTAAGGTTGACGGATCAAAACGGTCTGTCCTGTTTGTGTCTCTTAGGGCGGCTCGTTATTAGCGTCTCCTTTCCTGAAAGGATTCCTGGCTGGGTATGTGGTTTCTAAACTGCGCTCGTCTGCCATCCTAGGAGTCGCTTTGGGAACGCTGACGGGAATCTTCGCCGCTCAGAACTATCAGGTGCCCGACATTGAGGCGAGCCTGCGGGACGTCCTGAACTCTCTGAAGAAAGGACCCAGCGATTAGAAGTGCACTGAACTCAGACTGAACCATTGCTGCTCGCTTTTATGCCTTTCAACGTCACTACGAAGCTCCTTCCCCATGAAAAACTGTGCTCTGAGGTCTATATTTGAGTGTGGATTTGGATGTGATCATAATAATGAAGATGTTATGATGGGAATTATGTAGGACTGCATGATATGGCTTAGTGCGATTTATCAAATTGATTGAATTAGATCAATATTTGCTCTGCGTGTTTCAGAGTGAATCGCAGCACTGTGTTTATTTGAAGCATCGATTCACAGAAACTGCAAGAGAGAAGCTTTATGCTTGTTTTATTGTCAAAATACAAGTTTGATAGTTTAAAAACGAAGAAATTAAGACAGCCATAAATAGTAGTATTGTAATTTTACAGTTTTATTTATTGATTGTACTGTAAAATGTTGTAGTATTTTTCTTGCAGTAAAATATTACAGTAATAATACTACTTGTTTAATATTTTCATTCAATAATAATAATAATCATAAAAAATATTCATATTTAAATTTTGCAAATTTACTTATTTTTGTAGTCGTATTGTAAAATTATTATATATATTTTACTCTATTATACTCACTTTTATTTTTTATTTTTTTTGAGTGTAAAATTTTACTACTACTTGTTTCGGTTTTATATTTACCAGTAGTATTTATCATTCTTTTATAATTACATTTACAATTACAAAATATTTGGCCAAATTATCATTCTTTTATAATTACATTTACAATTACAAAATCTTTGGCCAAATTATCATTATTTTATAATTACATTTACAATTACAAAATCTTTGGCCAAATTCTGCAGCCCTACAAACAAGCACGGCAAGCATTTGCTATTTTTAGCAAAGAAATCGCTTGTTTTTCCCAAATCGTCCATCCCGAACATCATGTCCTTTTTGTTTCATGCTGCGCTGTTCAAGACTGAAGTTCGTCCTAGTGCTTTTTGGGGGTTTTTTTTACGGTGTTTGTACTTTTAAAGCCAGATGTTGCTGATAGATCGCGAGCATGATTGCGGTGGATATTGTTGGTTCCTCTGAAGCAGAAGCTCCTCGCCGAAGACGCTGGGTCCTTCTCCTGCTTCTCCTGGTTGTTATTTACGGCTCCCACGCTCCCCTCATCTCGCTCACCAAAGTGGATGGTCACGTTCCCTTCAGCCCATCGTCATGTGTGGTTCTGATCGAGTCGCTCAAGCTTCTGGTCTCACTGGCTTCCCTGTTGGCGTCTGGGAACGTCTCCTCCCTCCGAGACTCGGCGTCTGTGGTGACGGTGGCGCCGTACGCCGTTCCTGCCGTGCTCTACGCCTTCAACAACAACCTGGTGGTGTTCATGCAAGCCTACATGGATCCCAGCTCCTTCCAAGTGCTCAGTAATCTGAAAATCGCGTCCACCGCTCTACTCTACACGTCCTGCCTGGGCAAGCGTCTGCGGCGAGGGCAGTGGTTCGCTCTCGGGCTGCTCGCGGCCGCCGGCGTTTCTCACAGCTACTCCGGTCTGGATTGGGAGCCGTCAGAGGAGGAACCCACCGGCAGGCTTCACATCACATCCTGGGGTTTGCTGTTGATGCTTGCGTATTGTTTTATCTCAGGATTGGCTGCCGTCTACACAGAGCGAGTGCTGAAAACCCAACGTCTGCCTTTGAGTCTGCAGAATTTGTTCCTGTACGTCTTCGGCGTGGGCATCAATCTGGCGTCGCATCTCTCGGGCGGCGACGGCGGGCGGCACGGGTTTTTAGAGGGTTTCTCCACGCTCGTTTGGCTCATTGTCGCGGGACAGGCCGCTAACGGGCTCCTCATGTCCGTCGTCATGAAACACGGGACGGGAATCACACGGCTCTTCGTCATATCTTCTGCTATGCTGGTAAATGCTGTGCTGTCTTGGGGGCTTCTGGGAATACAGCTCACACCTTACTTCCTGTTTCCGGTGGGGCTGATCGGATGGGCGGTGTACTTGTATTACAGGTAGAGCGGACGCCACCCACAACACAATCATTGACCTTTACGTCGACATTATTCTCAAACAAGTTGTTTTTGGAGAATATGCCATTTTATTGAGTTGACGGCACATCTGAGATGTTACACTTCCCTCAAATATATTTAATTTAGAACGATGACATGTTTGTTTCTACATTTTAGCACCACTGAAGACAACCATGAAAGACTTTATTGCCTTAAATCTGTCATTTGCCTTTTTTATCACTCTTTATGTAAAGTGAACCACTCGTTATTTCATTTTCCTTTCCTGTGTCCTGAAATATCACGCCTTTGTCATCGCTCTAGAAGTGCGTTTTACTGTGAATGGACATCGTCTCATCAACACCGAATGATTGTTCCTTTATTCAGTGTTTATTTTGCTTAAATGTGTTGAAATGAATGCAAATTGTATTTAAGACTGATTTATGAAAATAAATATACATGGTTTTGGATTGAAGTGATTGGCATGTTTAATGGTTTTACTTGTAAAATGTATATTTTAAATTTTAGACTTAATTTTCCATGTAAAATAGGCTTATACAGTAAATGTCTGTTCATTGGTAACAGAAAGCAGAATTTAGTAATTGTGGTCCTTCTAATTAAGTGGTAAGAATCAGTTTTAAAACATTTTGCTAAATATTTAGCAGTCTTTTAAAAGTCTTTCACGGACATGAGAGGACTCAAATGCAGGAAAATTATTTTTTTAGAATAACAAAAGAACATAACACAAGAATTGAAAACCCACGAAGGGGAAAAACATAATAAGCTCAAAACTAGACCGTAAAACAAACCAGGGAACATGGCAGGAATCACAAAACACATGCATGACAACGACATGACACAGAACAGCAAACACACAGGGATTAAATAGGGAACATATGGGGAAAGGTACTCGTTAGCAGAGACGGATGGGATCAATTAAGGGAAACGAGGGAACAAGACGGGCGGGGTTACAATATCAAGACACAACAAAGGGCAGTGTCAGAGCTCTGTCAACCAACACTACAAACCCAAACTGAGGCGACAGAACCCTGACAAAGCTTAACCATTTTAATAACAAATCACTGGTGGGGAATTTATCAAGTATTACATAAATAATGTAAGTTAGCATGAAATAACTTTCCCCTTTAGTTGTTTAAACGTGCACACAGCGTCTTACAGGAAGAAGAGTCTGTGTTGTTCCACTCAATGTTAATGGTTTCAAACTGTTCATAACTAGTTGAAAAATGTGCCACAACATGAGCCTGATGGACTAATATCTGATCATTACTCTTTAGATAAATTTTCATTTGTACCAAACAAGCCAAGGAGCTTCACACAATTCGTGAGACACCAATGGCTTTATTGAATTAGTACTCAATTTAAATTAGTACTTCATGGGTGAAAGTTTTCCGTATTATGACGGAATTCCGTATTTTGAACCTCGCCAGGAACCGTTTTTCCAAATCGCGTAGATCCGTTGAGATTTCAGTTCGGGGGGGGGGGGGGGGGGGGTACAGGGCGACAGACCAACAGACCAATGTTCATGGCGACAGACCAACAGACCAATCGTACCTACTCGGCGATCTTCGGAGATAATGTGATTACGTAGAGAATTACCCGAGAAGTTCCGGGTGGGCGACAGACGAACCGCGCGGAGTGCAGTTGTGTCGGCGATTCTGATTGGTCAGTGAGACTCCGGCGTCCAATCGTATTTTTCAATTTACACTCGCTTGAGGACAACAACAGGTACAAGAAAAAAGTAAAAGTAATCTGAAAAAAATGAAGAATTTGCCGGTTGGTTACAACACAAAGCAGCTTGAAGCTAAAATAAAGAATAAATGGAGATGGGAGTGGCTAAGCGAAAGTGATTCTCGCGGTGAAAAATGGGGAGATTGGCTGCAGAAGCCGGAAGCAAGCGGCATGGCGTTCTGTCAATATTGCAACAAGACGATCAATTATAAATCGAACGGAAAGAAGTCCATTCGTCTTCATGCAGAGGATGCTGCGCATTTACAGAACAAAAAGATCGTCAAAACTAACCAGGTTTGTTTACAGTTACGTAAAATACAGTAAACAGTATAAAAGTATTACACTTCAAAAATGTAAACACAATATTTCAATTCATATTACACTTCACATGTAAAACTCATGTGCTACCAATGAAAATACAATACTAAAATGCACTGTTAACAAACACCTGTATTTGTGTCTTTTTTGATGATGATGTAATGGATTGTGGTGATTAGAGAAAGTGAATTAAGTAACAAACCAAAATTAAATATAAATGTTAGTTATAGAACAACAGATGCAGAAGCAAAACCAATGACAGAGTTATAGAATACAATACTTCTGAAGGATTCTAGTAATAATTTAGAACTCCCAAAATTGGTGAATATTTTCTCAACTGCTAACTTGAAATACTTATTTCACACCCTTTTTATAGTTGCTGCAAGTTGCCAGGAGAGGTCGTTTCTACACAATAATTTGCAAGGAATGCAGGAGCGTTGCCCTGGACCTACCGGGGGCCCTAGCGGCCCCCAGCTTTAAGTTTCAGTATTTTCAGTTTTGCCAACTTTCACCCATGGTACTTAAATTGGGTTAATTTCCTGACCAACATTTGGGGTCATGCCTTTATTTCTATAGTGGTTTATACAATCGGGAAGCAGAATCCAAATCAGCTTCACAAATAATAAAACGGAAAAATAACGCAATCAATGACTTAATCAAATATGAGACCATTTAAACTCTAAAGACAGTGACATTATTCAGATCAAGTCAGTTTAGTTTAATAACAACTCATGATTTGATCTTTGATATTTAACCATGTTGGATCAGCTGTGTCATTCAGTGGGAATGTGAGCTTTCCGGAGCTGCTGAATTTCCTCCTGGAGCTGCAGGTTTTGTGAGGACAGGTGAACAGCGTCCTGGATGGCATCTATGAGCAGGGCCCTGTACCTGCCCTCTGACATCCTCCTCTGCTCCTCCAGAACCTCTCGAAACGCCCTGAACACCTGAAGACACATGGACAACAAATACCCGCCACTAGATGACAGTATTAAGACATGTTAAAGCAAATGTGGCTGCATAACAGTGCAACTATGCAACTATACATGTGTAATGTGCATGTGCAACTATGCAACTATACATGTCTAAGATTACTGTAGAGACCGAAAGTAAGACTGTTAAGTTAGCACTTTTAAACATCCGTTCACTTAAAAATAAATCACTTCTAGTCAATGATTTAATAACCACAAACAATCTAGATTTTATGCTTCTAAATGAAACATGGCTTGAAGACAGTTGCAGTTCAATAATCCTGAATGAAACAGCCCCTCCTAACTTTACTTTTATGAGTGTCTGCAGAGCTGTTAGGAGAGGTGGAGGTGAAGCTGCTCTATTTAAAGATGTCTATCAATGCAAGCAAGTGTCATTTGGTGATTACTTGTCTTTTGAATATTTGGGTATTGTGTTAAAAGGTGCTCCTCGCATTCTACTTTTAGTCATTTACAGGCCTCCAAAATACTCTCCAGCCTTTGTGGAGGACTTTACAGAACTGTTATCAGCAACTTCCTCAGAGTTTGACTGTCTTGCTATTACTGGGGACTTTAACATCCACATAGAAAATGCAGAATCCAAAATGGCAAAAGAAATTCTAACAGTTTTGAATACTTTTGATCTGACTCAGCATGTACATAGACCCACACACAATTGTGGACATACACTAGATTTAATTATCAGTAAGGGTCTAAACATCTCATCCATTGTCATTAAGGATGTAGCTCTATCAGATCATTTCTGTATTTTCTTTGATATATTGATCTCTCCGACTGTTGAAGCTAGATCTATCTCGGTCAAAAAGCGATGCTTAAATGAGAATACTAGTGCTCTGTTTATGAAGGCTATATCTTTAACACCAAGCATATCTGCAGACTCTGTTGATTTTCTTCTTGATTCTTTTAACTCAAAAGTTCAGAATGTTATTGATAACATTGCTCCTGTGAAAGTCAGGAAGAAGAGTGGCAGACAAAAATCACCCTGGAGGAATTCAACAGCAGTGCAAAATATGAAAAGACAATGCAGAAAAGCTGAGCGCATGTGGCGAAAGACAAATCTTGAAATCCACTATAACATCTATAAAGATAACCTTCATGCTTTCAATGTGGAACTAGGCAAAGCTAGACAGACCTTCTTCTCAAATATTATAAACAGAAACTTAAACAACACCCGCACTCTTTTTGCTACTGTAGAGAGACTAACAAATCCCCCAAGTCAGATTCACAGTGAAATGCTCTCAGACAGCAAATGCTGTGAGTTTGCTTCCTTCTTCTCTGAGAAAATAAATAATATCAGAAAGGCGATCAGCTCATCCTTGAGCTGCACTGGGGTAAAACAGATCAGACCACAATCTCAGAAAGTAGCTATTATGTCTGTTTTCGAAGCAATTGATGGTAAAAGTTTGGAAGAAACAGTACAGCACCTTAAAACATCAACCTGCGCCCTTGACATACTTCCCACATCTTTTTTCAAAAGCGTGTTTAACTGTTTAGAAGCAGATATCCTAGAAGTGGTAAATGCCTCACTTCTTTCTGGGACTTTTCCAAATTCCCTAAAAACTGCAGTTGTTAAGCCCCTTCTGAAAAAGACCAATCTGGACAACATCATATTGAGCAATTACAGACCAATCTCAAATCTACCTTTCATTGGCAAGATCATTGAAAAAGTTGTTTTCAATCAGCTGAACAAGTTCTTAAGTTTGAATGGATACTTTGACAACTTTCAGTCTGGTTTCCGACCACATCACAGCACAGAGACAGCACTTATAAAGATAATAAATGATATTCGTCTTAACACAGATTCAGGTAAATTATCAGTGCTGGTTTTACTCGACCTCAGTGCTGCGTTTGACACCATAGATCACAACATTCTCCTTGACAGGCTGGAAAACTGGGTTGGGCTTTCTGAGATGGTTCTTAAATGGTTCAGGTCATACTTAGAAGGGAGAGGTTATTATGTGAGTATCGGTGACCATAAGTCTGAGTGGACATCCATGACATGCGGAGTCCCTCAAGGTTCAATACTTGCACCCCTCCTGTTCAACTTATATATGCTGCCACTGAGCCAAATAATGAGAAAGAACCAAATTGCATATCACAGCTATGCAGATGACACCCAGATTTACCTTGCGTTATCACCTAATGATTACAGCCCCATTGACTCCCTGTGTCAATGCATTGATGAAATTAAAAACTGGATGTGCCTAAACTTCCTTCAGTTAAACAAAGACAAAACTGAAGTCATTGCATTTGGAAACAAAGACGAAGTTCTCAAAGTGAACGCATACCTTCACTCTAGGGGTCAAACAACTAAAAATCAGGTCAGGAATCTTGGTGTGATTTTGGAGTCAGACCTGAGTTTCAGTAGCCATGTAAAAACAATAACTAAATCAGCATATTATCATCTCAAAAATATTGCAAGAATTAGATGCTTTGTCTCCAATCAAGACTTAGAGAAACTTGTTCATGCTTTCATCACCAGCAGGGTGGATTATTGTAATGGGCTCCTCACCGGCCTTCCCAATAAGACCATAAGACAGCTGCAGCTCGTACAGAACGCTGCTGCCAGGATTCTGAGCAGAACCAGAAAATATGAACACATCACACCAGTCCTTAGGTCCTTGCACTGGCTTCCAGTTACATTTAGAATTAATTTTAAAGTACTGTTACTTGTTTATAAATCACTCAATGGCCTAGGACCTCAATACATTGCAGATATGCTCATAGAATATAAACCTAACAGATCACTAAGATCATCAGGATCAAGTCACTTAGTAATACCCAGGGTTCACTCAAAGGAAGGAGAGTCTGCTTTTAGCTGTTACGCCAGCCGCAGCTGGAACCAGCTTCCAGAAGAGATCAGGTGTGCTCCAACAGTAGCCACATTCAAATCAAAACTCAAAACACATCTTTTTACCTATGCATTTGCAGATGCATGTCCGAACTGTTTGCATTTTATTTTATACGTATTATCTTTTTATTCTTTTAATCATTTTTAATGTTTTACTTTTATCATTCTTCTTTATGTAAAGCACTTTGAATTACCATTGTGTATGAAATGTGCTATACAAATAAACTTGCCTTGCCTTGCCTTGCCTAATGCCCAGAAAGGTTGAACCTCATTGGTTCTTGCTGAAGCTCAAACGTGCTGCGTAACACAAGAATGAACCTCATTGGTTCTTGCTGAAGGTCAAATGTGCTGCGTAACACAAGAATGAACCTCATTGGTTCTTGCTGAAGGTCAAACGTGCTGCGTAACACCAGAATGAACCTCATTGGTTCTTGCTGAAGGTCAAACGTGACGCGTAACACGAGAATGAACCTCATTGGTTCTTGCTGAAGGTCAAACGTGCTGCGTAACACCAGAATGAACCTCATTGGTTCTTGCTGAAGGTCAAACGTGACGCGTAACACGAGAATGAACCTCATTGGTTCTTGCTGAAGGTCAAACGTGATGCATAACACCAGAATTAACCTCATTGGTTCTTGCTGAAGGTCAAACGTGCTGCGTAAAACCAGAATTAACCTCATTGGTTCTTGCTGAAGGTCAAACGTGACGCGTAACACGAGAATGAACCTCATTGGTTCTTGCTGAAGGTCAAACGTGACGCGTAACACGAGAATGAACCTCATTGGTTCTTGCTGAAGGTCAAACGTGATGCATAACACCAGAATTAACCTCATTGGTTCTTGCTGAAGGTCAAACGTGCTGCGTAACACCAGAATGAACCTCATTGGTTCTTGCTGAAGGTCAAACGTGACACGTAACACGAGAATGAACCTCATTGGTTCTTGCTGAAGGTCAAACGTGATGCATAACACCAGAATTAACCTCATTGGTTCTTGCTGAAGGTCAAACGTGCTGCGTAACACCAGAATTAACCTCATTGGTTCTTGCTGAAGGTCAAACGTGTTGCGTAAAACCAGAATTAACCTCATTGGTTCTTGCTGAAGGTCAAACGTGACGCGTAACACGAGAATGAACCTCATTGGTTCTTGCTGAAGGTCAAACGTGACGCGTAACACGAGAATGAACCTCATTGGTTCTTGCTGAAGGTCAAACGTGATGCATAACACCAGAATTAACCTCATTGGTTCTTGCTGAAGGTCAAACGTGCTGCGTAACACCAGAATGAACCTCATTGGTTCTTGCTGAAGGTCAAACGTGACACGTAGTAACATGAGAATGAACCTCATTGGTTCTTGCTGAAGGTCAAATGTGATGCGTGACACGAGAATGAACCTCTTTGGTTCTTGCTGAAGGTCAAATGTGACGCGTAACACGAGAATGAACCTCATTGGTTCTTGCTGAAGGTCAAACGTGCTGCGTAACACGAGAATAAACCTCATTGGTTCTTGCTGAAGGTCAAATGTGATGCGTAACACGAGAATGAACCTCATTGGTTCTTGCTGAAGGTCAAACGTGTTGCGTAACACCAGAATGAACCTCATTGGTTCTTGCTGAGGGTCAAACGTGACGCGTAACACGAGAATGAACCTCATTGGTTCTTGCTGAAGGTCAAACGTGATGCGTAACATAAGAATGAACCTCATTGGTATTCCTGATGAGTGAGTTGTTGATTTTTATATGTGAATAAAAGCCTAAATCCACACTGTTCTTTATATTAAGCAATTGTGTCTCTTCAGAAAATATGGACTAAACCGCTCAATTCATGTGGATTATTTTCATGAACTCTTTGAAGCATTGAAGTGGTAGTCGTGTAACTAGACAGAAATCTCTCAAGAATCCAAAAGATCTTCATTTGTGTTCCAAAGATGAACAAAAGCCTTACGGGAAGGACATGAGGGCGAGTAATTAATGCAGAACTCTTTAATGCCATCTTGTAAACAGGGTGGTTTTTTTTTTCATTGTTTCTTAATTAGTTTTTCCAATCATTAAAAAACTGTAAATGCCCAGTGTAGTTTCTCAGCAGATCATCACCTGCAGACTCTCCTCTCTGAGGTCGTTGACTTCCTGTTGGTGGTGTCGGTTCTGGTCCTCCAGGTCCGCATAAGCTTGCTGGTTCTCCCTGCGCAGCGCCTCGATCTGAAGAACCAGGATGTGTCTCTCTCTGCGCAGGAATGACATCTCCCCCTCTACACCACCCACCTGTGGACAGGACGGAGACGCAGTCACATGACCATGATTTTGAGATCTTTTTCTAATGTTATTTCTTACATGTTGCCTCTCTCACCTGCTCCTCTTGTAGTTCTCTCTCCATCTTCATCAGTTCGTCCTCGATCAGACTTTCGTGAGTCTCTCTCAGTCTCATTCTGCGCTCCAAGAGTTTCTCATGAACCACCTGAGAGACAAACTCATTCTCACACCTGCTGTGAGTTAAAATACCTGTTGTGCTGCTTTACATCAGCCTTAAACATGTTTTGTGTAATATGTTATTAGAGGTATGGTAACACTTTACAATAAGGTCCCATCAGGTAATGCGATTTAATGTATTAACTCGAATGAATAGTGGTTGAATGTTTCTGGTTGAGTTTCTTTCTCCTGATTGGTCACTCACCATGCTAGTGGCGTGTGATTGGTCAGATTCTCTGTGTGTCTCCTGTACTCTGATCTCCTCTTTCTGAAGTTGTTCTTTCAGCTGCCTGATGCGGTTCATCCTCTCTTGATTCCTCTGAATACTGGTCCTGCCCTCTGGAACCATCATCACCATCAACATCAACATCATCATGTTAGTGCGAGAATGTAAATTCCCTCCAATAATCCGACAGGGACAAATTGTCCCCCAATATTTGATATTATTTATGTTTTCATTCAGGGAGATTAACTAAATTGTTAACTAAAACTATTAAAAACATTTTGTTAATTGATAAAGTTAAACTAGAGAATAAAGTTCGTCGAGACAAACTTTAGAAGTTGGCTTGAGAAAGTCCGACCAGAAACCTTAAATTTAGCGTGTTGGTAGCACAATTTAACATTAACTACGAAGTTGCTGCCATGAATGATCAGAAACTAACAGGTTGCTAAGGTGTTCTGGGTGGTTGCTAGGTTATCCAGAGTTGTTGCTAGGCTGTTGCTAGGGTATCCGGGTTGTTGCTTGGATGTTACTTGGTGGTTGCTAGGTGTCCTGGGTGGTTTCTATGGAATTCATAGCATTATTTAACACTTAGTCAATCACTATTAGCATGTAGCTATTCACTGCACTGGAAGTCCTGTTTGCTAGCATGAGTCAATAGAGCCAACCACCATGTCTCTACAATGCTCGGATCCAGAGATATAGGTCTGGCTAAATGGTTGCTAGGGTACTTTGTTTGGTTGCTAGGTTGTGGCTTGATAGCTCCATAGTGATTCTGAGACACTCATCGGTTGCCTAAGTAAATTGAACCCTCCCCCTTGAGTCTACAATATTGTGATGCAGAGTTATGTTCAATACAAAATCCCTAGGCAAGTTACTATGAAACATGAAGGGAATGAAACAGTAAGTGCAAACACTTCCTGTTTCCTGTCCTTCACCAAATTAGGTTTGAAAGGATTAGAAATATTAGGTAGAATGGCAGCATCACTGATTCTCATTGGATTAGAAACTGTTGATAGAGCAGCTCCTGCACTGACTCTCATGAGCCAACTTAATACAATTATATATAAATATTAGGGATGCACCGGATAGCAATTTTTATTATCCGGCGGGAACCGGATAGTTCCAGATATCAAATTAACTATTCGGCAGGAACCGGAAACCGGAACCGGATATCAGCGGATATATGGATACTTGTTGCACCACAGCCAATTTTTTGTGTGTTTACAGTTTAGACTACAGTGTAAATAAAAATGTGTTATGCCCTGTGTTTGTTGTTGTTTTTGACACACTACATAGCCCGTCAGCTAGCAGAGGTAAAAAATACTTGGTGTACATGACAAAGTAGTTCTTAGTCTTAGTCGACTTTGTTGGGTTTTTCTTTAATAATGAATATTTTTTTTAAAAAAATTACAAATTCAGCTCCCAAAAAAATTATTATACAAGATATTTTTGTTGGGTTCCCCCAAATTCCGGTCCTTACTTACGATTTAATCAGTTTAGCATTGAACTTCATGAAGATCAGTTTTTCTGCATTATCAGGGAGAAGTCGCGATCGATGTTCAGTAATGATCCCTCTAGCTGAAAATAATCCCAAACGACGCTAAATTTACGCAACGACATTGTTGTTTTTGTTTGTATCCAAAAGGGCGGCTGAACTAAATTAAACTAATAACCGAAAGTGACCGAGCAATATCCGGTACCTGGTACCATTTCGACCGGAACCGGATATCCGGTACATCCCTAATAAATATTAGATGAAAAACTTGAAAAGGATGTTGCATTTTTTTTAAATGTTGCCTCATCAACAAAATGAAATAAGTTGAAGCACCAAATCGCTGGAAAACTTGCTTCTATTTTAAGAAAAATGTGTACCGAAACATTTAATATTTGACAGCTGTAATGACAGAAAGTAAGTCGCTGATTGTAATATCCAGTGGTGCAAACTATTCAAGGTCCTTAATTGAAAAGCCCGTATCATTTATTAATTTAAGGCAGTTTGTAATTGAAAGTGAGACAGGAGATTTTAACACAGTCATTTGTATATCAGGCATAGCAAATATTATACAATACATATAAATAAATACAAAATGTTATTTGCATATCCCATATTTCTTTCATTCCTTGAGTAAAAGGAAGTGGAAGCATCTCCCTCAACCCAAAGAAAAGAAAATGTACCGCTAATATGCATCTCCATTTCCTGTCTGAGCAGCTCCTGCAGATCGCTCTTCCTTTCTGCTGTCTCACACACCTCTTCAGCTCTGCCTCCATCAGTCACCTACAACACACACACACACACACACCAGATATGAACTCCAGCAGCATATTTCACACAAACAACATATCTTGGTTGATAGATTGATCTTAACACTCTTTTGTTACTCACGGATGTGTCCATGTTCTTGTGTTAAACTGCTCTGAACCGCAGCTCTGTGTGTGTGTGTGTGTGTGTGTGTGTGTGTGTGTGTGTGTGTGTGTGTGTGTGTGTGTGTGTGTGTGTGTGTGTGTGTGTGTGTGTGTGTGTGCGTGTGTGTATGTGTGTCACTCCCTTGAAATATTCATTACTCAGTGTTCACTTTCACCGATGTCTGTGTGGGAGTTTAAATGTTTCATATAGGGTTGTAAAAAACACTTTGTTACTTGAAATAAAATAAACATGAACTGAAATACAATAAAAAGGTATTTCACCTAGATGTCAAGGCACAATTTCTCATGTTTAATTTAGTTTAACTTGATCTACTGAAATAACTAACACAAAAAAGCACAAAGAAATGCACAGAACTAAAACTGCTAAATGAAAAATATAAAAACAAGCAAACAAAAAACTATAACAGTATTTTTAAATAACCCTCACTCTAAAAAAAAAACAAAAAAACATTGTTGAATTGTTTCAAAACAAGTTTGGGTCAAAAATGGACAAACCCAACAGTTGGGTTAAATGTTTTAATGAAATATTAAACTGTTGGGTTCTTCCATATTTGACCCAAACAATCGAGCATTTTTAGAGTGACTTCATCTGTTCGAGTCACAATTTTCCAGTGAGATCCGTTTCCTTGTTGAGCTCACGCCACTTTAATTGTCTCATTTGCAAATGCGTAATTTTAAGGAACTTAAAATGTTTTTTTTAATTATTACTTTGAAATAAACAGGGAACTGAGACTGAGCATTTATGTTTTTACAAAGAGAAGAAAGGTTGAGATGTTTTACAAGAAAAGCATGTTTTATCATCCTACAAATCTGCAGAAGTGAGCGAATGATTAGTTTATCTGGATTCCTTTAATGATTCAAACCTGATTCAAACAACAAGACTTCAGATATGATGGAGGAAAGTGACATTAGTGAATACACTTTATATTTATTTATACAGTATATATATATATATATATATATATATATATATATATATATATATATATAGAGAGAGAGAGAGAGAGAGAGAGAGATATTAATACTATGTGTGTGTGTGTGTGTGTGTATATATATATTTCAGTTTTATTTGAGTTTACATTAAAGTTTGTCATTTTATCAGTTTAAAAAATATTAATATTTCTATTTAGAATTCAGTTATCCATTTTTAATTCAGTTTTATTTTAATTTGTTCATCAACTTAAACTGTTGGTTTCTTAAGTTTATACACACACACTATATGTGTGTGTGTGTGTGTGTGTGTGTGCGTGCGGGCGTGCGTGCGTGTATTCATTTTTATTTTTATTATCTATCAATTTATCTGTGTATTACCAGTTTTGCTAATATCTATTAGAAGTAATAATAATATCTATAGAAATTTTATATTTATTTATTTATTTATTTTTTATAGAGAGACTTCATAATACTTTTTTCCAGTTTTATTTGAGTTTACATTAAAGTTTGTCATTTTATCAATTTTAAGAATGTTAATATTTCTATTTAGAATTCAGTTTTCCATTTTTAATTCAGTTTTATTTTAATTTGTTCATCGACTTAAACAGTTGGTTTCTAAAGTTTATACACACTATATATATATATATATATATATATATGTGTGTGTGTGTGTGTGCGCGCACTCTTAATTCTGCACACTATTAATTCAGTTCAACTGATCTGAAAGAGGAAGTGCATGAGGGATATAAAAAACATCCCCTAAGCTATATTTCACATTACTGTTCATATTTACATCTCTAAGTGATGACTCTTTATATATGATTAATTTCAGCTTATTCCTTTGATCAGTGCTGATCTTTTTCAAATCATATATTTACTGCAATCTAAAAAGCCCATTATATACCTTTTCCAATTATTTATTGTATTGCACTGATTTATTGTCTTATTTTATTCCGTATATTTTAACCTCCAGTGGTGTTTTAAGGCATTATGTGCAAATGATCTTCAGCTTTAATCCATAGAGATCATTCAGACAGAACTGAAAATATTCCTGTTTAGTCTATAATATTCTTTCTGTGTAATAGTATTTATATAGAGCAGTGATGATAATCGTCAGCATTGCACAGATCACAGACACACTCACATTTGGAAACAGCATGTGTTTATTACAGGCCTCTTATTTACACTCTTACAATCGCTCCGATATGCATTCTACACCTAACAACATGCCTTGGGTTAAAAATTAAAACAGAAATTATATCACTCAGAAAACATACTAATTATTAATAGAATAAGGGTTATGCCAGAGGTCACATCTCTTAGAAATAGCATACTTATGTTTCTCTATAAGAGCACAGATCATTAGAGATCTCGAGTAGAAAGCTTAGAGGAATATATCCATTGACTGATTGATCGTCAGAAGCTGCAACTAGTGACAGTTATTAGGATATTAGAACTGTTATTCTCTATTGGTGGAGAAGATCCTGTTGTGGACGAGCTGGCTTCACACTGGAGGGAGAGAGAGAGAGAGAGAGAGAGAGAGAGAGAGTGAGTCAGTGTCAGTAATATTTACATTACAAATGATTGACTAATTGGTTATTTTCTAGTTTCTGCTCCACTGGTTGGTCACAGTGCTTCTACTTTGCATTTAATGAGCCTGTTCATGACAAGTTATATTAGCAGACAATACTGTTTACTGTCATTTAAATAAAGCTGAAATAAAATAAACTATAATTCTTAGATGAGAAACTTACACTTAAAAAACTTAACTGTAAAAAAAAACTGTACATAATAAGTTGAAGTAATGAAATTAAAATAAAATAATAGTAATAAATTAAAACTAAATAGAAATATTTTAAAAATGAATAAATATGACAAAAGCACATACCAAAATTAATAAAACTTCAACTAACATCAAACTTAAAAATGTAAAAAAATAAAATAAAAAATAGCTGAAAAAATATGAATAAATAGTATAGAAATAGAAGTAAAATAACACTGTTAGCGTCAGTGTGTGAAGATTTATTTTTCAATTTTATGACTAAAAATTCAGACCTGTTTTTGTTACTGTTCACTAAAACTATTAAAAATAATTTTCTTCATTTGACATAAAAAGAAAATAAATAAAATACAAACAACTAACTGAAATAACCAAGGTGAAATATTAAGAAATATGTATTTTAAAAAACACTAATAAAAAATGACAAAAGAGCATAACAAAATTAATAAAACATCTAAAAATCTAAAATTAAAATCTAAAAGAATAATATAGTACATAAATAATTCTAAAACAAACGCGTAACATAGCACTAACATAACATAGTCATACAATAGCAATATGAGTGAGTGCAGATTTATTTATTATTATTTATTTATATAACTCATTGTACATCTTTACTGATACTAGTTTCTCGCACCTAAAGCTCATTTACACACACCTCAGTCACACTTGGGTCGTCCGCGCGTGAGTGTGCCCTCGATCTCCTTGCCGTCTTTGTCCACACACCAGCAGTACCCGGTGCTGTGCCAGCACTGCATGGGCTTATAGTTGCCCTGCTCGTCGCACTGAGGCTGGAAGAACCCGGGTCTCACCTGCCGCTCCGACTCCAGCTGACACTTGCTCTCCACCTCAACAACTGCACAGAGACACGCGTGTCATATGGAGATCTGAGCGCATCACTGCCGTGTGTGTGTGTGTGTGTGTGTGTGTCCCACCTGACTCAGGCGAGGTCTTCACCTCCTCATCCAGGTCCAGCAGCGACAGACTCTTCATTGGCAGATGCATGCTGTTCGGCATCAGTCTAGCACCTTGTGACAGAACATGAAGAATTAGCGCTGCAATAATGGAGCTTATGATATAATATAAGGAGAATGTGTAGATAGGCATGGAAATTATCCTATTAATTAGAAAATTATATATATATATATATATATATATATATATATATATTCTGTTTTCAATTTAATTTATATATTAATTTTGTAATAGATTTTTGATATATATTTCTATTTAACTTTAATTACATTTAATTATTATTTTGTATACTTATATATATATATATATATATATATATATATATATATATATTCTGTTTTCAATTTAATTTATATTAATTTTAATTTTGTAATATATTTTTGATATATATTTCTATTTAACTTTAATTACATTTTATTATTATTTTGTCATTTTAATACATCAGCTTAAACATTTAATTTAATTTAGCTACATTTCTAGTTTTTTATTTTATATCATTGAATATTTATATTTTATTTCAGTTAATTAATATATATATATATATATATTTATAAATTAACTTGTTCATTTAATTTATAAATAATATAATATATTACATTTATTTTTCATATCATTTGTTTATCTATCCCTCTTGTATTCTGTAGGGGGATGAATTTCACATATGATATATTAGCTTTTATTTTTATTTTCAGTTATCAAGTTTTAATGATTTTTTCACTTTTAAAATATTTATATTATATTGAAAATTTTATTTAACTTTAATTCAATCCATTTTGTAATAATAGCACTAAAACTTGAACATTTTATTTCAGTTCGTTGCAAAAGAAACATTTCTAAAGTTTATGATATCTAATATTTTTCCTTTTATTTCAGCTTAATTTAAATTAGCATAATTGCTGCTAATATTGTATTGATTTCTTTATTTCTCTGTGTGTCTTGTGTTCTGTGCGCTGGTGAATGTACCGTCCAGTTGTCCGCTGCCCTCTCTCTGGTTTGTGAAAATTGGTTGCAGTTTCTACAGAAAAGAATAAAACATATTCAGAACTGAATGAACAAATGAACCCATGCAACACTCTGGACAATCCTGCTTATCTGCAGTTTCTCCTCACCACGAGGGGAGAGATCTTTTTCTTGTCGGAGGTCTGGTCAGAGGTTTGGTCAGTGAAATCCTTCAGCAGCGCCATGCTGTTCATGGGAAGGTGCATCGCCTTTGCAGGTCCAGCTGACAGACGAAACACGACAAACATCAAGAACATGATCCGACACTTTCATTTACCTTTTAAACAAGTACTTTAGAAACGTTTGAGCCCTTTATTTTATGAGAACGAAGACTTATAGGTTCTGAATAATAATATGCATGAATAATCTGATGGTACGGCTACTCGTATTTAATTGATGGTTAATTTAATTGACGTTTCTGTTGGTTAGATGCTCCGTGTCGCACCTGACATCTTGCGACTCAGCTCCTTCTTCAGATTCTCTTGGCCGCTTGTCAGAGCACTGATGTGCTCCTTCTGACCCCAGACGAAGTAAGCGGTCAGCGCCTGACCCGCCAGCAGAAGACAGGCCAGAACCGTCAGTCCGGTTACCTTCAGTGCCTTTGCATTGGAGTTCCTGCAGATGGAGACACGGGACAACATGCACAGCATTAGAGGAGGTTTCTTTTCAGGGGGGTTTCCACACTGAAGGTCACTGAAGTAGGAGTTCATCTCAAATATCACATCCGTCTGTCCGAATGTGATTCCCCTTCAAGTAAAAGGGAATGTTTCTATGATTTACTTCCCTATTTTGACTTGATTGAGATCTGGGGAATTTGTTTAGTGACTAATTAACTTTTCATTTGATTTAAAAAGAGAGTAACAAAGTCAGGGTTTTTTTCACACAAAAATAAATCTGCTAAATGAATGCATGTAAATGTAATGGTTTAAATTCTTAACTAAAGGTAAGAATGACTGAATTACAGGAAAACTGAGAAAAAAAATAAAATAATAAATTTTCAATGAAGGGATATTTTAGTCAGCCAGAAATATAATTAAAACCATTAAAAAAAAGAATATTTTAGTTGCTTTAAATAAAAGAATGTTCAAATCAAATCAAATATGGAAAATGTGATTTTTTTAAAAATTTATTTCACCTTGTTGCCAACTTGATGAAAAAAAAACTAAAACTGAAACTACGTTTAAAAATAGGCCTATATGTAAAAGGACAAAAACAAACTACTGCTAAAACAGCTAAATCCAAATGTTAATGAACGTTTGATCTGATATTATATGATATATGATTTGTTTGAGTATTTTATGTGCTATTTTAAACTGCTTTAATTATTGTATAATTATTACATTCAGTTTCATGATGTCATATTAATTGAGAGAGAGAATATTTGTTGTTTTAAAAATGTATTTGTCACACCACACGTCTAAAGAGATAGTGAAGGCAAAAAAAGGTATTCAAACAATACAGCTCCTTTAAAGGTTCATACAATTTAATTGAAAAGAAACGTCCATATTCTTCGTCAACAGCTCATTGTGTATTACATCTAAATCAAAGGGACAAAAATGTACCACGAATAAGAAGAAAAAAATATAAACAATCTATTTTGTCCAATATATAAACAACCAATCAATAACGGCAGCGCAAGTGACGTCATGGGTTGTTAGGTAGAGTTTGATTCCCATCTATCAGATTTCGCCTCTTTTTGGAATTTTACAGCGAATAACCCAAGTAAGATTTGCCCTAAAATGTATTTATTGTAATGATGATGGGTTGTCATTAATATTTACGGCGTTTACACGCATGCACAACTCTTCCGACTCAACTCATGAGTTTTCCGTGCAATAAAAAGTTGCACGGTGCGTTTCAAAGCATGCATTCTTAAACTCTTGCCCTCACAAGTGTTATTATTATTGTGAAATGTTATTATAAATGCTATATAATATAATAATATAAATGTTTTATAACTATATCATGCACCAATGCCATCAAATAATATATACTGAAACTAACAAGTGATTTTATTATGATGCACACACAAACAAACAAACAAACAAACAAATAAACAAATGTTTACCGTGTCGGTGCGCGGCTCAGGATGGTCTCCTCGCTCGGCACCCGGTGAATCAGCGCCTCGTTTTGATGCTCTGCCATCTCTGCTGTTTCTTGAGGGAATGTGTGTGTGTGTGTGTGTGTGTTTATTCCTCAAACACTGAATGACAGTTTCCGAGTCTTTCAGAAGGTTTTATGCGCCACCGAAACCCGCTTTTCAGGATGTCTGTGGCGGAAAGCCCCTGATTCTACATATGTGAAGCTGAACCTGAACCTGATTCGGTTCTTCACTTCTCAAATGCCATTGGCTGATGAGAGGAGCGTCATTAGTTGATGGAGAGACTGAAACTTCAACTGCGACCATGAGAAAGTGCTAGATAAATACATAACAGTGAACATAAACATTTCAGCTAAATGATGAAATATTTGACAGAGTGACACTTTCTAATAACTCTCGTTAACAAGCCAGTTCAATCACTAGAAAGATAATGTTTAGATAATATGCATTCAGGATCAAATATATCTAATATATGCATCATATAGTGTGACATTTATATTTCTATCTTTCTGTTTTGTGTATGCAATACTTATATTAATACTTATATTAGAAATACTATTCATAAACGTTCTGTCGCCTTTTTAAATGCACATTAATGTAAATTAATGTAACTTTTTTTAATATAAAATGCATAATACGTTTTATTGGCTAAGTAATGCAAGTTATTATAAAGTTTTATGACTTTGTCTTTGCCTACAACATTTTACAGAACTGCAATGTCATGGTAAAATAAAAACATAAACATGGTAAAATGTAAGTGAATTAGTGAAGGTTCTTCCAAGATACAACTGATTCATGCATCCAGCTTCTCTGATTGGACTCCGCAAAACAAAAGATCACCTTTTGCAGAAAGAGCTTTCCAAAACACAGAACTGAGAAATACATAATCAAGTCCGCAAAACTCCACCATCCTTTCCAAGTACAGAATGCCAAAAATGAAGTGAAATCATGATATGATCTTTAGATTTATTGCAAACTAAAACTGGGTTATTTATCAGAAAAGTGTGTGTGTGTGTGTGTGTGTTGTGTTTTTTTTTTGTTGAGTAATCTATAATCAAATGAGAAGATATCTTTCCCAACTCAGTTTGAGGATTGCATCAATATACTCTTAATCAAGACATATTGCACTGCATTTTAACATTACATAACATTTTAAAAACATTTTTCAAAAAATTATAATTTTTTCTCTAATGGAGATGTCAGATCTATAGGGAAACACAAATATACAAACAGTAAACATGAAACGTAAAAAACAACAATATTTCTGTTTCAAGGAAGCAGAGGAAGACAATAATATCTGAAATGCTTTCACTTTTATTTTAGATTCATTTGAATAAAGATCAAATTTATTGAGAAGTAATAGAACTCAAATTATCTTCAGATTTATTGCAGATTAAAACTGGTTTATTTATCTGAAATGTGTCTTACAAACAATTGCATTTAATATAAGAACAATTGCTTTATAATTGCTAAAGATGGCAATTTTTTGGGTAATGCATACAGAAATCAAATGAGGAGATTTCTTTCTAAACACAGTTCAGTCAAATCTCAGTTTGAGGATATGAAAGCAGACCTTATGAAGGCTGATGTAAATATATATATATATATATATATATATATATACAGTATAATGAAATAATCAATATACAATTAATCAATACATAATCCACTATATATTTGCATAACTTACACAAATTTTGCAAAACATATGTCTACTTTGTTATTTTTTCTCAAATGATTTGTATGTCAGATCTACAGAGACACACAAATAAACAAACAAATAGTAAACATAATCAAAAAGTTCAATTTTAGGAAGAAAAATAGAGGAAGACAATAATATCTGAATTACTTTCAATTGTATTTTTGATTTATTTGAAGAAATATCAAACTTTACATTTATCGAGAACTTACTGAACTCTTAAATCACTTTGTCAGTTCAATTCATTTAAATACCAACTCATGTTATTGAATATTATATTATATTGTACAAACAATTTATGTTAATTCCATGAATGAGATCGTATTCAGTTCATATATCTGAATAGCCTAATACATTATAAAGAGGAACAAAATCTTCTGATGTCACAAGACCGTCAGAGACTGAATTCAGAAGAACTCAACAAGAAATACATCATTTCAAAGATGACTGCAAAGCGCACACACACACACACACACACACACACACACACACACACACACACACACACACACACACACACACACACACACACATTTATTCTGCACTTTCCCTCAGTGGATCCTCATATCTTCCCCTCAGAAACAGGAATCACCGGCCCAAACTTTCCCTGGACACTTTCTGTTCTGCTCTTCCTCATCAGCGTCGGATCCTGTGCGTTTCCGGTCATTTACACTGACAAACACGTCTAAATCACTTCTAAATGGTAGATTTTTAGGTTGCATTAACAACACAAGTGTAACAGGGTGATTTATAAAATTAAACTGTACAGATACTTCCAAGCTGTCAAACTTTAAAAAAAACGTGTATACTTTTAAAAATATACCTTCACAAATACAGTGGAACCCGGTTATGTCGACGGCATCGGGGGTTGCAAAAAAGCGTTGAGATAACCGATTATTGAGATAACCAAAAGCCAATATGGCGATTTGTTTGATGAAGTGATCGGCATGCTATAAAAATGTACATACACTGTATGTGTTTGCTAATAACAAAAGGCATATGTGCACCAACTAACAGCAGAGATTTACCAGTAGCCTATACAATAAAAACACCTTCCATTCTCCATACAAACCTTTAATTACAGTAGTACCTCAAGATACGAAATGCTCAACTTACGAAAAATCCAAGTTGCCACCATCCTCCTGCTCTCCCATTGGTTCCTGATGCTAGCCAAGCCATGAGATCCTGCTCTCTAATTGGACAGCATCCCTCCCATCATGCATCTTCTATATGTACGTGCTGGCGTGCTTTAGCTCAGCCACTCCGCACCCCAAACTTTACATTTTGTATGTGTTTTTGTAAAGTTAAGTGTACATACGTTATCTGCCGTTTGTCCTCCTCCTCCTCTGCCGCCACTTTCGGAGATAGCCTCACTCGAAAGGTAAGCTTCGACATTTTACGTTATTTCATTGTTTATAGGTCAATTTAGCTTTATTATGAAATTGAATGGGGTGTTTTTGGAGGGCTTGGAACGGATTAGCCATTTTACATGTAAAATGTGTTCCAAGATACGAAAAACTCATTATACGAAGGCCGCCTCGGAACGGATTAATTTCGTATCTCGAGGTACCACTGTATATTCTCCAACATTGCAAACACAATTTCGCTCACAGCGTAAACACAGTCACACAAGTGTACACACATTCGCTCATAACATATTGGTGGGGTCATCATGCTGTACTAGATTACATACATTCTTGCGTTCTGCCTGTCTAATGTGCTTTCTCAACAAATTCGTCTTCGTCCCGTCTTTTAATAACCGGGTTCTTCAATCCGCAGCAGCGCTGAGCAGAGCGCGTCAGAACTGAAGTTATTCTGCGGCTGCTTTTCACTGTGAGACAAGCGTCACTAGAGATTCACGTGCAATGCGAACTCAGCGCATGCGTGAACTAGGTACGATCATTAGTCACGAGATAACCATGTGAAGTGGCGAATTTTTCCCTCTTTTGTGCCCGAGATATTAGGGTTCGGCGACATTAAAGAATCGACATAACCCACAAGAAAATGCTAAGACAAATAGGGAGTTTGGCGGTTACACTTCAAAAACGTTGACATAATAGTATTGGTGAGTTAACTGAGAGTCGAGATAAGTGAACTCCACTGGAGATTTTACAATTTGACACTTTAAAAAGGAGAACCTTCTATAGAATTTCTATAGTTCTCTATTTATGGAGTATTGTAGTTTTTATTATGAATGATATATCTGTGCTCTTCATTACTTTTTCAGTGTGTGTGTCCTCATAATCTTTAATCTAAATAACTTCCCCTCCGTCTCTCATTGAAATGTTGGACATCAGGGGGGCGGGGCAACCTGTCAATCACACAAGATCCACCAATAGCAAGCCACACCAATCATCATGCTATATTAAGTTGCCCGGTCTCATGTGGCAAGAGTGTGTGTTCATCGACCAGTGCTCACGTTCCCCAGACCTGAATCCAACTGAGAATCTCTGGGACATTACATTTACATTCATGCATTTATCAGACGCTTTTATCCAAAGCGACTTGCACTGCATTCAAGAAACACATTGACATTCTAATCAGTTCTTGCTTCCCTGGGAATCGACCCTGACCTTGACGTTGCAAGCTCTGCGCTCTGCTGTTTGAGCTACAGGAATTGCTAACATTATGTATTGGAGCGTCCAAAGCAACCAAATAGCACCACAAAGAAACACTTAAATATGTATTTTCAATGTTTTCCTTGCAATACTCTGAAATAAGAAATGCATGTTATGGAAGCAAAATCTACAACTCGACCAGTACGGGTAGGCTACATGAAAAAACTCACAACTTTTCAAACTGAATATTGAATGTTTTTGGAAAGACGTTCTGTCAGCTGAGCATTAATCCATTGAACGCACGTCTATCACTCACAGCCTCAGTTTCATTCCTGTCAAAAATGAACGCCTCTTTCTTGTTAAAAAGGAAACATGTCTCCATCTAAGGTCAATTTGGCACCAGATTGTATTATCGCTCTCTGGCCGCTAGTCGTCGCTCTACAACCCATTAATAACTCTCTCTCTTTCTCTCTCTCTCTCTCTCTCTCTCTCTCTCTCTGTCTGTGTGTGTGTGTCTGTCTCTCTCTCTCTCTCTCTCTCTCTGTGTGCGCGCGCGTGTGTGTCTGTCTCTCTCTCTCTCTGTGTGTGTGTGTCTCTCTCTGACTCTCTCTCTCTCTCTTCATCTCTCTCTCTGTGTGTGTCACTCTGTCTCTCGCTCTGTGTGTGTCTCTCTCTCTGTGTCTCTGTCTCTCTTCCTCCCTATGTGTGTGTGTGTGTCTCTCTCCCTCCTTGTGCATGTGTGTGTGTGTGTGTGTTTATCGCCCTCTATCGCTGAGTGCTTGTAAAGCGTCAGTTCTCGCATGTGTTTCTCTCAGTTGGCGTGTGACCGCACGAGTCGCGCGCCGGAGGAGAACCGGAGAACCGGAGAACCGGACAGCCGAACTGAGCGGAATACCGGCAGAACAGCATCACGGGCCGAGCGTTTCTCCGGGTGCCTGCGGTGAGTGCGTGACACACACACACACACACACACACACACACACACACACACACACACACACACACACACACACACACACACACACACACACACACACACACACACACACACACACACACACACACACACACACACACACACACACACACACACACACACACACACACACACACACACAACACACACACACTGACAGACAGAGGTTTCTGTGCGTGAGTCAGAAGCCCCGCACCTGCTGCTGGAACTCCTCCAGTGACTCACATGTTCAATTCTCGACGTGGTTCTGTATTGATTTGTGTAGCCTAACAATAATTTCTGATAAATGGATGTATTTCTGCTGTGGGAGATCATGCTGTATTGAATGCTTTCCTCCACATCTTTAGCAGTCATGGCTTCAAACTGCTCTGATTGAATAACTCATCACATGATCGTAAAGTGCTTTTCTGAGGTTAATTGAACTATGTGTGAAATCTGATTTACAGTAGATTCACTGCACGAGCCCACAGTCACATGACAGGCATGACTGTTTTTAAAATGAGTCTGGATGATTGTTTTTAATTATTATTTTTAATCACACTTCATTATTCCATCATACACACTCATCAGTGATTGTACAGTTGAACCTCTTCTGTAATGCATTTTTTTATTTTATTTTTGTGTTTAATTTTGAGTGTGTTGAATCTTTACAGTCTGTAAGTGCAAGTCAAGTCAGCTTTATTTATATAGTGCTTTTTACAATACAGATTGTGTCAAAGCAGCTTTACAGTGGTCACAGGAAAACATTATAAACAAAGTTTGTTCGACTGAACAACAGCCTTAAAGACCAGGCGAATCAATACAATTGATGAATATTAAGTGTATGCATTGTGATGTGCGCTTACAAGGACCGTGTCTTGAAGGAAAAATCTGGGAAACGTGGGAAAGTGAGTTTTGAGGACTTGGAGGAATCAGCAGAATTAAGGTCTGCTTTAAATCTGCTCCCATCAGGAGGTTTGTGTGAGCTGACGCTGGTTATAGGGTTTGGCTTTAGCAAATATCACCTCTGTAATAAAAACCATTGTGTGTGTGAGTCTCTGTGTACACAGTGTGTGTCAAAGTCTGGCTGCTAATTCATTTAGTATCTTATTGATTTAATACAGTTTTTTGGTTCATGCAAATTGAATTATCAGCAAAAGTTAATTTGACCATTTCGAGATTCAATGGAAGAACAGAGTCACATGATCAGTGGCACATTTATTGCTTGTGTTGCATTTAGTGTGAGTGTGTGTTTGCACGTGACCCATGAACTCCTTCCACTTCACAGCTGTCGTAGCGTAAAGTTTATTTTTAGCTGAACTGCCGGCTGTTGTGTGTTTTTGGGGGTCTTTAGAGGATCATGGGTTGATTTTGTCTGTTTAATGTAAGAAAGTCCTGATTGATTCGTTGATTGAATCTGTTTCCAGTAGAAAGATTCGGTCTAATTAAGATCAGATATTTCCTGTATGGCTGCATGATTAACTTAAATAAAACCAATATCATGAAAATGGAGAAGTTTAAGCTGTATACTTTCCAGTTGTGATGTAAAATTAAATTACTAATTTATCAAATTTTTCTTAAATGCATCCGACTGTCTGTACAAATTCTCATTATCAGTGACAGAAATAGTGCAATTACAACTATATTTGTTTTAAAATATTCAAACGCATATAATCTGTTTTTACATTTAGTAATACTTTATTTTTTTTATTTATTATTATTATTATTATACCCATATTGATGAAAAAAATCCACAGCAATCCTGGAAATGTTTAAATCACAATTTGTATCAGAAGAATTGCAATTATATTTGTTCCCTGAGTTGTGCAGCCCATACTTTTCTGTATTAAAATGTACAAAAACAGCAATTTAAACTGACTGCAGGATGCCAATGAGGTATTTTTGGGGTTTGGTAATTTAATGAATGACTTTGTACATATAAATCCTCATAATTTACGATCAAGTGCCCCATAAAACATCTGTTTCTGATAGTGATTCTGCTCTGTCTTTGAGATTGGGTGAATCGGGATTATGATGCTCCTGCTGCACAATGAGTTTCCAGCTGTGGAGAAATACACACACTGGCGTTTGTCAGGACTCCGTACTAACCGCTTATTTATTTTGTCCCGAGGAGAGGGAGGTTGGCAGCTGTCAATTGGCAGAGTGTGATGGATTGTGGGTAATTTGACTCTGAAATCTTCATCTGTTCAGTGGGGTCTCATTAAGGGTGATGTCATCACTCAAACTGCTTGCCCTCAAGGTGAGCAGAAGGAACCCTGTGTGTGTGTGTGTGTGTGTGTCAGTCTTTGTCTGCTAATTCATTTAGTATCTTATTGATTTAATACAGTTTTTTTTTTGTTCATGCAAATTGAATTATCAGCAAAAGTTAATTTGAGCATTTCGAGTTTCAATGCAAGAACATCTGAACTGAATCATTATTTGAACTTATTCAAATTCCTAAAACTTGCTTTTTTCATTACCATTTAAAAAAAACTGATGCCCATTCAATATATGCAAGTTTTTGATTGTAAAATGTTTTCACTCATGGCAGTTTGATCACTAACTCATTTGCATATTTTTGGCAATGAAGTGAACACTGTATAGTGTACTTTGTCGCACGAGTGCTGTTCTTCCTCAGTATGTTTGTCTTGTTTTCCAGTAGAAATATCGAAACATCTTAAATGAATATGCGTTTAATTGAGAAGCAAAATGATTATTAAGTCTTCTGAAAAATGCATGAAATTTCAGTTTTACTTGATTTACAAACGTCATTTTTTGTTAAAAATTGGAAGACGCATTTTTTTTTCTGACCCCATTTACAAATCTTTGTTCTTGTTTTAAGCATAAGCTCATTTAATTTCTATCGATGTTTTAAGACATTGATTCTGAGGTTGAGTGCGTGTAATGTGTCTTTGTGTCGGAGCGGGACAGAACAGACATTAATCAATCTGTGGGACAGGTGGAGAGAGAGAGAGAGAGAGAGAGAATCATGGGAGATGTGTGTTGGAGGACGAGCTCATTTATCATGCAGTGGCTTGTGGGATATGTGCGGTTACCGTGTGTTGTGCGTCTCACATCAGAGAGCAGGACGTTACACGCTCGCTTACACAAACACATGGGTGATATCTCTCTTTCTCACTCCTTCCGTCTGACTGACACATTTCCCGCTGGATATTTTCCAGTCAATCTGTTTCTTCACACGTCGTTGAAATTTCATTTGAATAGATTTTTAAATGGCCTTTAAGTTCTGAACTAAATGTCTTGATAAGCCCAGTTCTCCTAACTGTGTTGACATATTTCCTCTTCAGACAGGAAGCTGGGGCAGGACGTTTCAGAGACTTCCTTCGTTTTTAAATGGACTATAGATTTTATTGTCACAACCTGATTGGACTACAGATTTAGTGCTTACTGAAGACGGAGCAGCATGTTCTGTACATCGCTATGGAGCCAGCAATATTATTTAGGCCTTCGCAATGTGATTTTAAAAACTAAAATAAAGAATCAAATATTAAAACAATTTAGCATTTTTTTTCTGTGTCTGTTTGTTGGCCAGAAAAATTTGACCAAAGATTGTGGGAAAAAAATAAAAAATAATACATTTACACATTAAACAAATATACATACACATGTATTTTATTTGTATATATGTGTGATAATATTTAATGTGTATATTAAATTTATATATATATATATATATATATATATATATATATATATATAAAACATATTATGAAATGGAACCATTTTAATTTTACTGTAAAATGTAAAAAAGAAAATTATTATTATAAAAATATTTATTGGTCTCTAAACTTGTTAATTTTTTCCAAATGTAAATGTTCATTTTATCAAGCTTTTATTAAAAGGTTAAAGCCCCGACAGATGGTTTAGAAGCACTTCTAATTTGTTGGCGCGATGCTGAAAATATATATTTTTTAAAAATTCATTGATGTGATTTCAGAACCGCTGTATCTCTGTCATGAAGACCAATATCCAGTTAAAACAAACAACTTAAGTTGTCTGTTGTTATTGTCAATTTATTGATAATTTGTTCTTGCCTAAAGGGGTTTGCTGGAGCAGAACCCAAGCTCCGCCCCTTATGAATATTCACATATTACTGTAACGGTACATCACTGATGTTGTGTAGTGTTTGACACTACAGCCTGGAGTATGCAAAGTCATTTCAGACACAACAGGTCAGAGGTCACCACTCTTTAGTAGTCAGCGAAAGACAAAAACTGGTGCATGAGACCATCTGACCAATCAAATCTCCATGCAATTGATAAAATCAAATTTCTCTTGTTTGAGAAGCCGTTTCACTCAGATATGTCACAACAGTGTCATGCCGATTTGAGATGTTTGAAAGTGCACTTCATAATCCCTGTAGAAGCATTTGAAGAAGACTGTGTGCCGCTCTCAGAGGTGTCCGACCACGCTGTCGTTTTCTGGATCATGTTGCATCACCTGACCCGTTAGGAGCTCTCGGCCAATCCAGATGCAGGCTTGGAATCATATTTAGGTGACAGGTCACAGGGCACAAGAATCCTCCAGCTCAAATCACCAGCGTGTGTGTGTGTGTGTGCCGATCTCATTACCCACAAATTTCTGCTGTAATTTAAAGAGCAGTCAGGTCAGTCGCTTCTCCTCACCGTATCGTCTCGTGTGCCCGGCTGAAGATCTTCAAATCTCAGCATGTAGTTCCTATAATTAAGTGTTATTTTACCATCATTGATGTATTGTAGTTTGTAAACTAAAGGAGGATGACAAATGTTGCCCTGGCAGATGGATGAAATAAAACAGACTGAAATAATTAAAGTTGATGTACCTTAATTATTAAAATGAAAACGGAAATAAAAATAAGTGAATGCTATTTAAAAAAAAAGCAGAATAAAATTACAAAAAATATTTTAAATATACTAAAATAACACACAGAAATTGAATATACAGTAAAAGAAATTGAGATTTATGTAAAGAAATATATTTATGTACATTGTTTCTTCCAGTGTGTGTGTGTGTGTGTGTGTAATCCTTGACCTTGTGGGGACATATTTTGGTCCCCATAAGAAAAAGTTTACAAGTTGGATAATTTATGTTTTCTGAAAATGTAAAAGTGCAGAAAGTTTTCTGTGATGGGTTAGGAGTAGGAGAGAGAGCATATACAGTTTGTTCAGTATCGAAATTATTGTCCCAATTGAAAGTTCCCATGAATCATGAAAACACAATGTGTGTGTGTGTGTGAGAGTGTCTATAACCAGTGTTGAGTTTCTCTCAGCTTATAGACCAAAAGCTCATTACCATGTAGTTATTGTAAGCCTGAAGCACATTCTTGTCGACTCAGCAGAGAAAAGCATGACGTGACCTGCGGATTTTCTCTCTGGAATAAAACACTACATGCTTCACCGTTTCTGATTGGCGTGTCAAACCCAAGTGAGCTGTTTACATTTATGCATTTGGCAGACGCTTTTTTCCAAAGCGACTTACATTGCATTCAAGGAACACATTGAATCAGGTCTTGCTTTCCCTGGGATCGAACCCATGACCTTGGCGTTGTAAACAATGGCACGTGCCAACAATGGTGCGTTATTGTGCCACTGCTGTGATGCTGCTCGATTTGCTCAGTAATGGTTTGAAATGAAAGAGTTGTTCATCTTCCATCTCAGTGACTCAGTTTTGAGCTCTTCGGCTCTTAACGAGGGTGAAATCAATCACGTGCAGTCATCATGTGTAATAAAGCGCAGGGCTGCGGCGTCCGTCTCCGCGGGGCTCATTATCTCTCATTAAGCAGCACGTCTCTGCTGAGGTCATTACTGCGCCTCTGTGTTTAATGGCTCTCATACAGCAGTTCGTTATGAGGTTTCACTCGCCCAAAGGGTTTGACCGCAGACCTTTTAAAAAGGCACTTGACCGAGTTCCTCACTGGCTGTTTTATTGCATAGATATGTGTGTAAAACTTTAAGGTCTGTGCATTTTTATAAAAGTCTCTTCTGCTCACCACGTCTGCTTTTATTTGGTCAAAAATGTTGTATCGCTAACTATTATTACTATTTAAAATAAGTGATTTACATATATTTTATAATTACAGTAATGCCTTGAGATACAAGCGTCCCGACATATGAGTATTCTGAGATACGAGCAAGCCTTCGAGACAATTTTTGCTTTGAGATACGAGTAAAGATTTGAGATACGAGCAGCTTCCAGACACCAACGCTAGATGTTCAAGCACTCGGAGCAGCTCAAGCGCCTCACTCCTTCTCTTCACATGTTCGTTGATTTCCGTACGCATCTCCCACGAGTCTTCCTGTGGTGTGTGTTATATACATTTATGGGGTAATTGCATATGATCTCCACTAGAGGCAGCTTTTTTTTACAGCGGGGGTTACCGGGGGCGACGAGTGACTCATGAGTATTAAGCTGAGAGCAGCACGAGTTATGAGTGTTCAATAATAATAAATATGAGCTTCTGAGTCGATCCAACACACAACACGCGAAGAAACACTACACTTCTGTATTGTGTTTGCGTTATCTACGTCATCCCTCCTTCCTCCTCCTCCTCCTCCACACATGCCACTACTGTATCGTCTGTCTCGAAGGTAAGAAGTCATAATTAAAACCACATTTTATTTTATATCACAGGAATCCTTATATACTATATATGTAAGTGTGTGTGTGTGTCTCTATAGCAATCAATTTTTCCATTGTTATTAGCACTAATAAGGGAGTTTTTTAGAGGGCTGGAACGGATTGATTTGAGATACGAGCAACTCTAGTTTCGAGCTCGTCCTGGAACGGATTATGCTCGTATCTCAAGGTATTACTGTATTCCTCTGATTCTCACAATTCTTCAGAAATCATTCTAATATGCGGATTTTCAGCTCAAGATGCACATTATTATTATTATTATATTTTAGGATTATTTGCTGAATAGAAACTTTAAAAGAGTAGCATTAATTTTAAATCTTTAGCCACTTTTGAACAATTAAATGCATCCTTGCTGAATAACAGTATTAATTCCAGAAAAAGATCGTACTCATTCCAGACAGTTGAAAGATAGTGTATATACTGTGTGAAATATCTGCAAATATTGTATGGTAGCTACCTGAATTAATAAAAGTTAAGCTGTATCAGCAGCATGTCATACATTTTCTTCTCGCGTTCATTCACATTTCAAGTCAGTCAAGTCCAATTTACTTATATAGTGCTTTTCATAAAAGCACTGTTTCAAAGAGTCGTTTACTTTTAATTCAGTGATTTCAGGCCTCTGAAATCACTTTGCTGCTGATGCAAATGATTTGTTGTATTTCTGTTCATCAGATAGACTAGCTTTTCTCATTAGGTGACGCTGATGTCAAATAGCTAAAATATTGGAAAATAAATTAAAAATGCATTTATTCCTCACCCATTAACTCATTGGTGTCTTAAATGCAGGACTGATTGAGGTTGTTGTCTGTGATGGGCAGGTTTAGGTTTAGCGGTAAAAAAATCATTATGTTGACGAAAAGTCCCCATAAAACATGGAAACCCAACGCGTGTTTGTCACATGTGTCCTGACAGCTGTTGAGTGATTTATGGGCTGGTTTGTGCTTGATGTCCGTCTGCTGTGGGATCAAACTCGCAGTCTGTGGTCTCGGCTCCTGAACTCATTAGTGTATTTCCTCTCGCTCTTCACTGAATAATAACTGCGTTTCATGACGGAGCAGCTCACATATCATCACTACCGTCAGTGGAAAATCTGACCCGTGTGACCCGCTGCGACATCAAACGCGACCTCGCTCGCTCCTGAGATCCGAAGCATGCTTTATGGAAATTTATCTCTCTGTGCATGTATGACTTTCTTCCAGTTTTTTGATGCATTAACCTGGAAAACCGTTTTGGTGCTGCTGGTGTATGACATCAATCATCTTACAGATCGCTAAATCAGAATGGCTCAAATGCTTTACTGCACCTCTGTAAAATTGAGTTATTGAGAGATTTTAAAATAAAATGTATAGATTCAAAGTGTACATTTTACCTTGATTAGATTTAAAAGTGGCATTTTCTGAGGCACATGATGTGCAGAACTCACTAGTGCTTACTAGTGTCATTTTAATGGATGGGTTTACCAGGGCATTGACAGGTGGTTTCTATGGAGTCCTGAATAGAGTTCTATGTTCTGTTTTAAATAGTGGTGCAGGGAAGCTCCTGGTTCCGTCAAGGATTTCCTTTTTTCAAAATTTGCATTTTTGGTATGGGTGTGTGCAATTTACATTGTTGAGCAAACGTAATTTACGCGCACTCAAAGAGGACATAACACTAGAAAAATCTACGAGCATAATCCGTTCCAGGACCGAGCTCATAACTCGAATTGCTCGTATCTCAAATAATGTTTTCCCATAAGAAATAAATGGAATGTTTTTGTTTTTCCCGTTGTTTTTCGTGACCCTCTAAAAAAATCTCCCTTATTAGTGCTAATAACAATGGGAAAAATGTTTTTAATTGCTATAGACACACACACACACACACACACACACACACACACAATTATAGTATATAAGGATTCCTGTGACATAAAATAAAATGTGGTTTTAATTATGAGTTCTTACCTTTGAGACAGACGATACAATAGCGGCTAATGACGGCATGTGCGGAGGAGGGAGGAATAACGTAGTGTGGTTTAAAGTGTGGGGCGCGCCTCCCCTCCCCATAACTCGTGCTGCTCTCAGCTTAATACTCGTGAATCACTCGTCGCCCCCGGTAACCCCCGCTGTAAAACCAAGCTGCCTCTAGTGGAGATCATTTGCAATTACCCATAGATGAGATGCTTGAGCTGCTCCGAGTGCTGAACATCTAGCGTTGGTGTCTGTAAGCTGCTCGTATCTCAAATATTTACTCGTATCTCAAAGCAAAATGATGCTTGGAAGCTTGCTCGTATCTCAGAATACTCATATGTCGGGACGCTCGTATCTCAAGGTATTACTGTACGTATTATGAAAACTGTCACATTTGTTTTATTTCCTATATCTTATCAGAAAAACATTTAGTTCATATTATCATTGTGGTAAGCAGGGCGAGGCCGAGAGCTGTGGGAACGGAGTGAGTCTCACGGAAGAGATCTGTAGGGGTAAAAGGTGACGACTGGGAAGGATGAGAGAGGACCAGGTTGCTTTGTGTTAAAGCGGAAGTCGCTCGTGAGGGGCTGCTGCTTTACTTTGGTTTTGTTGTTTATTTATTTTATTATTAAAAGTTGCGTTGATCATTTGCCAGTTCCCTACTCCTCCTCCTCTGAGCCTTTAACTTTGTTACAGTCATAAACACCATTAAAGCACTCTTGATCTGCTAACATACATGACTGTAGAATACGGGTAAGAATTGAGTTCTAGCGTCACGACCGGCGCAGTCACACCTGCTCAGGGCAACTGAAGTGATTATTGACTTTTTCTCTCAGTGTTGATTGCAGTTCTTCTGCTGAAGGAACCGGCTCGCTCCCGTGTGTCATTGTGTTCGGAGCAAACCCGCAAACCCCGGAGCTGCCAAACGTGATAATCGAGCAGCCGCTCTGCCCTTCATGTCTCTCTTTGGCTGTCTCGAGGGGAATCTGCGCAGTTTGTTTGTGTAGCATATCCAATAAAATAAACAATATTCACCAATGTGTTTGTGACATGGGGGGGTTCGTGCGAGTCGACGGGGTTGAATTAAGTGTTCAAGTGAGGTGTGTCGTACATGGCCTGAGGTGTAACTGTTAATTTTCTCATCATGGATCTGTCACTCATGATTGTGTTCCCGCTGCTGTCTGAGGACCTCGTCCTCTCAAGCTGCTCTCGGGGGGGTCTGCTTCAATCATATAACCATTTCTGACTTCATAATAAAAGTCTTTTATGTCAGGAATCAGTCATAATCGGATCGTTGTTCCCAGAATGAGTCATGAGGCAGAATGTGTTGTTACATAGTACAGTAATACCTCGGTTTACGAGTTTAATTCGTTCCAAGAGTGAGCTCGTAAACCAAAATGCTCGTACACCAAAACAAATGTCCCCATAAGAATGCACTAAAAATCAATTAATTCGTTCCACATGACCACAAATGCCCATTTTGAATATTTTTTTGGTTTTACTTTATTAATTGCAGTTAAAATTTTAACCATTAAGATCTCATATAAATACTAATTAATAATTGACAATTAAACTCTAGAAATACTTGACAACTTACTGTAATGTATGTCAGGTTTTAGCAGCCTGCTTGGAGGAGAGAGAGGAAGGAGGAGAGGGGAGCGGAAAGCAAAGATGAAAGCAAATGAGTGAATTTATTATAATAGTGCAGAAAACAAAGGAGTGATAATCCAGAGTTAAAGTCGTGGAACATGGGAGCTGTGAAAGAACGAATTCGCGGGAGCCGCGAGAGAACGAATTCGCGGGAGCCGCGAGAGAACGAATTCGCGGGAGCCGCGAGAGAACGAATTCGCGGGAGCCGCGAGAGAACGAATTCGCGGGAGCCGCGAGAGAACGAATTCGCGGGAGCCGCGAGAGAACGAATTCGCGGGAGCCGCGAGAGAACGAATTCGCGGGAGCCGCGAGAGAACGAATTCGCGGGAGCCGCGAGAGAACGAATTCGCGGGAGCCGCGAGAGAACGAATTCGCGGGAGCCGAGAGAGAACGAATTCGCGGGAGCCGAGAGAGAACTAGGGGAGCGCGGGGCACAAAGTAACGCGGGGTAAATAGTAACAGCGATTTTTTTAGATAGTTGCACTGGCATAAATGTGACGTGCTAAAGGGCTTTTCATCACACTGTTTGCCCACGTCTTCACATTTCATCGAAGTTTGGATGAGAACCACAGGAAAAACTCATTTGGCAGCATGTAAATATTTTTTGTTATAGTAGTTGTTTTTCGATTTTCAAAGAATGTGTGAAAGATTGTTAGTCTAATCTTATATTGTTATGATTACCATCTTCTTGGCTAAAAGATGGTACCATTTTGAAAGACGTGAAAAACACATAGTGGCTGCTATCCGGTCCTGAAGTAAACAAGACAGCGCGGGGTTAGTTGTAACACTAAGCCGCATTGAACAAGTTGCATCAATAATCATTTATTTTGCATTGTATTAACCTATTAAAACGTTTTTCATGTCATTACATTGTTCAAAACACAACAAATGTAAAAAATAAAGGAAAAAAGTTATGCTTATGATCATCAAGACGCAACTTTTTTAAACAAATAAAAATACGTGAATGAACTTGCATTGGATAACATGGTGTTACAACTAACCCGCTGTCTGTTAAAACGAGCCCCGCTCACGGGGTAAGAAGTCATATTTTACTCCTTGAGCTTTTGCCGATACTGCAGAGAAACGGCAGGTCCGACGAACATGAAAACAGTGCTCATTTGTAGGAGATCCCGCAAATTCGTTCTCTTGCGGCACCCGCGAATTCGTTCGTTCGAGGCTCCCGCGAATTCGTTCGTTCGCGGCTCCCGTGAATTCGTTCTTTCGCGGCTCCCATGTTCCACGACTTTAACTCTGGATTATCACTGGTTTGTTTTCTGCACTATTATAATAAATTCACTCATTTGCTTTCATCCTTGCTTTCCCCGCTCCCCTCTCCTCCCTCCTCTCTCTGCTCCAAGCAGGCTGCTCAAACCTGACGTGCATTACAGTAAATTGTCAAGTATTTTTTGAGTTTAATTGTCAATTATTAATTAGTATTTATATGATATCTTAATGGTTACAATTTTAACTGCAATTAATAGGGTAAAACCAAACAAATATTTAAAATGGGTATTTGTGGTCATGTGGAACGAATTAATTGATTTTTAGTGCATTCTTATGGGGAAATTTGTTTTGGTGTACGAGCATTTTGGTTTACGAGCTCACTCTTGGAACGAATTAAACTCGTAAACCGAGGTATTACTGTATTCAGATTTTTCAGAATAACAGGTTTGTCCATTTCATATTTATTGTGAAGAGATGGAAGAATTGAGATATTTCAGAGTAACAGGAATTTAAATTAAAAAACATGTTAATTAATCTTGGAATCTGCTCTACAATTTAGAGTCTTTCAGTTCTGTTTTGCTTTGTTTCTTTGAACATGGGTGAAGTCATAGTGGACTTGATTTCTGAAGAGACATGATCGATTTATATGGTAAATTGAAGCTCAGGCATGTTCGCTTGACGTTCGAGAACCAATGAGGTTCATTCTCGTGTTACGCTTCACGTTTGAGCTTCAGCGAGAACCAATGAGGTTCATTCTTGCACGTTAAACCTGTTCGGTTGAGCTTCTGTTCATGTTCACTGATCAATTTTTATATGTGACTAAAAGCCTAAATTAAATCTGTTCATCATATAAAGCGACAATTAGCACTAAATCACTCAACTCAAATGGATTAGTTTTACGATCTTATAATGAAGTTTAAGATTTAAAGTGGCATGTCAATGGAGGAAGAAAAAACTCAGCTTCATCAAAAGGATCTTCATTTGTGTTCTGAAGATTAACAAAAGTGTTACCGGTTTGGAACGACATGAGGGCGAGCAATTAATAACAGAATAAAAGTTTTTCAGTGAACTAACCATTTAAGTCACTGTTGTGTCTCAAAGAACTAAGTTTTGGATCTAAAACTGATTTCTAAACCAGCCAATGTAGTTAAAGTAGATTTGTCTTTCATAGAGCTAAAATACTAGAATTTTCATTGCGAGTTCCAGAATTCTCGACAGGAGTTCTAAAATAGATTTTTATGTGCAGTTCTAGATTTCTGCTCGGATTTCCTCTTTCCGTGAACTCTGGTTGAATCCAGGTTGACTGAGTCCGGCAGTCCCAGTGAGGGTCTCCATTCTGTCACACCATTTCCACGGCCTTCGTGCAGCGTTTCCATGGAGAGTTGGTGGTTGCTATGGAGCGTCATTTGTTACTGTCAGTGTGGGGCTGCGTGAGGATTCCTGGTGACCCGAGGGTTCGGCTGGCCCCTTTCACAATGGGCCGACCCGTTCCAGAGTCCCAGTGCTGCTTTTGTTGCTACACTCATATATCAAATGCATTCTCCTGCCAGCGGCTCCAACAATGCTACTCAAACTCTTACACACTCACACACTCACATCAAAGACCCAGTGGGCACCTTCTGTGAGTTCGACACATGCAAGTGCTGAAAAATGAGAACAAACCCCAAGAAACTTCTCAGATCTGCTCTGTGTGTGTATGTGCGCGCTTGTATACTTTTGTAAGTTTGCAAACTCTGAAAGCACACTTACTTGTGCCAAATACAGTGAGGTTTTATCAAACTGAATTAATGATATAATATCGACTTCTAGTCTGCATCAGACATGTGTGGCAAGTTGCAACACATAAAAAATTAATTGCTCTCTTTATAATCAGCATTACTGGATGGGCCGGTTCTTTCTGATGTTTTTATTCAACTAGTTACTTAAATATCATTTATATGAATTTATTTGTTATTAGTTTTAATACAATACTGGCCATCAGAGCAGCTAATTTCAGCAGCTTTTTGTGAATCTTAATCATTTATCGACTGACTGCAGCTGGAACTTGTGGATGGATCTGATATGTATTTTTAAACCCACTGAGAATCAGGACACAGTTTCACAGCCCTTTTGAAGCACATCCCGATTTCACACCCTGGTGTGAAATCTATGCAAATTCAGCCCAAATAGTTCCTGAAACCCACCGAGAACAAACCAATCAGGCCACAGCAACCCGCCTCCGTCCAGAACCGCTTCTCTCCTGCTCTGTGTGTCTGAACTCACTGTCTTTAATCTCACTTTGATATTCCTCCTCATGTCCTGAGCACTGTGTGTCATCGTCACAGGAAGTGTGTTTGTGTGTACTTATCTCAGTAATACTGAGCATCACACAGACACGCACACAATTGTAGGGGTCTGAATGTTGTTGTTTTTTTACAATTATGATTATAATTCATAATGTGCCTTTTTTTTAAAGTTATTATTATTTATGATTAAATGTTAAAATCAAATGAGAAATTGTAATATTATTTGGCTATAAATTACAAAATTTATATTTAAGAAAAAATTATTTTTAACAAAATATTAAACTAGATAAGAATAATACTATTGTAATATTAGTTTACTTTAAAAATGAAAATAACAACAACAAACTTTATTTATAAAGCACTACCGAAGTAGACCAAAGTGCTGTACAGAAAGGAAAAATAAATTACTAATACATAAAATAGAAATAAAAATATCACCTTCAAGTGATAAAAGCCAAGGAAAAAAAGTGGGTTTTTAAAAGAGATTTAAAATAAAAATAATTAATATAATTATTAATATTTAATATTATTATTTTAAAATGATCAAAATAAGCAGTATTAGTATTGTAATATTTCAGTGTAAAATAAAATTATAAAATGAAAAATAATAAATTATGGAATATATAATAATAATGTAAATGTAATAAAATGATAGACAGATGAATAAAATGATTCAAGAAAAAAAATAATGATAATTTGATTTTGCACCGAAACTAGAGCAGCGTTTGCTGAAATGCTCCGTAACACTGAACACACCGGATCATGAGCTGCTTATACAGGGTTTGAAAAGTGTTTGCCCCCTTCCTGATTTCTAATTTTTTTGCATGTTAGTCACACTGTTTCCGATCATCAAATAAAATATCATCAAACAAAATACAGTTCTTAAATGAAGGTTGTTAAGCGAAAACAAAATCCAAACCTACATGACCCTGTGTGAAAAAGTGTTTGCCCCACTTATTAAAATATAACTTAACTGGTTTATCACACCTGAATCTCTAGCCACACTCAGGCCTGATTACAGCCACATCTATTCTCAATCAACAAATCTTAAAACTTAAATAGGACCTGCCTGACAAACTGAAGCAGACCAAAAGATCTTCAAATTCTAGACATGCCGAGATCCAAAGAAGTCATTGAGATCCATCAGTCTTTAAAAGTTTATAAAGATATTTCTAAAGCTTTGGTATTCCAGTGAACCACAGTGAGAGCCATTATTCACAAATGATGAAAACATGGAACAGTGGTGAACCTTCCAAGACGAACATCCAAGAGGTCACAAAAGACTCGACAACTACATGAATCCACCATAAGAAAGAGGCTGGACTAGAAGACGAAAACCACTGCTGAGCAAAAACAACATTAAGGCTTGTCTCATTTCTGCCAGAAAACTTGATGATCCCCAAGACCTTTGGGGAAATACTCTCAAAAAAGTTTACATTTTTGGAAGGTGTGTGTCCCATTACATTTGATGTAAAAGTAACACTGCATTTCAGAAAATAACATCATACCAACAGTAAAATATGGTGGTGGTAGCGTGATGGTCTGGAGCTGTTTTGCTGCTTGGACCAAGACTTGCTATGATAAATGGAAATATGAATTCTGCTGTCTACCAAAAAATCCTGAAGGAGAATGTCCGGCCATCTGTGGCCTCATGCTGAAGCGAACTTGGGTTCTGCAGCAGGACAAGGATCCAAAACACACCAGCAAGTTCAACTCTAACTAGGCCACTCGAAAGTCTTCATTTTGTTTTTCTTCAGTCATTTAAAGTCCTGACCCGAATCGTATTGAGTTGCTGTGGCATGACCTGAAAAAGGCGGTTCATTTTCGAAAACCCTTACAACAATTCTGCAAAATTTTGTTTTAATTGTTCGGCCCTAATTCTAGTTACATTTAGTGAAATGCAAATTTAATTTATTAATAAAATTAATTTCTTTAAATATTTTTTCCCCCTAACTATTCATATTTGTTTCTTTCAGGTGTGCAGATTTCCAGTGAGATACGGCAGCGATGATTATCTGTCAGTCACAGCAGATCCGGCCCCCGTCAGCTGTCCGTCAATCAAGAGTGTCAGAGTAGCTGGTCTGATGATGGACAGGTGAATCGTCATCTCAAGTTTAGAGCCCCGCCTCCACCTCAGCAATGGTCACATAGAAGCAAAGAGACTTTTCTGTGTCATGTTCCAATCTCATGTAGATTGAACTTCAGTTTTCCTTCCTTTAGCTGTTTGTTTGTTTATTTGTGTGATGCCTGGTGTGTTCCGCCTGCGCCGTCTCGTTCGCCAGGTGCCACTACAGACCAGCTTCCTCTTCCTCTTCCTCCTCTGTGTTCTCAGCGTCTTCCTCTCTTCTTACTTCCTGTACGCTGTCAAACGAGAGCTCGAACCGTCGGTCACAGCAGGACGTGCAGCTGATGACCTCTACGTGACCTCTTCTCGGCCACTCCCCTTCCTCGCTCGAGTGGGCGGGACGTTGTCGTCCGATGGCTTTCGGACGGATCCGGTCATACTGGTGTTCGTGGAGAGTCAGTATTCGCAGCTCGGCCAGGAGATTGTGGCCATCCTTGAGTCTGCGCGATTTCGGTACCGGACAGAAATTTCTCCCGGAAAAGGGGACATGCCCACATTAACGGATGGACAGAGGGGCCGCTTTGTCCTGATTGTGTATGAAAACATCCTGAAGTATGTGAACATGGACGCCTGGAATAGGGAATTGCTGGACAGATACTGTATCGAGTTTGGAGTTGGAATTATCGGCTTCTTTAAGGTAAGCGACTTATCAGCGTTTCAACTTCCTACTTGGAAAATGTTGCTGTCGTATCCAGGGAAACCAATAATGAATCAAGTGAGTCAATATTCTCAAAGCAGCAGGTGGCAGACAGCACAAGATCTAAGATCCCTGATATAAGATGTAAGATATAGACTACTGACATTTTTCGGTTTCGGGCTGAAATTAGTAACCGAAGCCGATTTAATTTGTGCTTTTCCGATGGCATGTTTTGACTGTGTTCAGCATCTGTTTCATTCACACAATGTGGATAAACTACAACAATGACACATGTCAGCTCTTTGGATGTTAGCTCTGGATCGACAATATTAATTATATATAATTTTTTATTTCAATTGTAATCGCTAATGATTAGAGTTGAGCCAGATACTCTGCTTAAACGAGTATCCGGTACGGATAAAGCATTTTTGCAGAGTACGAGTATTATACGAGTCAATATCTGTGCTCGGATTGAATAAGAATCCTCATTGGGTAGCTGACTGCCCCTCCCCTACACATGCAGATTTGCTGCGACCCGCCGCTCCGCTCTGCTCATTGCTGAGAAGAGAACATCTCTCTCTCTCTCTCTCTGTCTCTCCCTCAGTCATTCAGGTTTGCGGGTCTTTTCCGTTAACGTTTAGGGTTTCTTCAGGTTTGTTTTTTATTTCGGATTGTTTGTAGTACTTATTAGCCAGTATTGTTCAGACGTGGTGCTTGTCAGAATGCGACTAGTGTTGCGTCTCTGCCTGTGAAAGGCCTCTGCCTCGGTTTTTTTTTGTTTGTCTGCTGGCTCTAACTAGTTTTTTGACTAATTTCAATCCCTTGTGTGCACATGAACATTCCCCACACGTGCGCTCGATCTTCTCTCGACTACTGTTTTTGTTTGTGCAAACACTTTTATTTTCGTCGATGAACACGTGAAGTGAACGAGTGAGGCGGTGTGAGTGCTCTAACGCCTAGCGTCGGCATCTGTAAGCTGCTCATATCTCAAATATTTACTTGTCTCAAAGCAAAAACATTGCTCAAAGGCTTGCTCATATCTCAGAATACTCATATGTCGGGACACTCGTATCTCAAGGCATTACTGTATATGGTGGTTGGAGATGGCGAGTATGAATATCCCGCATCTGACTTTGGATATAACGCAACATTATCTGATGTCATTTCCTATCTGTCCCATTAGGCCAATGAGAACAGTCTGTTGAGTGCGCAGCTGAAAGGATTCCCTCTCTTCCTGCACTCAAACCTGAGGCTGAAGGACTGTACCGTCAACCCTAAATCGCCTCTGCTTCATGTCACACGAGCGCAGCAGGTCAGATGAGGTTTCAACGCTCGTCAGGTGAAGCGTAACTTCCAAATAAAGCGTTCTCTGTGTCTCAGGTGGTTAACGGTCCTCTTCCCGGGGATGAGTGGACCGTCTTTCAGTCCAATCACTCCACCTACGAGCCGGTTCTGCTGGCCAAAACCCGTTCGGCGGAGATCGCAGGGGTCAGTGCTCTTCTGCATACCTCCGTGGTGCAAGATCTCGGGCTGCACGACGGGATCCAGAGGGTCCTGTTCGGACACAACCTCTCCTTCTGGCTGCACAAGCTGGTGTTTGTGGACGCCGTGTCTTTCCTCACCGCAAAGAGACTGTCTCTGTCCCTGGACCGCTTCATACTGGTGGATATTGATGATATATTTGTGGGCAAAGAAGGGACCAGGATGAAGGTGGCGGATGTGAAGGTGTGTAAAAGAGATTGACTTATGTTTCATCTGCTTTTGTTCAGGCTTTTTGTCATTATTATTAGAAAAAAAGTGCGGAAAAGTAGCATGGAAACTAAAATAGAGAAATTGGGTAATCACGAGCCAAATTACTTCTGGAATCTTAAGCTAATTGTTATTCAGTGGTTTCTTTTTTTTTTTACATTTTTATCATGCAAGACAAAAAAAAATATTTTATGAAAATATGTCTGGATCATATTTCACCTTCGTAAGGGAGAAAATGAAAGACATTTTGTATAAAGACAAGTGAAGGTTGTTTTTAGTTTTTTTGCACTGTTGCATTGTTTTGATTGTCCAGGTGTTTAATGAGAATCAGATACAGTGAAAATACAGTATTATTTATTTGATCAGAATAGATTAAAAGCAAAATCTTAAGGTCATAAATGCATCCATATTGTGCTTATTTTTTGTATGAATCAGGGATTACCAAGCTTTTTTTTTTTGCTGAAATATTGAGTTGAAGTCCCTGAGATTTTAAGTTTTTTATAATTAATAAAAAAATAAATTTTTAATTTTAATAATTTATCAGCATATTCATTTGGTACTCTGATAACAGTTCATTGTCAGGTTTTTTATGTTTTTCTTTATATCTAAATTATTTAATTAAATATTTACACATGACCCACATGTAAATAATGTTTTTTTTTTTTTGCAGAACATTAACGAATTTTCTTTCATGAAAATGTCACAATGCAAAAAATTCCAAAAAAGAGGAAATGCAAATTTTTTAAATGCAAATATTATATATATATATATCTACTGTTCATGTCTACTGAAGTCAAGCGGTCGCTGTATGTGAGAAACGGATATGACGGATGAATTTAATGAAATCTTTTTATTCACTCGCCACATAAACACACTGTCTGTAGTTGTAAATGTGCGTTTAATGTGTGTGGATGAGTGTGATGAAGCTGAGAGCAAATGCACACAATCTTTTGAATCAAGTAAACAATCCAATAATGCGAAAATAAAGAGTTTATACAGACAGAAGAGATGTCAGGCACATCTGCTGAAATGATTGATCCTGCTTTGTGTGTGTGTGTGTGTGTGTGTGTAGTTTAGGGACACAATCCTCTTCAGGATGAAGATAAATCTAACAACACTTCCCTACAGAGACACTTTCAGATGCGCTATTTCATGTGTAAATGAGTTGTGTAGATATGTGAATATCATATGTGGTGTGTTTGTCTTGTCAGGCGTTGGTTGAAACTCAGAATGAGCTGCGGAGGTCGATTCCAAACTTCACCTTTAACCTGGGCTTCTCAGGGAAGTTCTTCCATGCAGGTGAATGAAAGATCAGTGTGTGAGAAGCCGTGATGATGTTGCTGAAAATTCAGCTTTATATATTCAAATAGAAAACAGTTATTTTAAAATGTAATAATAATTCACAATATTTTTTATTAAATAAATGCAGCCTTGGTGAGTAGAAGAGACTTCTTTCAAATCATGGGAAAATTGGGAAGATTTCTAATCTTTTAACTGGTAGTGTGTGAAGATAAATGGCTAAGTGTGTGTGTGTGTGTGTGTGTGTGTGTCAGGTACTGATGAGGAGGATCTGGGTGATGATCTGCTGCTGTCATACGTTCATGAGTTCTGGTGGTTTCCTCACATGTGGAGTCACATGCAGCCGCACCGCTTCCATAACCAGAGTGTGTTAGCGGAGCAGATGATCCTGAACCGACGCTTCGCTGAGGTGTCACACACACACACACACACACATAGGTCTGGAGTGATTTATTCCTCTCAGTTCTGACTAATTCTGTGTTTGATTTCGTCCCGTAGAATCACTCGATCCCGACTCATCTGGGTTACGCGGTGGCTCCGCATCACTCCGGAGTGTATCCCGTCCACATCCAGCTGTACGAGGCCTGGAAGCGCGTGTGGGACATCAGAGTGACCAGCACTGAAGAGTATCCACATCTCAAACCCGCTCGATTCAGACGCGGCTTCATTCACCGCGGCATCAGAGTGAGTGTGTGTGTGTGTGTGTGTGTGTGTGTGTGAGAGCTCTACTCATTAATATAAACGCTCATTATGCTTGTTCATATGAATTGTCACATTTATGATATTCACGTTGTTATGAAGAGTGACTGCAAAATCTTTTTATCCTCTGTCGTGGAAGATTGAGGGAATAATGAATGATTATTCATCCACACGGAACAAATCGCCTTCAAATATTTTGGAGGGAAAAAAAATATTCTGGCCGTAGCCGTGGTGATGATGAGTGGGAGGCAATGGAGGACTGTTACGTCCCTCCTTAATAGATGTTACATGTGTCTAGGGTTGTTAAGATGCAGCAAAAAGAAGTATTGTATATGTGTGTGTGTCTAAACAGTGTGGAAATTATAAATGGAGAAAGGAAACGGATCACAAAACCAAGTAATGTACCGTTAATTGTTTAATGTCCATCCGTGCAATAATGAAATAAGTAGTGTAGGGGAATTTACAGTTAAGACCCGAGGACCAGATATGTTGAATGAAGACCAGGAGTCAGAAGTGCAGTCAATAGAAGAATTTTAGTGAAGTTTAGTTTGCAGTTTCATCAGCAGAAGCCAGCTTCAGGTCTCACAAGGAGTTCGTAGGCCTCCCCACTTACAATAACATTGTTACAGCAATTATACTCTAACAGAGGGTGCTAACTACGTCAATGATGACGTTTAAATGATCCTGATTGGCTAAGAAAGGAAAAGGAAAAACAAAACTAGTAATTTTCCACACAAGAGCAGACAGTCTGAAGCTTATCTTCGTTGATCACATGGTTGACGGGTTCGTGACGTGGCTTGTCGAGAACAACAAGTTTTATGGTGCCAGCTAATCACCTCACCAATACAGACCATATTAACACACACACATACAGCTTCTCCAAGGCTGAACTCGGCTCAGGCTCCAACTCTCAACAGAAACATTCTGATAACATTCTCTATCTGTTGAGAAGTGCTGACAATATTCATCCTTACTCGATGGAAAAATACAGAAGAGTAAAGAAAGGTTTTAACTAATAAAAATCTCTAACTTGATTATAAATCATTCAAATAAGAAAGGGAAAAGAACATATGAAAAATAAAACAAGAAACATATGAAAATTAAGACAAAGAAAAGAATATAGGTACAAATAAGAAAAATGAAAGAATATATTTACAAGCGGCAATGGATTTCCAAATCGTATCCTTCAGTAGTGAATAAATGAATATATATAATATTTACAATCAACAAAAATAGAACAAATTCAAACCGGTGGAAATGAAGAGAAATAAAGAGAACGTGCTGGAAACAGTGTTGTGAAACGCTTGACCATACAATAAACAAAAGACAACAAATATAATGGTAAACGAAACGCAAGCATGAACAAACAACAGTTGCTAACTCAAAGCATAATCACAGGCAACTCTTGGACTGGTCTCGCGAACGAGAGAACCGTACTCATGAAGCGTGCTCGCTCTTTCCTCTCTACTCTCTCTGTTGTTGAAGTTGGGGCGGGTTTTAAAACTGTTGTGGTGGAAGGTGATTGGCGGCGAAGTCTCCAACGTCAGGGTAGAGTGTCATCAACCTGACAAGCAAATCCTCCAATCGAACAGAAGACAACATCTTATTTGACACCTGTGAGGAAGAAAGTGATGACAATGACTGCGTGGATCTGTCCTTCCTCATTTCTGATAGCAGCAAAGAAGAGGAATTATTGGGGTTCAAATAAAAACATTACAGCCTTATTTTTGTTACTTTCACTGTTTACTGACTGTTAATGAGAGTAAAGATAGTTCTTAATATGTTACATGGTTGGCATAAAATTGTTCTTAAACTGCTGTTAACTTTACAGTTGATATAAAATATTTTACTACAGTATTTGGTTCAGAATCTTTTTTTTTCTAGATTTTCCTCCTTTAAAATTGGGTGCGTCTTATGTTCCGGAGCGTCTTATATGGCGAAAAATACTGTACATGCGTAATAATTATAAAGTAATTTAGAAGTTGTAACTATTAAAATAATTATGAAATAATATTTAAATGTTTGAAACCAAATTATATAATTTTAGATAATTTCATAAATACTTATAAATGATATAAGAACTCTAATAATTATAAAATATTACCACTATATAATAATAATTATTATTGAAAAATATTGCATAAAATAATTATTAAATAGTTGGGTTTCTCAGTGTTAATGAACATAATTTTGTAGTTATGAAATAATTATTTTATAATCATGAAATTATATATAATTATAGAATAACTGAATGCTATGATTATATAATAAATATAAAGTAATAACATTAAATGTTAAATAATTCTGGAATAATTTTTCAGAATTTATTCTTAACCTTTGCATACTGTTTAAAGAAACAAGTTTTATTGGGGGGGGGGGGAAAAGCTCAAATCACTTCAGATATATTTTACGTTCAGCCCCCGTACAGCTGTCCAACAGAAATGAATGATTCCAGTCATTTGTCAGAGAAATCACGGCACAAGAATCACAAACCCTGTTATTATCAAAGCTGTTCATCTCACGCAAAGTCCAGCCGTTCCCAACGCGGCCCCTGAACCCTGAAAACAGCAGGACGTTTCTGCGCTGACCACCTCTTGGAAGGTTCACCACTGTTCCATGTTTTCATCATTTGTGGATAATGGATCTCACTGTGGTTCACTGGAATCCCAAAGCTTTAGAAATATCTTTATAAACTTTTAAAGACTGATGGATCTCAATGACTTCTTTGAATCTCGGCATGATGTCTAGAATTTGAAGATCTTTTGGTCTGCTTCAGATTGTCAGGCAGGTCCTATTTAAGTTTTCTATTTCAGGAGCAGATTATTATTCTGCTCGCTCTCTTTCATTGATTCCATAATGAGTTAGAGCTCCTGAGTTCAGTGTGAGATGTTATGAATATTACATTAGCTCACGTCTATTTATTCCCTCAGCGAGACAGCCGCTGCACTGCACGTGTGTGTGAGAGAGAATAAGATACTTCCATCGCACATAAAGTCAGGCAGGCAGAACGGATTGGGCGTCACGTTTGTGTGTGTTATCATCAGGTCCTGCCCAGACAGACGTGCGGTCTGTTCACACACACTATCTTTCACAAGGACTATCCCGGCGGCCCACAGGAGCTGGAGCGGCTCATCGACGGAGGAGAGCTGTTCCTCACCGTCCTGCTCAACCCCGTCAGTCTCTCTTTACTTCTACATGGTCTCTGGCAGCATCCGAAATCACATACTCTCGAGTAGAGGCTTATTTTGGATAAGTAATTACTTCACGGCTGCTGAAAATAGTATGATCTATATAGCATGAGTGTGTGTAGTATGAATGTAATCCGGATGAACTACATTCACCATGCTGTCATTATCATGTGACGTACCAGCATCAGTTGCGTCTCCTCACTGCCATTCATAAATCCTCATGGGATAGTAAAGTGAATCTCGCCGGAAGTGTTAGGTCATCCGTGGAGGTCACTCCTCTTTTAGGAGCACTGTGAAATCAGACATGCTGTTTTTGCCTACTATATAGTAGAGGAGTGTGTGATTTCGGATGCAGGCTCTGTGTTCATTCTCTTCTTGTTAGTAAGACTGGGATATATAGCTGTAAAAGCCTTCTCACCCTTTTGATGATGTTTGAATGTTAAACATTTCAATATTGTTGTGTTTGACATGATATGAATTAAAAGGGTGTTTAATTTTTTTGGGGGGTTGCCAATCACTGAAGTCAATGTCTCAAATGTTTAATACTAACCGTAAAATACACTAAAAATGTAGTTGAAATAAGCTGAGGTATTGTTTTTAATAATTGAATTCAAAGAATGAGAATGAGCTTACTCAAAAATCTCTCTCTCTCTCTCTCTCTCTCTCTCTCTCTCTATATATATATATATATATATATATATATATATATATATATATGAATTAATATTTATTCAAGCAAGGAAAAATATTATGGGTTTTCCAGTGCTTATCAATATAGAAATTATATTTCAGCTAGAAAATAGTTATGGAAAAATTAATAAATAAATATTTATGATTTACATTACATGATTTCAGTTATTACTTATATAACTTATATAACAATAATGAAATGATTATAAAATATTAAGCTATAAAATAATTATGAAATAATATATAAATATGAAATATAATAATAATCTGTTTTAAAATGTTTTACTTTATTCATAATTCTACAGAAAGACTGCTTAAGAAACGATTTTTATAAGTTAATAATGACATGTTTTTAATAATTGATCTCAAAGGAGAATATTTAATAATTTTATTTAAAAAATATGCAACATTATTTTTCTACTTGTAATTTTGATAAAACATTTAAATATATTTTTATTAAATGCTAGACAAACAAATACAAGAAATCACATGAGTAACAATCAATCACAAAAATATATGGGTGTGTAAAACAAAATTGACAGCAATCTTCAAGCAATTAAAGTGTTCATGACATGGATTGTTTTAATGCTTTTAATATGCTCCATGAGCTTCACTTATGTTGACAAGTTTTTGCACAAAATAAACAGACATGTGGAAAAAACATTAATTTCAGCCCTCATTCTGACCGCTTTTAATGTCATGACCCCTTTAACATCCAGAATCTAGATTTTTAACGGATGAAAATTCAACTTTCATTGAGATTACAAACAAATGATAAAATCTAGTTTGAGTTGATTCATTTAAATGGGCAGATTGAATGTTTGAAAATTCACTCGTTTTGTTACAAAGTTTTTATTGAGAGATGCTATTAAACCTTCATAAGAGTCACGAGACAAGGAAGCTCACGAAACTAGTTTAACACATAATGGTACCAGTCGCTTAATTAATCATCCGCTCTAATGAGGTCATTTAACGTTTCCACTGATGCGTGAGAACAGTATAGAATATTTGAAGTGCAGCCTTAAAACAAGGATTTGATTGGCTGATGTTGCTCTTTCTCAGATTAGCATATTCATGACGCACCTGTCTAACTACGGGAATGACCGTCTGGGTTTGTACACCTTCAAACGGCTGCTGGACTTCCTGCTCACCTGGACTCATCTGAAGCTGCAGACGCTTCCTCCCACGCAGCTCGCCGAGAAATACTTCCAGCTGTTCCCGTCCGACGCCGAGCCGCTCTGGCAGGTCTGTCTCAATGCCATGAAAATAAATACAGTAATGCCTTGAGATACGAGCGCCCAGACATGAGTATTTCGAGATACAAGCAAGTTTTTTGCTTTGAGATACAAGTAAATATTTGAGATACGAGCAGCTTACAGGTGATCGAGCACTCGTCACTTCACATGTTCGTCGACAAAAATAAGTTTTCGTTCGAACAAATACAGGAATTGAGCGTGTGCATATTGCTAATGTTTGCGATTAAATGTATCGGGATTTTCGCGTGTAGATCTGTTATTCGCTCGCGGATGTAATTTACGTCCACGCAAACATCAGTTTTGCACTGGTTTGTGTTATCTGTTATCCCTCCCTGCTCCTTCTCCTCCTTCTCCTCCTCCGCACAAGCCGCCATTAGCTGCTACTGTATTGTCTGTCTCGAAGGTAAGAACTCATAATTAAAACTTTAACGGAACCGGAACGGATTGATTTTTTTTCTGCTATTTCTTATGGGAAAATATGATTTGATATACGAGCAACTCAAGTTACGAGGTCCGTCCTGGAGCGGATTATGCTCGTATCTCAAGGTATTACTGTATCAATCTATACAAAAACGAGAATAAGCACATGCAGGGAAAAAAACTAAGTAAACCAAGATCTATGGTACAATTAAAAAATGTATGCAAACTTTATTTTCAAATGATCGGCGAATATAGTCACAGTCTGGACACAATGAAAGCATCCAAACTGCATTTGAAACACGAATCCGGGTGTTTTCTCACTTGGCATGTTTGGTTGGATTGAAACGAACCCTGGTGCGATTGCACCGTTAGTGCAGTTCAGTTGAATAAGTGTGAATGCTTTCATCCGATACTGGTGTGCACCAAACAAACGGGCCGAGAGTGAAAAGATGGGTGCAACGCAACCCAAAGACATGAAAAACGAACCAGAAACAGGACATGATGTCACAACATGCAACCCTAAAAAGGACAGAATGCTGAAGCATATTTGCACCCGTGATGTTGCCCTTCACAGTTTGGTTCAGGCGTCAGAACCGCGGTCTCCTCACAGCAGATCCTGGTTTGTGTGTGTGAGACGAAGGGATTCCTGCTGATTTTCACTCTCTTACACATTTTATAAGCTCTTCACGAGTCTTCACTGGTCAAGATACACTTATATGTAGTTACAACATTGTTTTGAAACAATCAGTTGTGAAATATTTGTAATCAGAGCTGACCGATTGGGTTGTGAACATATCCTTTTGCCTTAACTTTCAGTATATTTAGGTTCTGTGTTGAAATGTAGACCAGGACCGGACCAAACGAACCAAGAGCATCGAATTACAAGTGTGAATATCGGTAAAGTGCTATTCATTCAAAACTCGCTGGCCGCACTTACATTAAACTTTCATATTATCCCGCGGGCCACAAAATATCGTTTCGCGGGTCGCATGTTTGAGACCCCTGGTTTAAGGGGTTGTGTTCGAAAGGTTCCTTTTTCGTGTGAGCTGGAGCTGTACAAGCCAACCAATCACAGTGGAGTACATGACTCCCGGGGGCGGGGCATCGGCCGGGCTGGATGGAGAAACATTTCACAACTATGGAGCTGCCCGTGTAACATCACATTTGTCAAAGCCGTCATAGAATTATTACTTCTTATTTAGTTTGAAATTGAGCATGTTGTACTTTGAGCTGGACGAAGTGAGTGTTACTGTTATCGGCATTGGATTTAGCGTCATGCGGATTGTATTTTTGTTTTTCCATCATTTGAAATGGTCCGATTTGCTTAAATTTATAGCGATATGATCGCCACTATCCATGCGAATGATATGTTATCATGATGAATCTGCAAATTAACGACCAACACCGATGCTCCGTTGACAGTGTCACCGAGGGGAGTGGAGCTCCGCTGGGACACTAAGCCAGATCCCGCCTGTCGTCCCGCTTCAGAGTCTGGCTTGAGCCTCATCATTGGCCTCAGTTTCCCGCCCCAGTTACACAGTCAACGGGACATCGGTGTTGGCTAAATTGTCCCGATGAACCCATGGGATTAATATAGAAAATAAAATCCAGTAAATAACGCCTCCGTCGCTTCATCCCATTGTTTGTATATAATACATTTATTAAAGGTGTCCCACAGTCCCAGCTGATAATTAACAGCCCGTTAGCAGTCGCCTATCTCTGTATTTTCTACCATATACAAATGTTCCGATGTTCATGTCATCAGGAAAGTATGGAAGCCCGTTTCTGTCACAGTTGAGAAAAAAAAGGATTATTTAAGTCATAATAATGAGAGGGTTTCTCATAATAATGACTTAGTATCTCGAAAAAATGAGAGTTTCTCATAAAAATGACTTAGTATCTTAAAATAATGAGTAAGTTTCTCATAATAATGACTTAATATCTTGAAATAATGAGAACGTTTCTTATAATAATGACTTATTAATCTCAAAATAATGAGAGAGTTTCTCATAATAATGACTTAGTATCTCAAAGTTAGTAACTTTTTCCTCAACTTTGAACTTCAGTAAGTCCAAGTCCAGGTCTACTTACTGACAATCATCTTCAAGCTATACTGAGAGTCTCAACAGTTTCCAATTGTGGCTCAGCTGTGTGAGAGGAAGATCTGCAGGTCTCAAGTCATATTCATGTTCTTCAATACTCTGTTTATGTTCAGGACAGTTCATGTTCAGAAAAACCCATTGAAGTTAAAGAACTGTCATTAATGACGTTTGAGAAAATATATTTTTTGTGTAATACTTGATGCGGCCCTGCCTCACCCAAACTCTGCCTCCTGCGGCCCCCAGCTCATTTAAGTTTGAGACCCCTGCCTTAAACGCTTCACAATGTGATTCGAATCGCCTGCAGCTTCGTCTCACTGTGATTGGCTGCCGATTGCTTCTCATTTGAATAAAGTGCAGTCCTTGCTCAGCTCTCTTGTCCGTCGCTCAGCCCGATCGTAACTCTTTCCCTGAATCAGTGAAATCTCTCCGCTGTGTGCTTTTGTGTTTAGGACCCCTGTGAGGAGAAAAGACACAAGGACATTTGGTCAAAAGAGAAAACCTGCGACCGTTTCCCAAGGCTGCTGCTCATTGGCCCTCAGAAGACTGGTGAGGAGCAACAACGCCACCTGCTGGACATACTCAGAAAGTGATGCATCCAAATATTCAAATAGAATTGAATTCCTTTTATCATAAAACCAGTTTACAATACAAGTTAAATAAATTTTTTAATAAAGTTAAAAAAATCTTGTTTTTAGATTTTGTATTTCGCTTTTTTGGTCAATTTAGACCGAGAATTTAAAGAAAATGACAGCAAGACAATGTAAATATAATTTCAATCCCCTAACCTATCAATGTGGAAGTGTGTTAGCATCATGTTCGGCCGTTTAGTGAAGCTGATTGCTGTATACAACTTCAGCATCAGGTTTTCCTTCGTTTTTAATTTGTAGCTGCTGCTTGAATGGTAGCTTGTTAATTTCAAATATTAAATATCTCTATTCCCCATAATTAAAGTGATAGTTCACCCAAAACTAAAATTTGTCATAATTTCCTCATCCTTCGGTTGTTTCACACCTGTATGAGTTTCTCTCTGTTGACGACAAAATGTGATATTTTGATGCATATATTTAAAAACAGTTCTTTGACTTCTATTGTATGGAAAAGTAATACTATGCTGTTTACACTGATGTTTAGCAGATATTGTTGTTGCCATGCTACATTTTCTCCTCGTTTCTCATTCTTTGTGTTTCAGGAGCAATGGCTCTTTATTTATTCCTGGGTATGCACCCTGATCTAACCAGTAATTACCCCAGTAAAGAGACGTTTGAGGAGATTCAGTTCTTCAGCGGGCACAATTATCACCGCGGCATTGACTGGTGAGCGGCAAACGCCACACACGCTGTTCATCTGCACCCTGCTGGAGGGTTCAAAACTTTATTGATTTCTCTGTTTTCTCTCTCTCCCTCCTCCAGGTATATGGAATATTTCCCCCTCCCGTCTAACAGCAGCTCTGATTACTATTTTGAAAAAAGTGCCAGTTATTTTGACTCTGATGTCGCCCCGTCCAGAGCCGCAGCGCTGCTGCCCAGAGCTAAGATCATCACGGTCCTGAGTGATCCTGCAGACCGAGCGTTCGCCTGGTATCAGGTAAACGTACACCACCCTCACAACACATCTTTACACCACTCATTTAATCATATATCAAAGGGTTACAGTAGTAGCCAACCATTTAGCAGTGGTGTTGATTGTGAAAATGTAGTAATCACAATTAAAATGGTCCTTATTAAAATCCCATGTCGAAACGATATGGGAGCGTTCACCATAGCATTTTGACGCAGCGTCTCATTCCCGTTTAATATACGGAACCTGAGACGTTTCCTTTTAAGGGAACTCGTGCTGCGTCTCATTCCCTTTTCAGGGAACTAGGGTTACATGCAGAATCTGAGACATTCCCTTTCAAGGGAACTCGCGCTTTATCGAAACGATATGGGAGCGTTCCCATAGCATTTTGACGCAGCGTCTCATTCCCGCTTCATGGAACTAGGGTTTAATATACATAACCTGAGACGTTTCCTTTTAAGCGAACTCGTGCTGCATCTCATTCCCTTTTCAGGGAACTAGGGTTACATGCAGAATCTGAGACATTCCCTTTCAAGGGAACTCGCGCTGTGTCAAAACGATATGGGAACATTCCTATAACGTTTTGACGCAGCATCTCATTCCCTCTACAAGGAGCTAGGGTTACACACATAGAGTATTTGAAAAAATCAAGATGCCATACTTATTTCACAGTGATTATCATAGTATTTTTTTTTCAACATTTCTATGACAAACATGCTTTGTACTTTTGTCAATTTTTATTTTTAGTATTTTGTCTATAAAATGTACCAATAAACAATTGTAGTGTAACTAACAATTCATTATTATTAAATAATGAATAACTTTAAAATAAAATTGGGCTCACAGGAAAATATTACAAATTTTCTCTCTTCAGCATCAGAGAGGTCATGCTGACCCTGTGGCTCTGAAATACTCCTTCCATGATGTCATCACGGCATCCCACAATGCACCTGTGAAGCTACAGGTTCTTCAGAAGCGTTGCCTGGTTCCGGGATGGTACGCCACGCACCTCAAGCGCTGGCTCGAGCACTACCACCACAGCCAGGTCTGTGTGTGTATGAGGATGCTTGATGGCATGTTCTAAAACATGACTTTTCTTCATCATATTTCAAGCATTAAACCCTCACAGGTTCTGGTTGTGGACGGTCAGACGTTGAAAACCGATCCAGCTTCAGTCATGGAGAAGATCCAGACTTTTCTGGGTTTGGAGAACCGAGTCGACTATCACAAAGCACTGGCGTGAGTTTGAGCACCAATGTGTGTGTGTATATATTCTTGTAGTGGCACGTTATCCATATCCAGGACTTCAACTGTACATTTTATAACAAATATCAAGATTTTTTTGCAATATACTGTGTCATGCGGGATGCTCTGTTAACCTTTCTGCACTTCATTCTTGTCCTGAGGATTTTCCCACATTAGCTAAATGATATTTCACAGGTTTGACCCAAAGAAAGGCTTCTGGTGTCAACTGCTGGACGGAGGACTGACCAAGTGTTTAGGGAAGAGTAAAGGACAGAGATACCCGGACATGGACTCACAGGTACAACACACACATCTGAACACCAGCACAACATCGAGTCAAATCTATTTGTGTTATGCTTTTCACAAAGCATCTTTACAGAAAGTCATACTGTAATGTTTATAATGTTTTAACATAGAGACACAAGAGCTCTAGCTGTATTGATATTCTTATCAATGTCTCGCAGAAACTCAGGCACATGTCTGGGAGTTCAAAGGTAATTAAGAGTTTTTAATATTGGTCAGTATTGTTCTATTCAGAGATATAAATATTGGTCAGTATTGTTTTATAAGGGTTTTAAATGTTTGTTGTTGTTCTTGACCATTTTTGTTCTAATAAAATACCAATACTTACATTTTTTAAATATATATTTATTTTGTTATATTAAGAGTTTAAATCTTGTTTTTTTTCTAATAAGAAATGCAAATATTGGTCTTTTTGTTCTATTAAGAGATTTCAATGGTCACTTGAAGTCAGATGAAGTGATTCTCAAAAAAGTATTGAATGAAAATAAGATTGAATGTCACAGGTGATACTCGGGTACTAATTCATTAGAAGTCATTTAAGAAATAAAGTGTATGGTTTCAATCATGGTAGAGCTTTTGGTTGAATGTGTCGTGGAAAAGATTGGACATATCTACTGTCCAAAAAACTCAAATAACTACTGTCTAAAAAACTTTTTAAATACATGTGATACCTTGAGATACGAGACCTCGTAAGTCAAATTGCTTGTATATCAAATCATTTTTCCCATAAGCAATAACAGAAAAACATTTATCCATTCCGGCCCTCTAAAAAACTCCCTTATTAGTGCTAATAACAATGGAAAAAACATTTTTTTAATTGCTATAGAGACACATACACACAAAATTATAGTATACAGTAATACCTCGGTTTACGACTTTAATTCGTTCCAAGAGCGAGCTCGTATCCCAAAATGCTCGTACACCAAAACAATTCCCCCCATAAGAATGCATTAAAAATCAATTAATTCGTTCCACACGACCATAAATGCCCATTTTAAATATTTTTTTTTTTTTTTACCCTATTAATTACAGTTACAATTATAACCGTTAAGATCTCATATAAATACTAATTAGTAATTGACAATTAAAGTCTAAAAATACTTGACAATTTGTTGTAACTCACTTTGAGCAGCGTCTGCTGGCATGAAGGAGATGAGAGACAGAGGAGGGAGGAGGAAAACACAAAACCTGTATTCAATACGGAAGACTTGCGGGAGTGAACGAGTGAGGCGGCTTGAGCTGCTCCGAGTGCTTGAACTCCTAGCGTCGGCGTCTCTAAGCTGCTCGTATCTCAAATATATACTCGTATCTCAAAGCAAAAATCTGCCCGATGGCTTGCTCGCATCTCGAAATACTCGTATGTCAGGACGCTTGTATCTCAAGGTATTACTGTCGTGGAAATTGACATGGGCTGTTTGTGTCTCTGTCAGTCTCAGGTGTTTTTGAGGAACTACTACAGAGACGGTAATGTGGAGCTCTCCAAGCTGCTGTATAAAATGGGTCAGAATCTGCCCGGCTGGCTCCGAGAGGAACTCCTCAACATCAGCTAACAGAGTCTCTCGCGTGGCTGAGCGTCACCAAAAAAACACGGAGCAGAGCCTCTGACTGGAGTTTATTCTTTCCCAGATGAGCTTCAGTCAAAGCACCAAGAAATGAATTTTAAGAACTGACTTAAAAGCACATGAACTCACTGATTCTCAGTGTTTCTGAGCTGTTGTTGACGCTGGATCAGACTGAGCTGACAGACTTCACTTCGCAGAGACTCAGTGATTTAGTGTGTGATGTTGCAAACTTATCAACCTTTTTTTTTTATCCAACAAATTTGATACGGACGCAATACAGTCTTATAAAGAATTCAACAATCATGACAATGAACTGATATGGACTTTTTTTACATTTGTAACATTTGGTGTTTCTCTAACATGTTTCGCTCAAGTCTTTCCTTTCTTCTGTGAAACTCTGTCAAAGCTCTAGAGATGACAGAAAGATGCCTCACAATAGTGCATCTATATTCCAGGTCTTCAGAAATCATGTGATGCTTTGAGTGACAAACAGACTGAAATGTATGTTTTATTAATTCTGTGAAATATCTTCTTTTGTGTTTCGTACATGAATGACATTACTGTGAGTAAATCATTGCTTTTGATCAACTATCCCTTTAGATTTGCAGCTCTTAAGTGAAATGGTACAGAACTCTAGTTTTTATATCTTTTCTCTAATAACATGCATTTACAATGTAAACTGCCGTTTATGTGTTTAATGTCAGTGTATCCGTTTATTTTCTTATTATGATTGAAACCCCAAACTGGTGGTTTTATTATGGAGGTTTTTTCTACTCGCCCTCATGTCGTTCAAATCCCGTACGACTTCAGTGGAACACAAAAGTCACGAAAATGTATGAAGTGTGTCTTCTGAAGTGATACGGTATTTACACTGCAGTTCTTAAATCTCATTCACAGATGCACGTTCAGGTTTGAGGTCAATGAAATCAAACACCACTGGCTTTCATGTGTCTCATAACCGCCTTTATTAATTAGTTCATTTTTTTCTCCATAAAGGTCAGCTGTGTCCATGTTCACTAGAGCTGAACTTGTGCATGAAGATGAAATTCTGATGAATTCAATATTGGGTGGATGATGGTGGTAAGAATGGTATGAATCAGTGGTTTTATCACTTTTGTTACTGTTGTTGTGTTCAAAAACATATTACCACAGTTTCTGATATGGTGATAGAAATATATGCAAGTAGATTGAAGTGTTTTTACTACATGTTTCGCAAATGAATCCTCATGGTTTCTTCTTTGTTTGATGTCTGACCCGGTCAAACAAATGCAGATTAGAACTGAGCAAAATAAACCACACTGCTACTAATGGTGTGTGTGTGTGTGTGTGTGTGTGTGTGTGTGTGTGAGCTAGAGATATCTTCAGGTGTCATGCAGTTGCTATGGTTACACATTTCAAAGTCTCCTAAATGTGTTTCGTGAGTTTAATTACATGCATATTGTCTTTTGGTTAAAAAAAACTCTATAGAGAGTTTCTCTTATAAGAGTTATTTCCAACGAAGCGAATTTCTTGAAACCTTCAGTTAAGGCCTGGGACTTTATTTGTTGGTTTTTAACACTAGAACGCTTCTTTATGTTGCATGAAGCATCATTACTGTATAAAAGTGCTGTAGTACATGTGATAAAACACACAGTGGCAGCAGAAGCTTTTGCTATTGAAATGGTTTGAGTTTGAAGTGAAACCGTCGGAAAGAACAACACGATTCCCTGCTGGAAAACTTGATTCAAATTTTAAATCCCGTTCACATCAAGTACGATAGTTATAAAATATTATTAATCATTAAATCCATACCACAAGTTACTAAAATGGTTAGTTCCAGTCCTTGATTCTAATTGGACAAAAGCTGTGCTTTATTCGCTATAAAACACTGCTATGTGTTTAGCAACATATGTTTGTTCACATTGACATTCACTGTTTGATGTAAGGTATTGTGTGTGAGAGCGAGTTTATTACCTGCATTTATGTACAACATTTCTGCATTTGCCAGACGCTTTTATCCAAAGCGATTTGCATTGCATTCAAGAAACACATTGACATTTTAATCAGTTCTTGCTTTCACTGGGAATCGAACCCATGACCTTGGCGTTGCACATGTTCCATCAGGTCTGTCATAATTAAAATACATTAAAATACCTGCTGCAATATTTTCTCCTATTAACAGTTCAGGGCTTTTCGCTAGTCAAAGCATTTGTCAGTTGCGTCTTGTTCCGTGTTTACAACAAGTTTCAGGTCTTTAAATATAAAGTTTGCTTCTGACTGACTCACTCATAAACACGACCTTTGCCGTCATCTAATGGTGTAATAATGTACTTACATTGTTGTTTACGGTCAGGGACTATTTTTCCAGTGCAAGGATGGCATTTAGTGTTGTTTTGTTCCTTTTTTATGAAAATGCTTTAAAGAGCGCTTCGTCTGGACAGCAAAACATCGGAGAAACGTCTTTAAGATGTCATTTTAAATCTTAAATATCCGAAAGACATTTTCTAAAAGTCTATTTAACGGCATACAGGATTAATTTTAGAGACATTATTGTAGATGAGCAAATACTCAAATGACCCCCCCCCCACATGCACCTCCTGAATGTGTTTTTATTGAAGCTTGTGTTAAATGAAAATCTTTATCGCTCCATCATCATGACTGAAATTCAACCAAATGTGTCAAACTTGCACTTCCACACATTAATCTAAAATATGAACAAAAACAAAACCTCTAAACATCTCAAATTAAACCATTAATCTGATCCTAGACGAGATTTTGTCAAGTCAACACAAATATTGAATGCTGGCTTGACGGGCTTTTAAGAATAGTTTTTAAGAAGTTAAAGTTTGAAGGACATTCGGCTCTTATGTGTGATCTGAATTTTTGAGCAGAAGAGAGGTTGAGTGGAGCTGAGCAGAAGATTGAAGGACAGGCAGGAAAATAAATGTCAAGCAACTTTAGATGTTTTATTAGAAGTGTGTATGACCAGAGGGGAAATATTTTGTTCCTGGTCTCTCGTAGTCTCTGGAAACATCAACTAAAAATCTCAACCCTGTAATGCCTACGATGTCATATTTGATGCATAATTTCTAAAGCCTCTAATGCCCGTCACGCACTGTATGATTTAGGGCTGTCCCAGATGAGTGATTTCTGTGGACAGTGAGAAAGGTTCAGAGATGTTCTTGCCACCAAACATCGCCTGCGATCAGTTTCTGTCAGAGATTTTGCATGATCATCTCACAGTCGGTTTGCTGCTGCGGCCTACAAACTACACTGTCAACTAAAAAATTGAGGTAATCAGTTAAATAAAACATTTTAAGGTAAGAAATTCAAGGATTTAAGCATTTTTATTGCCATTCCATAAACAAGTACATGAAGGAAAAAAGGTTATAAAGATCCTAGTCCAAACTACAAGATAAAACATTCAAATCTGAGGTGCGGCATTAATAAATAGCATAATAAGCATGAGTGAACAATACAAGAATAAGTATTAAGAAGTAGTCATCTTATTGCACATAAAAAAGTCTATAATAGTAGCCTACTGTTATTTCAAATGCATTCAAACTGTATTACGCATGTAAGTATCTATGCTGTTGTGCGCAAAGTAGAAGAATTTGTAAGTCGAACAGCCTTTGGGAAAAAAGCTGTTCCTGAGCCTATTTGTTTTTGCCCAGATGGAGTGTAACCTTCTTCCTGAGCCAAGATGGGAAGAGTCCTTGATAACACTGGACGCCCTGTCCCTGCGTCTGCTACTGTAAATGTCCTCAATTGTTGTAAAACTGCTGCCAGTAATCTTCTGCGCTGATTTCACAGAGCCCTCGTCTGCGGCAGAGCCGTTTCCAAGCCACACAATGACTCCTGATGAGAGGATCTTCTCCACCGCACACCTAGAGACGGATGTAAGGACTGTAGTGCCAACACCAGCTTCTTTATTATGCTCATGGCATTAGTTTGCCAAGTTAGGTCATGGTCGATGTAGATCGTACAGTGTTTGCCCCTTTCCTTTTTTATTCTTTTTTGCATGTTTGTCACACTGACATGTTTCAGATCATCAAACACATTTAAATATTAGTCAAAGATAACACAAAATGCAGTTTTAAATGAAGGTTGTAATTATTGAGGGAAAACAAAATTCGTTTCAACATGTCCCTGTGTGAAAAAGTGTTTGTCCCACCTGTTAAAACATAACAGGCTTAACTAGCCACACTCAGGCCTGATTACTGCCACATCTGTTCTCAATCCAAAAAATCACTTAAATAGGACCTGCCTGACCAAGTGAAGCAGACCAAAAGATCTTCAAATTCTAGATATCATGCCGAGATCCAAAGAAGGAAAGTAATTGAGATCTGTCAGTCTGGAAAAGGTTATAAAGCCATTTCTAAAACTTTGGTATTCCAGCGAATCACAGTGAGAGCCATTATCCACAAATGGTGAAAACATGGAACTGTGGTGAACCTTCCCAGGAGTGGCCGGAAGATCAAAATTACCCCAAGAGAGCAGCGACGATCATCCAAGAGTCACAAAAGACCCACAACAACATCCAAAAAACTGCAGGCCTCATCTTCCTCAGTGAAGGTCAGAGTTCATGAATCCTCCATAAGGAAGAGACGGGGCTTGCATGACAAAGTTTCAAGACGAAAATCACTGCTGAGCAAAAAAAACATTAAGACATTAAGTCTAATTTTTGCCAGAAAACATCTTAAAGATCCCCAAGACTTTTGGGAAAATACTCTCAAAAAAGTAGAACTTTTTGGAAGGTGTGTGTCCTAATATATCTGCTGTAAAGGTAACACCACATTTCAGAAAAATAAATAAAATACCATGATCAAAACTACTGAAAAACCTTTTGCACCCAATCTATACATGCCTGATTGTGTGCTTGATAGTTTTTTATAGTTTATACTATCAAGCACACTCTCGCACATCTGATTGTTTACTTAATTCTCATGTCTTTTTGCTGTGCAATCTTTAGATTTTATATTATGTAATATTTCAAGATGAATATTTACTGAAGCAACTTGAGTTTGCTTGAATAACCATACATTATATTTTAGAAAAGCATGTTAAAATGTGAGTATTAAATATGATTGATCTGGGTTTTATGCAAGGTTATTTTGCTAAGCTCTCAATATAATTGTATTACATTGCATTATGTTTTAAACCTACAGCACTTTGATCATAAAACTAAGCATTTAAATATCATCTTACTAAGAGATATTATTGGAAGATGTAGAATGACGACTAATATTTATAATAATAATAATAATAATCCATTTTATTTTAGGCGCCTTTCATAACACCCAAGGTCACCATACATTAACAAGAAACAACAACAATATTAAAAAATAACAGTAAACAACAACGACAGTAAACCAATTAATAAGTAGAAAGAAAAGCAAACACAGACATGACCACTGTAAGAATAACAAAAAAACAAAGTGCTAGACTTGAGGAAAAACAGTAATCATGACAGATGAGCTATTCTAAATAAATGCGTCTTAAGTTTGACTTTAAATTGTGATAGTGAGTCTGAATCACGGATGTTAACTGGGAGAGAATTCCAGAGGCGTGGAGAAGCACGGCTAAAGGCCCTATGGCCCATGGTGGTTAGACAAGCAGAGGGTGTGTGGAGGAGGCCCAAGGAAGAAGAGCGGAGGGTGCAAGAAGGAATATAGGGCTGTAAGAGATCCGAAAGGTAAGGTGGAGAGAGGTTATGAAGAGATTTGTAAGTGAGGAGAAGAATTTTGAAATCAATCCGAAATTTGATAGGAAGCCAATGTAGCTGTTGAAGCGATGGGGTAATATGTTGTATAGATGGAGTCCGGGTTATGATACGAGCAGCAGAATTCTGAATCAGTTGGAGTTTATGAAGAGATTTGTGTGATAAGCCAATTAAGAGAGTATATGAGCCATAAAAGCCTGATGTATCAAATATGATACTTTACAATAAAACACATGCAAACTTTTTTTTCTTCTATTTTGTCTGAAGGTTCAATAAATGTTATTTTACACATATCCTTTCTCTTCCTCCTTGTCAGTAAACTAATGTGTTGCCAGGCAACCAGGCTGGTGTTGGGTTGCTAACGGAGGGTCTTGGTATTGTTCCCGAAACGCTCCCCTTCCCCCTGGAGCAGGAGTCTGAAACACTCGTCTCCAGCGGGAGGGAGGAGACAGGCTTTACTTACGGGAACCAATAAAGAACACATTCCTACAGACCATCCAGAAGGAATGTGTACAGGATTCCGATTGGAATTTGTTGAAATTTGGATGCAAATGGGATCACAAAATGAAATCTGTAAGAATCAGAAAAGATCCTGATGAAATTTTGAGGTTGAAATCCTCATGGTGCTCAAGTTAAAATCACTTAAACATTTTGTAAAAGTTAAAATCGATTTTAAAAAGTTTAACTACTTTTAACTTGAGCACTGGATGCAAACTTCAGCACAGAACGTACTTTTTTCTACGTAAAAAAGCCCCTCAGTCTTTTAAAAGTTGAACTTTTTTTTTTTTAACTTGAGTGCCACGCTTTTGGCACAGCATGTCGTTTACGAGACGGTGCAAGAGACACGAGTGCAACGGTCATACACGTCCATCTAGAGTGTGTTTACATGGACAAACGTGTTCTGTGTGAACGGCTTGGCTCCTTAATGTTGGATAATTCATAATTTCTGAAAGCTGTAAAGCAGCTCTATGGAAGATAATAGTGTCACTACTCGGCTCAGTTCGGATCAGTGTTGGTAAGTGGTGGCGTTTGTAAAAATTTCATACAACTCAGATGTTTCTCCTGAGAAAAATACAATTATTTGCAATTAAAATTTAGTGATCTAAATTGGAACGCAACTCCTCTAAATAAATGTACAGGTCTAGACTCATACTGAATTGTAACTAGTGATTCATTTCAGTCCATTTTTGCAGCGATGCCATAGAAGAACCATTTTTGGTTCCCCAAATAAGTTTCCGTGAACAGTTCTTATTGGGAAGAACATTTGAATAATCCAAATAACCTTTTACCACTATAAATGTTCTTCATGGAACCACCGATTCCAATAATAAACCTTTACATTTAAAAGCGTACGAGAACCAATGACACTTAAACTTCTGTCTCGTTTTCTGAACAGTGAGATTGTCCCAAGTGCTTTGTCAGAGGTGTGAGGTAGTCAAATGCTCTGTTCTGAGGTGTGTGTGTGTGTGTGTGGGGTGGGGTGGGGTGGGGGTTTCTCCAGACCCCTCTCTTTCTCGTTTCCTTGGTCACCCTGATGGACACACACACACTTTTGCAATGGCGGCCTCAGAGACGTGCAGCTCTGTGTCCGAGTCTCCTGAACCAGAGCCCTGCGACGCACTGGACCAGGATCAAAACCAGAACAAGGAGGAGGACGATGAGGATGAGGAAGATGAAGGATCTGACCTTCAGAATCAGGAACCTTTGGATCCAGAGTGTGTAGAGGAAAGATTCCGGATCGACCGGAAGAAGCTGGAGCTCATGCTGTACGGTGTGTGTTTGTTCGAAAACATTAATCTTTCATAGTTTTCTTCTGTAGAAGCGTTCCAGAAGCTTCATTAATCTGACTGGTTTTTCTATGCAAACTCGTTTAGAAACCGAGCTGTTATGATTTCCAACTAAATGTGTGTGTGTGTGTGTGTGTGTGTGAGAGAGAGAGATGTGATTGTCAGTGAGCTTCAGATGGATGTGGCTCTGCTGTGATGAACAGGTTTAATGGTCTGTTATCATAAGCCGTCCAGGAAGATTCTGGAGTTGAGTCGAGTTAACAGCCTGCGATTCATCAACACGAGCTCCGGTTGACATTCAAATCCCTCAGAGATGAGAGCGAGTGACAGATTGAGTCGAGGAGAGCGCAGTGAAAGAGTGGATCTGGTGCTGATGCTCCTCCATAAATATCCGGGTTAAAATATTAAAGTTTTCTGCAGAATAGCTCGTTGTCATGACACCGGGGTTTTGAAGGTGGTTGCCAGGGTGTTGCTATGTTCTGAGTGCTTAGACGGTTCATTTACAACTTTATGTACTAAAATGATTAACACCAAAACAACGGAGCTCTCTGATCAGTTTCAAGTTTTAACTACGAATTTTAAGGATTAAATTAAACTAAGTTAATTCTGGATCTAATTGATTCTAAGAGTCTTTCTGTGATCTTCTGGCCTGTAGATATGGCTCAGGTTGTTTTTTCCCTCCAGCTGTTTTCTGGTCCTGCAAGTGAAAAGGCATCAGCGCAATAATCTCCTCAACAGCACATCTGATTTGAGGAATCATCACTGTCTGGAGCACAAACGCTGCACTTACACACTCTACTTTAATATGGATTCTTGCTTTAATCTTTAGTTGGGTGTGTTTGCTTCTTTCACAGGGAGGTGAATTGGTTTTGTGTCAGCATCATTTGCTCTAGCATAGCTTTGCTGTTTGACTCCGTTTCTCAGAAGCAACTTTGTGGTGTTTTTCTGTTACACACACACACACACACACACACTGGTTGTTCAGTCATTCTTGGTTGCAGAGCTGTGTAACCCATGGTGATGAGGAGTGGCGAATGAAAGGAGGGATGTTCTGCCTAACCCTGTAAATGTCACTCTGGGGCAAATGTGGTTAACTTTACTACGCTTACACACACACACACACACACACACACACACAGAGAGAGAGAGAGAGGCTTTAGAGGTTTAAATTCCTTTTAATACTTAAGGTGTTTGAATTATGTAGTTTCTTTTGGAGAACTATCACCTGGTGTTAGTTCACAGTTTTAACAATCCAAAACATCCATGCATGACTAATTAATTATTACGAAATAAAACTTAGCGTTAATTAAATGTATTTATTAATAAATAAATTAAATAAACATTACTATTAAAAAATGTATGTATTTTTTATCAATAAAATAATCATAATTAAAAAAAAAATTTTTTAAATAAAGCTAACTTTTAATTATCGTTTACCTTCTAATATTTAATAAATTTTAGATTTAGTATGTCTTTTTTATTGATGAATTAAATAACTTACTATTAAAATTTATTTATTAACAATAAAATAATTAACTGTAATAATGAAATGTATGTATTTACGATTAATAAATGAAATAAAACATACTATTAAGATTTATTAATTTATTAGTAATAAATTAAATAAATACTATTAATAATAAATTCAAACTTACTATAAAATTGACTTTGTTTTATTGATCAATTAAATAAAACTATTAATTAAATGTATTTATTTATTATTATTTCAATAACTTCTAAATGATTGGTAAACCATAAAGTGGAAATATAAAAATGTAATAATGAAATACAAATTTAAAGAATTATCAGGGACACAAAGTTTTAACAATCCAAAAACACACACAGTGACATTTATATATGTATTTGTTTGTGTCACTAACGTTTGCATTATTAATAAAGCATTTAAAGTATTGTATATTGTTTAAATATAACTTGAAATAGTCAATATGGCATGAGCATGCAAAATATGCATTACAAATGTAATATTTAATTTCTGGTTTTGTATGAAGTAGATATATTTATTATATTATTCAAACAGTTGAAATATCTTTGATCAAATATGACATATATGTCTTAACTCCCGCAGAAGGTTCTGGGCTGTCAGGCGAGGAGTTCTTCGACAAGGTAAGAGCTCAAATCATGCATCTAATATTAATTCATCTTTAATCATTGCCTGATGGAGCACATTCTCATCTGTGTGAAGAAGCTCTGTGCTGTTCAGATGTTTAGTATGAAGATCACATGCAGTTTCCTGAAAGAAAAAAGTCACTCAAGTTATTTTGTTCCAAAGACACAGAACAGATTGAGGCGTTATGAAGGAAAAACAAGGAGCTTTTGAGATGCTAATGAGCCATTGTCTCTGTTGAATGGAGGATCTGAAGATGCAAATTGAATGTTTTTTTGTGAAAGCTGAGTTTCTCTTCCTTACATACTCATTGTTTCAGGTGATGAGAGAAACACAGACACAGGTGAAATGGCCGTCCAAGCTGAAGATCGGTGCGAAATCAAAGAAAGGTGAGAGATGTCGCACCAGTTACTGACCCTCATGTTGATGCAAACATCAGAAGAGATGTTTAACTTACGGTTCGAGCTGCTGTTTTATAACCAAAAGGTTCAAAAGCGCCATAAAAGTGCAGTTAAAGTTGTAAATAGAACAATTGTTGATTGTTGTTTTAAAAGAAAATGCAGGTGCGAATGTTTAATTCATTCTGTTACTTGCCCTTTCTTTATAATTATTGGGGAAATTCACTAGATGTTTCTGAGTGAAAGTTTCAAAGTAAATCCTACACTCATTTTTGCTTTAGTCTGTTATAAAAAGTAGTCAAAGTGTGTCGGATCAAATTCCCGTCTAAAGTACTGTGGTCAAGGATGAAAAATAATACGCGTAAATAAAAAATTAAGTGCATTAAAAAAAGGCACTTTAAACGCATTTAAAACGATGCTGTGCACAAAATTTAAACTAGTTTGTTTGTTCTTAAATATTATGTTTTCCTTGCTTTTATTCTTTTATTAGTGTTTTGTGTTCTTTTCCATTTATTTTTGGCACGCTTGTGCTCTTTTCCCCTTTGCTCTCATTTCTGTTCTGCGCTTACATTTCAAAAAGTTGCACTTCGAGTTTCATGTAAATTAGAGCGGGTTTAAGCATCACCATTGGTCCACTGGTCTAGATTGACAGCTCCTTCTAGCCAATCAGTGGAAGAGGAGATTTGACGTCATTCCGGTGCAACGCACGACTTCTGTGATTAAATCATAAATTTACATTTCTGCATATGGCAGACGCTTTTATCCAAAGCAACTTACATTCTACTCAAATAAAAGCAAGGAAAACATAATATTTAAGAACACACAAACAAGTTTAAGTTTTGCTCACAGCATCGTTTTTAATGCATTTAAAGTTTTGATTCATGCTTGTTATTTTTTTAAATGCACTTAATTTTTTTTATTTACGCTTATTATTTTTCATCCCTGACCACAGTACTTTAGGTGGGAATTTGATCCCATAAGTTAGATTCATTTTCTATGCGTTTGGTTGCATGCAATTGGCATCACTGACCTCTGACCTGGATGTGGGGAGTGAAAAGCGATGTTTTCATCCACCTATTTTTATGTGCATTTTGGGATGTTGTATAAAATACACTCTGGAAACGCCAATATGTGTATGAATTCTAAAAATGCACATAAAAAGTTTAGCACTCAATTGAGGGGTATCCATTTTTATCTGTTAAGAAGACATAAACTGCGATGGAAGCACATTTACGGAATAAATCCCAGCGGATCAGTTTCACCGCACAGCATCTCAAATGTTGGTTTGCTCGTTCTGAAATGCCAGTGTCAGAATGATTTGATTCTCTCCCAGAAGCGTCTCACAAGAGAACATGCCGGCGTTTATTGTGTTTCATCTCCGGTCTGAGGTGCAAGTCATTTATAATGGAGGGAAACAGAGTCACAATGGCTTCCTTGATTGCAGCGACTTCCATTTTTATTCAATATTTTGCGGCGGTTTCAAAGGAAGTGACGACTTTGTTCTCTTGAACACGTGGGATGGAAACGCTGCATCATTTGCAAATGTTTTAAGTTAAATTCATGACTTTAGATGGAAATCTAATGAGTAATAACAGAATTAATACTTTTGGGTGAACCATCTTTTTAAAGCCAATGTGTAGTGAAAATTAAATGAATATCTGTATAATAACATGCACTGTTGAATCACGCACAATAAAATCAAAGGAAACGTCAATGTTGTTTTTATAACTTTTCATTACTTGTTAAATGATTTTTCTTTGTTGTTGACAGAAATCAAAGCCACAGTTTATGATCCGATCAAAACCCAAAACATCTCCATCCAATCTTTCACTGAAGTTTAGAAGTTTAGAAGTTTAGAAGTTTGTGGCATTATAGAAGTTAAATGCACTGTGATGGTTTCTGTTTCTGTCTAGATCCTCATGTTAAAGTGGAGGGGAACAGAGCAAGTGTTCTGGAGGCCAAACGGATGATTTTGGAGCTTCTTGAGACTAAGGTGAGAATCGATTTTCTCTCAAAAAAGAAAATCATCATTTGATCCCCCTCAGGTTGTTCTAAACCTGCATGAATTTCTGTATTCTGCTGAACACAAAAGAAGATATTTGATGGGCTCCATTGACTTCCATTGTATTTTTTTGTCTCCGTCAATGGGTTACATCAGATTCTTCAAAATATCTTCTTTTGGGTGAGCTCTCTCTTTACGCTGCGTGTTTATCTGTCCTGTGGAGATCTCACACCTACACTCCTGTACACAGGTGGATAAAGTCACGCTGAAGATGGACGTCACGCACACGGAGCACTCGCATGTGATCGGGAAAGGGGGCGGGAACATTAAGAAGGTCATGGAGGACACTTCCTGTCACATTCACTTCCCCGATTCCAACCGGAACAACGGCGCAGGAGAAAAGAGCAATCAGGTGCTCAGATGTGAAACCACAGAATGTCTTCTCCTCGTTGTAATAGTGAACTGGTGGAAATGTTCTAGTTTTTTGACATGCCTGCAGGTGTCAATCGCCGGGCCGGTTCAGGGGGTGGAGTCTGCGCGGAGACGGATCCGGGTCAGTAAACATTCACTTTTAAACTCGCATTTAGATTTGTATGTGTTTTTATTTCTCATATTTCAGCCACACTAAAATTTTTTTTTAAAATTTATTTAAAAATTTTCAAAAAAAAGTTAACTGTTACTTGTATTGTAACATTAATATTACAATAAGACACATATATATTTTATATTCAATATAATAATAACATTATAAACCATTTATATTGAAACGTATAAAAATATTAAATTATAAACAGCGTTTATTATTGATACATTGTTATAGCTGCTTTTTTTGTATTTTGTTTTCATTTAAATTTTCTTTATGTTTGTGTTTTTGCCTTTTTTTTTTTTTTTTTTAGTTTTTATTAAATGTCTTAGTTTTAATCATTTTTAGTTTTGGTTTTTTGAGTATTTCAACGAACTAAAAATTAAAGTCAGAAATGTTGCTTTGGTGATTAGCTGAAATTATTTGAAAAATATTGTTATTTCAAATCATTTTTAGTTAACAATAATAATCCAGTAATACATTACAAAATATAACAATAATGAAAATCATTGTACTATTTATTATTCTACCTTTAATTTTTTATGTTGATTTAAAAATATTATACTACAGTAATGAAAATCTATTGTGATAGTGATAATATTTATTATATTTGAATATGTGACTTAATAATAATTAAATAGAAAGATGTGTTTTTATGAAAGTGTGTGCAAGTCAATTTGGTGTGATTGGCGTATGTTTGTGACCTGCAGGACCTGCAGCCCCTCGTGCTGACCTTTGACCTCCCTGTGACCCTTGTGGGCGGTGTGGTGGCCGATACGGGGTCGCCGGTGATCCAGCACGTGGCTCAGGCGTTTGGAGTGAGCGTGAGCTTCAGAACGCAGCCCAAACTCTTCTGCAGCACCTGCAGCGTGAGAGGAGTGCAGAGAAACACCTCTGCCGTCAAGGTCTGAAAAAAAGCAAAAGACAAAAGCTTCATCTCAGCCAGTGTGAATGATGCGAGTTCAAAAATATCAGTGACAACTTTCAAATATTAACACATTTTTTTCACAAAATAAGAATGCATATTTTTTTTCAAAGTATATATGCATGTGTACGGAGCCCCCAAAAGCACATGGTGAAGAAAAAGACTTTTGTGTTCATTCAAGAAATGTTGTGTTCACAACAAACTCAAAGATTCTCGGGGAGCAAAAGCATTAAAATATCATTTTTGCTCCCATCTCAAAATTGTTCCATTACTACAGTGTGTGTATATATATATATATACAATTATTCTTTTATCCAAAGCGACTTACAATTTGAGGAATACAGAAAGCGATTCATCCTGAAGATGCAAAAGTACATAAGAGTGCTCACAATACAAAGTTTCAAACAATACTCACACACACATATATATATATATATAAATATATAAATACACACACACACACACACACACACTGTCACGGTCTTGTCTCGCGTTGTTCCCTTCCAGGTCCCTTGATGTATCTTCCAGGTCCTGCACGCTCCCACACAGACGTCTAATCACTCCCTAAAGTCTCGTCAGCTGTTTCCCATCTGCCCCGTGTGTATTTATACCCTCCTGTGTTCCCTTGTCTTTGTCAGATGTTAACGTTATGTTGAATGTTGTCTCCGTGTGTGTGGACTGTTTAGTGCCATTTCTGTTTGCTTAAAGTGTTTTCCCGTTGCTGAATAGAGTTTTGATTCTGGAACCTGCTCCTCCTCGTCAGTCTCCGCATCGCATACTTACGTAACACACACACACACACACACACATAGGAATCTTGTCTTCATGGCAGTTTTACAGGCGATTAAAAGATTACGCAGGACTTCTTCAAAAATAAACATCATATTTTGTGAGAAAAACAGGCCCTATATTTGTCATCAGTAAGAAACAAACATTGGATTGCATTCATCAAATATGTTGCCGGGCGGTGTAATTATCCCTTGACCTTTGACCTCCGCAGAAGGCGACCTGTGTCCTCATGGAGTTGCTGCTGGGCTCGGGGTTGAGCGGCGTGATGGTCAACACACAGCTGGACGTCACCTCACAGCAACACTTGTTCCTGTTGGGTCAAAACGGAGCGAACTTCCTCACCGTGATGCATCAGACACACACGCAGATCATCCTGCCCGACCTCAGCGCTCCGCAACACACACCCTCGCTCCTCATCCAGGGCACGGCCCACGGAGTGTGTCTCGCTCGCCAGCAGCTCATGGTACAAAGAAGTTGATTTAAGTATACTGTGCACATGGGAATTGACTTCATATCTGCTTAATGTGCAGTTCAAGTTATTTTGGGTGTGAAAAATCACACCTAAACTGTAAAATAGTAGTATACTTAAAGTGCAAAACTATATAAATATAAATAGCAAACTATAAGAATGATGTTAAGTTCACTTAAAGAAAACTTCCAAGCATACTTGCAGTAGTTCAGTGACGGTAAACTTCACTGTTTACTTTAATCAACTTGTAATATAGTTGCAGAACAAACTAAAATCTTAGTCTCAATGTTTACTTAATTAAATTAAACTGAAGTATACAGATTTTTTGTATGTTTTTTGTATTATTTTAATATCTTTAATATGATATTATATTTGAGCATTTTCCAGTTTCATTTTAACTTTAGTTGAAGCTTGAGTAATTTAGCTGGTTTTTGTCACTTTTACTGAATTGAAAGATGTATAGTTTATATATTTATATTTATATAGAAGATGTATAGTTTATATGAATGCAAATTAAACTAAATGACTATTAGAAATGTTGCATTGGCAATTAAATTAAATACAATGTATTAAATGTTTATTTTTATTTAATTATAAAAATATTTTTTTTATCTCAGTTAATATTTCTTTTTTTAATTGATAAATGTCTTGATAAATTGATTTAGTCTTACTCTTATAACCCTGGAGAGATAAATATGACAAAAAAAGCGCGTTTTTAATTCAATGAATGCATAATGTTCTCTTTTAGGGTTAATTAAAAAATCAAATAAACTTTAACTGGAATAAAATACAGAAATACTTACAATGTTTTTTCTATTTTGTTGTACATTTATAAATTGTTGTTGTACGAAAATGACGAAAACTAAACCTGAAATAAAATAATAAAATCTAAATAAGCACAATTTAGATTTTTTGATTTTTTCACAATTTATATTAATTTTTAAACACAACAAAATTACAAAATATTCAACTCAAAATATGAATAAATGCTACTTTAGTATATTAATGATGCTTAAATAACACTGGATCAGTCTGTACTCAATATAACTAATTGGCATTTCATTCATCGATTTTATTCGTTTTCAAACAACAGTAGACCGAACGAAATCACTTCAGTGTGAAAGTGTTCATGACATTCATTCATTTGAGTGTGTCATTGCATTAGGAAAAATCAGAGAAAGCTTCATTTATTGTGAAAATACACTGAAACAACGGATTGCATCATGCATGATATAATAAACCCTAACATATTTATGAGGTTTGTCTTCTCTGGGCCGTCCTGCTCGTGTCTGACCGTGTCTGTTCTCATGCAGGACTGTCTACCAGTCTGTCTGATGTTTGATTTGAAGGATGAAGGAGATTCTGACCCTCGGAAACTCGCTCAGATGATGCAGAACCTGGGCGTATTTATCAGCGTCAAACCGAAGGTCAAGCAGACGGCGAAGGTACAGCACAGCACCCACAATGCACCTGTCGCAAAAAGGGATGCATACAAATGTGAAATTCATGTACTTCTACTAGAGACTAAAACTATGGGTACATACTTTGGAGTCGTGATACTGCCGGCATCTTAAACCACTAAATTTATTATCTTAAAATGTATTATTTGACCACACTGCTCCTGTCCATAAAGCAAGGGGTTGTGGGTAATATTAGACCAGAAGCCACACAAAAATACACCATTCACAGCTGGCTTGTACTGTTTTCAATGGACTCTCCTGTGCTTTAAACACAGTGTTGAATAGAACGGCGGAAGAGTGGATAGTGGCTAGAGTTAGTTGTTAATTCACCCAAAAATGAAAATTGGGTCATCATTTACTCATCCTCAAGTTGTTCCAAACCTGTATGAATTTCTTTCTTCTGTTGAACACAAAAGAAGATATTTTGAAGATTATGGGTAACCAAACAGTTGTTGGACTCCATTGACTTTCTTAGTGTTTTTTTTTCTCAGACTGTACAGAAATCAATGGCCTACAACTGTTTGGTTACCCACAATCTTCAAAATGTTTTCTTTTGTGAGAAGAAATCCATACAGATTTGGAGCAACATGAGTGAGAAAATGATGACAGGATTTTTGTTTTTTTTGGGTGAACTTTCCCTTTAAATAGCCTTACTGACCTTCAAATTCAAAGGGGATTATGATCACCTCATAATCAAATAAAAAAATGTAATATGTATATAAAATAAAATATTCTTTACTCATAGAAAATAAAGTTTATTTTAGGACAGTTTTTGCAGTGTTATGATCATTTAATTATTTTTTATTGAAATAATATGATAATTATATTTTATATAATATAAAAAACTGTACACACATTATATTATAGCATTTTATTAATATAATTTTATTTTCAAAAGAGGGGGGGGGGGTTAGATCATGTTAAAATTTCAGTACTGATTTAAAAGTATTATGCTTAACTTTTTACAACAGTTAGCATTTAATATTGTTTGTCAGAGGTGAGATAATGAATCTTTCAGCTGGTTTTCATTTTTGCTCATCAATATATAACCTTGGCCAAATGTTTTGAGAGTAACACAAATATTAACTTTCACAAGGTCTGCTTTTTAAGTGTTTTTAGATCTTTTTGTCAGTTGGTACGATGGTCTACTGAACGATAATTACAAGCATTTCATCAGTGTCAAAAGCTTACATTAAATTCATGCAAAGAGTCGGCGTTGACCCTTCTTCCTCAAGACCTCTGCAATTCGCACCAACATGCTGTCAATCAACTTGCATTATCAATATTTGATGTTTGTCAGAATGTGTGGGGTTTTGTTTGTCCACTCACCTCTAGAGGATTGACCACAAGTTCCCAATGAGTTTAAGGTCCGGGGAGTTTCCTTGACATGGACCCAAAATTTCAATGCTTTGTTCCTTAAAGACACTTATTATCATGTTCCTTGAGACACAGTTATCATGTTTCCCTGGAAGAAAGGTGCTCAATCATGCTGGAGAATGCATTGCTCATCCCAAACTTGGATGGTTGGGAGAAGTTGCTTTCAGAGGTGGTTTTTGTACCATTCTTAATTCATGACTGTGTTCTTTGGCAAAATTGTGAGTGAGCCTCTCTCTTGGTTGAGAAGCAGCTCCACACATGAGAAGTATCAGGAAGCTGTACGGTTGAAATGACACAGGATTTGTGTTTTTTCTGGATGCCCCAACAATCGAAAAAAGGATTCATTAGAGAAAATGACTTTACCTCAGTCCAATCCCCATACTTGTTTATTTAATGTTTTTATTCAACCCATATTTTACCAGGAATAATCCCATTGAGATTAAAAAAAATCTCTTCTACCAGGGAGAAAGCACACAAAATTTCACACATAAAATATTACAAGACAAACATTAAAGGAAAACAACAACAACAACAAAATCCTGTCCAGCAGTCAAAAACTAACAAAGTATAGACATGTTAAGTAAACAGGAACATGATTCTTACACGACACCAAAAGGTTTCTAAAAATAATTAAAGATGGTAGCTTGTCTAGCATCAAAATACTCTGCATTTCATTCATAGCGCATAACTGGAAAAGGCTCGGAGTATGATCTAGGCACAGTTAAAAGTAATTTAAAGGACGATCTAGTTTTATAACTACTACTACTACTATAACTCTCCTCTCTCTCTGACTCTCACACAGTGCAGACGTGTCTCTATCTGTTCCCGTCCTGCTCTAGCGCTCTGGTATTCTTGTCTCTTTTCTGACCTGCTGCTTGCTGGACTCCTGAAAATATACTGAAATGGAATTGATTAACTGGTCAATCAGCACGATCGATAATATTTTTTCACAAAGGAAGGTTGGTCCGGGAGGACCAATATGCCCAGATGGGACGTTTGCTTCGGGGTACGTGATGGACTCATATAACAAATGGCAAGTCCTGTGCCTGGAAGCGCTGTCTGTGGAAGATGCGGAAGATCTATATGTGATTGGATTATTGATGGCGGGGATCCTATTCTTTGGCTTTGGGATTGCCCTGATCCATCGAAAGATTGGTAAGAAAGCTGCAAGCAAATTCACCCAGCCGCTGTCTGTGGAAATTAAGGACCGTGTCGGTGCTGTGGGTAACCGTTCGAAGGAACTAGATCGGAGAGTGATACAGTTTGAGGAGCTGAGCCATAACATCGCAGTCCGGACTGCAGACACGCAGGGAAGAATGGACTCCATTGGTGGTCAGGTCGGTGAACTTTTACGAACAGTAACCGGTCTGGCCGTGAGGCTAGATGAAATGTCTAAGGAACTGCATCGATCGGTCGTGAGTGAGTGCTGAGGACCAGAACTGATTGATTGATTATGATCCGGACAAATTTCCGAAGATCAAAAATTGTATTTTCCTGACTTTGTCCCTATCTCTCATTTGGGAATCCAGCCTGTTTCAGCCAGTCTACTATCTCCTGTGCACTGTTATCTCCCTTCAAGGACAAAAACATATAAACTGAGCTAGTCAACATCTGCAGCTTTGGCTACATCCACACATTCTCATACTCTCAGATACACTATACAACCCCGCCCCCATCCAACTGTCTGCCTGTCCTGTCCTCATCTATCTCCTCCTCCCAATCCATTCAAAAAATTCCATCATGCGAACCGCATGTACCGTGTATTTCATGTCTGTGCAATGTAACGCTTGCTAAACTGCATTCTTGTATTCTTGAGAAGAGATGGCGCCGCAAATGGCTGCCTAGGTGTTAAGCTCTTCAGGGATTGTTTTTGTTTGTTTGTTCATGTTGTGTTGTAAATGTGCACTGGAAGCCTAAGCACCAAAACAAATTCCTTGCGTGTGCAATGCACACACTTGGCAATAAAGCTCTTTCTGATTCTGATTCGGATAGAACAATAAGCTAAGAGACTACAGATATACAGATATACAGTTTACCTGTTAGAGCTTTGGCAATAAACATCAGCATATGCATTTTTCTCCTCTGATACAAGGAGGGCCAGCCAACCAAATCAAGCAAAGTGCAATGTGCAGAATATCAGTCTGTCCTTGATATTTCCCTGGAGAGAAGTGTCTTCTTTGTTGCCCTTCTTAACACCAGGCCATCCTCCAAAAGTCTTCTCTTCTCTTCTTCTCACTGAGTGTGCAGATGCAGTTTGCTCATTCCTGAAGCCTTCTTCACAACAATTGATCCTCTCTCCTTTAAGTTCTTGATGATCCGATAAATGATTGATTCAGTCTTACTAGCACTACAATATCCTCACCTGTGAATCCCTTTGTGTGGTCCAGGTATCCATGGTTAACAGAGGAAGAACAGTCTGTTAAAGCTTCCAGTCACTTTATGAATATTTGTGTGATTCTCTAAAGCTTTGGCTGCATATGTAACTGCTGAACGTGTGTGTGTGCAGTCAGTGGTTGTGAAAGGTTTGGAGAGGAACATGGCTAACCTGTATGAGGCCAGGCGTCTGCTGCTCGGGCTGGACTCCAGTGAGGCGTCTGTGAACTTGTCCGAGGTCTCCAAGACCCCTGTGGACCCTCTGGTGGCCAGTAATGGAATCACGGGCTACTGGCTCAATTTGTTAATGCAACAACTGTGCCTCACTGAGACAGGTGTGTGTGTTGTGTGTGTATATGCGTGTGTCAGTGCTTCATCCTCATTTATTTCACTGATGCTTGTTTGTTGTGCTAAATAAACTCTTTAAACTCTTTCGTCTTTGTGCCTGTCATTCTTTAGGCGCTGTGCCTTCTCCAGACGCTGTGATTGGCTCTCTCTCTGGGAAGCCCCGCCCCACACCACCGCCTGGATTGGCTGTTTCCACAGAGGATGGACGAATAGGACTCAAAGGAGTGGAGTCTAAATTAGAGAAGGTTTCAACGATAACAATCCTGTTATCAATACATTTACTTACTAGTATATATATATGCAGTATAAATATGTGAAATATGACAAACACGTTCTAAACAGATGCTGTAATATATATATATATATATATATATATATATATATATATATATATATATTACAGCATCTGTTTAGAACGTGTGTTTGTCATATTTCACCTCGTTAATAAAAAAATTAATCTAATATATAACATATATTTTTCCCATAAAAATTAAGCCTATTTTAATATTTTCATTTCATATATTACATGACATTTAATGATAATTTAACACATTTATTTTTAAATTCAAGTTTAATTTAAGTATGCACAACTATAACAATACAATAGTTCTATTATATAATTATTTAATATTTTAATATTTATTATTCTAAAAATAATGTATTACATTTACAAAGATATTATTTTAATTTTTGAAGTATTTATAGATCATGTGTATAGTAATTTATATAATGCTTTCAATGTCTGTGCTGATTTCTATAAAATATATTGTACTACATTAATGAAAATCTAATGGGATGTATTATTATGAATAATGGGAATTACAAAAACAAAATATCCAGGTGAATTATGATCATGAGAAATGAGGGGAATATGTGCTTAAATATGAACTGATATTGATAAACTGGTCCCAAAATAGGTGTCATTAATAATGTTATTTCCATTTTAATGCATTTTTGTGTAAAAATGTCCAATCAAATAATGAGTTAATAATGCTATACAAGATGGGTGTTATAAATCATGGTTAATAACATTTCCAGTTCATTTGTCACGTTGAAAATGGACGTTCACATTGTTTTGTGGGATACAGTACAGTGTGCTCTAGTTATATATTTCACAATATAAGTCATCCAGGTGTTTCATGCATATAGAGAATTATGAGATTTGGATCAAAGATCACATTGATTGTTCATCTGATTGCATGATTTATACGACTTCTACTCCTTCAATTAAAATGTGTGTTTATTCATATATTTATTCAAATCTAATTTGCTAAACTAAATTCGATTGAAAGACAGTAAAAGCTTGAATTCATGTCTTTGGATCAGATTCCAGAGAATGACGATCAGCAGATACAAGTAGAGATGGAGACCTGCATCACGCCTCATGCAGAGGTGACTGGGGTCAGAGAGGTCGTTGCCAGGGCAACCGTCTCATCAAGGAGAGGCAGCCAATCAGAGCCCTCTAGGGAGCCAAGCCAGCCGCTCACGTCTGAGAGGTAAAACCTGGACAGACGGATTTCTGGATTACGTGTAAGATATAAATATACAACAGTGGATAAAACTGCGTGTGTGTGTGTGTGTGTGTGTGTTTCAGGCCAGTGAGAGTGGATGTGGATGGTGTTTATTTGAACAGAGACAGACGCTGTAGTCTGAGAATATTCCCCTCCATCGACCCTCATAATGAGGTACATCTCCATTTTTAGAATGAAAATAAAACTGCACCTATTCATTAAAAAGAGTTTTTGTCAGATTTACCCATTTTAATTTACAACTAATATAATTTGCTTGTTTAACAGGATCAAGAATATGAGAGAAAGAAGCTTCTGGCAACTCAAGGTTTGTTTATTTTTATTCAGGACTAAAAGATGTTTAATTATATTACATAGTATATTACAGTATAATATATTATATTATATTATATATTATATTATATGAAATCATATATTATATTATATATTATTATTTAGTGCCAATAAGTTAATAAAAGTCTAATGTTGCTGATGAACGATGCAAATGACTTAGTGATGAGTATTTCTGTTTTACACAATGAAAAACGATAGAAACGATTTCAAATTCATACTCTCGTATTTAGTTCTTACAGATGAAGTTTAGCATTCATTTTCTGCATCGTTTTCACGGTGTCTCACATCAAAGCATAATCTTTGCGTGATCAAATGTGACGATAAAAGCCAAATGATTTAAGTTGTGACCGATTGAGATTATTATTCTGGGCCGTGACTGGATGGGCTGGTGTCAGTGTGCGACGGCCCGCCGCAGGCTCCATCTATTTGGCATTCATCATGCTGTATAAACCTCAAAATGGATTAAAGAGCTTGAGTGTGCCAGAGAGGTGATATAGGGGAGCCATTTAAGCGTTACGCAGTGCCAGAGAGGGTGATAGAGGGGGCTCATTTCAGAGTAACACGCTGCCAGATTTATAATGGACTGCAGCCACTCCACCCACAGAATATGCAGACAGATGAGCGCTCACACACACATTCACATAAACACAAAACAACAAGCTGACATCAAATCATTCTGGCTAGTTGACATGAGGTGTGACGTGTTCGACTAAATCCATCCGTTCTGCACCTCTTCCATTTCTACTTTAATTCTAGAACAATTTAAAACGAACACGTTTGAACAATTTCAAAGAAATGGCAAACGGCAGTTAAATGCGACGTTTTGAAGTACAGTAATGCCTTGAGATACGAGCGTCCCGACATATGAGTATTCTGAGATACGAGCAAGCCTTTGAGCATTTTTGCTTTGAGATACGAGTAAATATTTGAGATACGAGCAGCTTACAGACGCTAGAGGTGTTCAGCACTCAGAGCAGCTCAAGCTCCTCATTTATGGTGTAATTGCATATGATCTCCACTAGAGGCAGCTTGGTTTTACAGCGGGGTTACAAGGGGCGACGAGTGATTCACGAGTATTAAGCTGAGAGCAGCACGAGTTATGAGTGTTCAATAATAATAAATATGAGCTTCTGAGGCTATCCAATACACAACACTGGAAGAAACACTACACTTCCGTATTGCGTTTGCGTTATCTACGTTATCCCTCCTCCTCCTCACATGCCGCCATTAGCCGCTTTTTAAAGGTAAGAACTCATAATTAAAACCACATTTTACTTTTTGTCACAGGAATCCTTATTTGCTATAATTTGTGTGTGTGTGTCTCTTTATACAACATGGCTTGTGATGTTTGCCTTGTATTTACTGTAGTAAAAACCCCAATGCTAACATGGCGATAAAAAATGTAATAAACAAACAAACAAAACAGTGTTGTAATACATTTTACACAGGCATTTTAGCTTAAAATCTTGATTACATTTGTGCACTTAGCAGATGCTTTTATCTAAAGACAATTACAAGTCATGCAGTTTATTCGTTAATTTGATTAGTGATTAAAAATAGAAGTCCATGAACATATGTTATGTTATCTACCCACAGGCACACAAACCACACTTAAATATTTATCCATGATTCGGTCTGATGTGAGTGGGTTTGATGTATGAAGTAAATTATGTAAAAAAATAAAATAAATTATTTGACAAGCAGAGTAACTGAGACTTGTCAGAGACTATAAATGTGTGGTTAGTTAATTGGTCCTAAATTAGAAAATGGTGCTCTTGCTTCAGGAATCGCCACAAAACACATCAAAAGATTATGCTACTAATTTGAAGAATGTGTGTTTTTAATCTTATATCTCACACCCTGTGCACTTCGGAAACCGATACAGTGACTTTTGAATAAACCCCGTTTTAACCGTTTCATTCATACATACAGAGAGAGAGAGATGTAAAAAGGTAGCAGCCCATTCGTCTGCATGACTGCTTTTGATTAAGTTGTTTAATTAGGTGGCAGGTGTTTAATAATTCAGGGGGACTCACACACACACACACACACATATGATACAGTAAATAGCGACACTGCACACACACTTTAATTAGAGCTGCTGTTGGGTGCCGGTGTAAATCTGAACCTGCTTCTGAGCATATAATGCTTCCAGGCAAGCAGATTGTTTTGTGTGTGTTTAATAACGCCTGTGATTTAATCTGTGAAAGTGTGTGTGTGTGTGTGTGTGTGTGCGTTACAGCCATGCAGCAGAAGCCCGTGGTCACTGAGGTTCGGACCCCCACGGACACCTGGAGCGGCCTGGGCTTCTCTAAATCGATGCCTACCGATGCTGTGCGCGAGCTGAGAGCCGTGAGCCGACGCTGCTACAGACCCTACAACAGCCAGCAGCAGGTGCACACACACACACACACATCCAGCTCTCTCAATGTTTGTTTTATACAAAGCTAATTAGGCTAAAAACCTTTAACACTAAGCATCAGAGTTCATCACGTGTATCAAATATTGACTTTTGCACCAGCAAACACTGCTCACGATTTCTTTGTAAAATGTAAAAGTTATTTTGACAAAGCTGCGTGTGCAAATTTGTGTTTTTGTTGTTGTTAATACTGAAATACTTTTATTCCGCAAGGATTTGCTCATGAAAAAAAATTGGTCAAAAGTGTCAGTAAAACATATATAATAATTATAAAACATTTACAAAACAATTATATTTCAAATAAATGCTGTTCTTCTGAACACTAATCACTAAAGAATAAAAAAAATAAAATAAAATAAAGTTTCAATGAAAATGTTAAGCAGCACAACTGTTTTCAATATTAATAACAATGAGAAATGTTTCGGTTTTTATAGGATCATGTGACACTGAAGACTCACAATAAGACTCACTTTACAATATATTCACACAGAAAACAGTATAATATTATTTCACAGTCTTACTGTTTTTACTGTTTTTTTTTTATCAAATAAATGCAGCCTCGGTGAGCAGCAGCATCTTCTTTCAAAACCATAAAAATCTGAATTATTATTGTTTCTTTTAAAAGGAGTTTGAAAGCTCATGATCACATTCTGCTTTCATTATATATAAAAAGTTGCAGCGTGAACATTGAGCAAAATATCTTTTGAGTTCCACAGAAGAAAGAATTATTTTTGCAGGAAAGAATGATTTTGCAGGTTTGAAATAAAATGAGCAGTTGATGGTAAAAGTTAATTTTTTTAGACTGTAAGGAAGGACAAACACAAGCACATTTCAATAACTTTTCCGTTTGAGTCCTTCACGGGGGATTTCCCCTTTTTCATTCTCAGAAATAATGGAATTCAAACAGCAGTAACAATCAAAAACAGATTCAATCAGTGCGGTGCAGCTCTAAACCGCTTCTATTGAGATTTTTAATTGAGAGAGTTTCATTATCCCAGCGGAGAGGAAATGAGGGAGGAAGTGAAGGGAACAGCGATGTGTTTCTCACTGTGTGCTCGTACACTTTTGTGATTGGAGTTCAGAGTATTTTCTCCATAATTACACTGCGAGTGTGTGTGTGTGTGTGTGCATCTATACAACACTACTGTGTTCAGAGAAAAATCTTTTTTTAAACTCACAAGTTTTCACACAACAGGTGGGTAATTTTGATGTCTCTTGTTCAGAAACACACACACACACAGTCCATGTTGGTACAGCTATCATTATGAGGACATTGCATAAGCTTGACGGGTTAGTTCACCCAAACTTATAGTTCTTTCATTATTTTGTCACCCTCACGTCGTTCCAGACTTTTGTTCATCTTCGGAACACAAATGAAGATCTTTTTAATTAAAATCTGAGATCATCTGTTCCAATATTGACAGCTGCTCAACTATCACTTTGATGCTTCAAAAAGTTCATAAAGAATGCAAAAGAAAAAATCCTGTTTTTTTTTTAAAGAACCCTAAACATAATTCATTTATGCATTTGGCAGATGCTTTTATCCAAAGCGACTTGCATTGCATTCAAGAAACACATTGACATTCTGATCAGTTCTTGCTTTCCCTGGGAATCGAACCCATGACCTTAGCGTTGTAAACACCAATGCTCTACTGGTTGAGCTACAGCTAATCCATATTAATTGAGTGGTTTAGTCCAGATTTTCTGAAGAGACACGAATGCTTTATGTTATGAAGTGTTTGAGCTTCAGCAAGAACCAGTGAGTTTTGTTCTTGCACGTCAAGCAGTTTCTCTTTATGTTCGCTGATCAATGTTTATATGTGAATAAAAGCCTAAATTCAATTTGTTCATCATTTAAAGTGAACGTGTCTCTTTAGAAAATGTTATAATCTATTTATGAACGTTTTGAAACGTCAAAGTGGTAGTTGAGTAGCTGTTGGAAATCTCTCAGATTTCATTAAAAAGGTGAACAAAAGTCTTACAGGTTTGGAATGGCATGAGGGCGAGTAATTAATGGCAGAATATAAATTTTTGGGTGATCTAACTCTTCTAATGTTTTTTATGGTGAGCTATTTTTACCCCCTACACCTATAGTTTATTTAGCGATTTAACATTGGCATGCCCTCATAATGTAGGGGCCTGAAACATGAATTCACACTACAATATAAGGACTTTGGATCCTCATAATTATAATGTTTATTTATATTGCGCCTTTCAAGAACCCGAGGACAATTAAAAAAATTTGACATGTACAAATAAACAATCAGGATACAACAACATGAACAAGCAATCAGACAATGAACATATAACAATTGTAACTAACCTAAACAAGCATGGATATGAAATTTTAAGTATGCAAGCAGTAAATAAATGAGTTTTGAGAGCAGTTTTAAAGGTCTGGAGAGAGATGAGAGCGCAGAAGTGTTGTGGGAGTTTGTTTCAAAGCTTAGGAGCTGAAATGTTGAATGTCCTACTGCCAACAGCAGATAGTTTGAACTTAAGCGCTGCAAGCAAGCTCTCAGAACTTGATCTCAGAGTACAGACAGGGACATAAGGGTGTATTAATTCTGAAAGATAAAGAGGTGCTAAATCATGACAAACCTTGAAAACTAGGACAAGTATTTTAAACTATGGGAGTCATATGAGCTGATTTGTTTTAGTTTTTAATGTAAGGGCACAAGCAACAGAGTTTTGATTTAACTGCTGGTGATTAATGGTTTTAATGGACAGGCCGTAGAACAAAGAGTTACAATAGTCCAGACATGAGGTTATAAAAGCATGGACAACAGTTTCAGCATCTTTGAGATGTAATGAAGGTCATATACGGCCAATGTTACAGAGATGGAAAAAACAAGACTTAACAAGCTGATTGATGTGGGGTTCAAAGCAGAATTTAGAATCAACTAGCACCCCAAGACATAGTAGATAAGAGATAAACTCTAACTCTGTCAACATGAATAGAGAATTGGGAGCAACAAACAGGATTTCAGTTTTTTTAGTATTCAGTTTTAAGACTTTTTTTCACCATCTATGCTTTGAGATCATGTTGGCAGGATATAATGGAAGGAGGGAGAAAAAAAGAACTGCGCAGAACAGAAAGATAGTTTTGAGTCTCATCAACATAACTGTGGCTATTAAGACCATGTGCTGACCCAGATGAAGCATGTATTTAAAAAATAAAAGTGGACCAAGGACTGATCCTTGAGGTACTCCATAGGAAATATTGACAGAATGAGATTTGTGTTTCTTAATGGTAATGAGTTTAGCCACTGAAGGACAGTTCCAGTAATATTGATAGCAGGAAGACGAGATAGGAGTACAGAATCAAAACCTGAACGCAGTAGATCGTTCATTACTCTTAGAAGAACATTCTCTGCCAGACTGAAATGGCTCAGGCAGGTTATTTTTGTCCAAATGGGACTGTAGTTGTGTGGCAACCACCTTTTCTAAGACTAGAGAAAAAGGGAAGGTTGGATATTGGTTTAAAGTTACTGAAGACTGTTTTGTCAAGGCCAGGTTTTTTGAGTACCGCTATCACAGCTATTTTTAGTCCAGGTGGAACATAACCAGTCATGAGGGATCTATTTATCATGTGGGTAATAGGTATAATGAGACATTTTTGAGATGGGGGTTTTACAAGTTCTCAGAGAATAAGGTCCTGGGTTTACACTTTGCTTTGTTAATGACAGTGGAGAGATGTGTTGGGTGCGCAGTGTTAAGCACTTATTTTACCACGAAACATGAAGTCTGAGTAAGAAGTAGCATTCACAAGAAGACAAGTCTTCTTATAGAGTCGTACAGGTATAGTCGCCTACCCTTAGCTTTCATTAATCTGAGCTGAGGGGCGACCCAAGGGGAGGAATGAGCAGAGGGGACAGTTCTGGTCTTTAATTGGGCTAGAACCTTCAAGACATTAGATGTATCTTTATTATATAATGAGAGGATCTCAACGGGACAAGAGAGATTAACAGAGAGTTGCAAAGAGGAGACGGCAATAGCAGTAGAGTTTGTTTTCCAGGTTTCAGTAGGATATTGTAGATTTGATTTTAGGTTTTGCAAAGGGGAGAGAAGAACTAAAGTCAATGAGTTTATGATCTGATATGCCAATTTTTAGTCCCTGGACAAAAAACATCATCAATGCCGACAGAGCAGATCAAATCAAGGGTATGAGAATGAGTAAGAAAATCAACATACTGTCAATGTGAATATTGAAATCTCCAAGCATAATGATTTTACGATGTTGTTAGCCGGCAGCAATGTCACCTTGTAGCCTATGACTGGTTGCTCACGGAAGCTAAGCAGGGATGAGAGTTGTTATTTCCTGGATGGGAGACTGACTTGATTGCTGCTGGAAGTGGTGTTAGGAGGCCAGCAGGGGGTGCTCACCCTCTGGTCTATGTGGGTCCTACCGCCCCAGTATAGTGACGGGGACACTGTACTGTAACGAGCACCATCTTTCGGATGTGACGTTAAACCGAAGTCCTGACTCTCTGTGGTCATTAAAAATCCCAGGATGTCTTTCGCAAGAGTAGGGGTGTAACCCCGGCATCCTGGCCATATTTGTCCATCATGGCTTCCTAACCATCCCCATTCTCTGATTGGCTTCATCACTCTGTCTCCTCTCCACCAATAAAGCTGGTGTGTGGTGAGCGTTCTGGAGCAATATAGCTACCATTGCATCATCCAGGTGGATGCTGCACTCTAGTGGCGGTTGAGGAGATTCCCCCGTCCGTGTAAAAGCGACTTTGAGAGTCTTTGAAAAAAGCGCTGTATAAATGTAATGTATTATTATTATTGTGCACATGTGAGAGTGAGTGATTCAGTGAGATCAGAGAGAAAGCTTGCATGATGTTTAGGGAGTCTGCCGATCAGCAATATCAAGAGAGGGACAATATTCAAAGCTAGTGACAGCAATGTGTTACCCTTTGTCCTGTTTGTTGTGTCACCTGTGCACTTCCTGTGTGTTAAGTCATTTGTCACTTGCTGTCTGTCGCGTCACGGTTCCACTTCCTGTGTGTAAGGTCATGTTTCACTTCCGGGATCTCTTTTGTTTATCTTCCTGCACCTGTCGTGTCATCACTCATTGTTAGGTTACCCAGGTGTTCGTTATTCCCTTGTGTATAAAACCCTCTTGTGTTTCCCTTGTCTTTGTCGGTTGTTGACGTTGTTATGTTGTGTGGATGCCGTTACCCATCTGTGGTTCTTGATCTTAGTTTCAGGTTTTTTGCACATGCGTGCTGTTTTTGTTCATATTTAAAGTGTTTTGTTTTTTTGTTTTGGTTAATAAAAGTGATTTCAGTTAGCACTCTGCTCCTCGTTGTTTCTCTCCACATTACACATGTGCTTTCCTGTAATACAATGTTAGTAGTCTTATAATTGTTCTTAATTACAGACTGTCAGTCCACCGTATCTGACGTGCTTTAGACAGATGACAATATCCAGGAGGAGTCAACAAGTTAAGCTCAGTAAAGTCAGTAGGTGTTTGCCAGGTTACAGTGAGTAGAAGAATATCCAGATTTCTCTCAATGATAATGTCATTCAATAGCGTGCCTTTTCTGGCCAAGGAACGAGTGTTGAGAAGAGCAAAAAAGAGTTAGAAAGAGTTACACCGCTCTGAGATTAAGTCACATCTCTGGCCAGAGGTGTTGGAATGTGAGTCGCAGGGATCGCAGTTCTGGCGATGCTTCACTGTCTGACCAGATCACAGGGTTCGAAGGAATGGAGCAGTCATGTATCAACCAGATACATGATCCATATCATCAACATGTGTTATCCAAACATCACAAGTCTAGACAGTGGCACTTTAAAGTCTGCAGGAAACACTGATCCAAACATCCAGCAAGGCAGGCCAGTGAAATACAAACAATGTGAAATACAAAAGATTCAGATCAAACCAGCACTTCATGTTTACATTCAGGACACTTGCATTTGCCATTTCATTGTATTATTGCTAATGCAACACTGAGATTCCTGATCAAAGTTTGGGTTTGGTAAGAGTTGTTCATGTTTTTGGAAAACGTCTCTTATGCGTACAAAGGCTGCATCTATTTGATAAAAAGCTCAGAAATTTGATTACAATTTGAAATAACTGATTTCTATACAAATATATGTAGAATATAATTTATTCTGGTGTATTTTCAGCATCATTACTCCAGTTTTCAGTGTCACATGATCATGCTAATGTGATGGTTTGATCCTCAAGTAACATTTCTTATTATAATCAATGTCGAAAACAGTTGTGCTGCTTAATATTTTTGTGCAAACCTTGATATCTTTTATGAAGCAGCGTTTTCAAGTGTTTTCAACTGCATATCTCATTTTCAGGTAATTATTATTATTCTGATATATTAATTATTTAATATATTAGATATAAAAAATGAATATATTAATATAAAAAAATATTTTCTTATATAAATTATTATATAATTTGTTTGTCTGGTTGTAGTCGTGGAGTTTACAGAATGGAAAGGAGCGCAGTTGGAATGGCAGCGACTCTGGGAACTGGAGAGAAAGACGTGGATCTGTGTCTTCATCGCCACCTTCATCATCATCATCATCATCATCATCATCATCTTTTCCTTCCTACAGTTTGTCATCAGCCCGAACATGTATGTTTGCACTGCAGCTAAACTCACCGTTCTGCTCCCTAATTGCAGAGGGTGTAACATATCTTGTTTAATTAACAGTAACTATTAAATTAGTTTAGCTGCTCATTATCAAATTAAATTCTGCCAGCAGATTTATTTCAAGGTGATATAATCATTTATTCTTGTAGAGGTGATCGAGATCCAAGACCTACTGGGAAATTAAAATTTCACATCAGACTTATGAGCTTTTTATTTTTGACCTTTGACCTGCAGCGGAGGGCTACCAGACCAGCTCTGAGGGCGGGGTTACAGTTTCCAGACATTTGATTGGCAGCTCTCCCAGTCCCGCCCACACAGATGATCTTATCGAGTTACTGGCACAGCTGGGTCTGGAGAAATACATTGATATTTTTCAACAACAGGAGGTAAATACACAACCCACACACACACGTCCCAGACGGCACTCCCACAGACTGCCCACACGCCGCTATTTTCTCATGCGTATTGCACATAACCCTGGAAAGATCTGACTGGCTCTAACCTTGAGTGCATGGGATTATTTCAGTCTACCTGGAAACTAAGTCATGTATTAAAGTTTTAGCCTGACCAGCTTTGGTAAATCCAGTGACTCTGTCCATCTATTTGTGTCAGATCCTTAAACAAGAGTTCACGAGGAGCACTGGATATTCTGCTTTGTTGTTGGTTTGTGAAAGAAACAAGTTTTTTCTTTCTTTCTTTGATTGTTCTAAAAAATTCTATAAAAGATTCTTAAATCAATATACAATGTTTTCAGATGCAAGGCCTCTTTTCTGATAAATTTATGAAAACTAGAACAATATCTGCTGCAAAAGTTTGGAATAATTTATTTCATATCATCACCAATGCTGGATTTATTTGCCGTAAATACACTAATATTGTTAAAGTTTAAAATAACTGTTTTCTATGTGAATATATAGTAAAGTGTCATTTATTCCTGTGATTAAAGCTGAATTTATTAGATGATAAATACAGTAAAACAGTGTAATATTATATCAGTGTAAAACAGCTGTTTTCTATGTGAATATATAGTAAAGTGTCATTTATTCCTGTGATTAAAGCTGAATTTATTAGATGATAAATACAGTAAAACAGTGTAATATTATATCAGTGTAAAACAGCTGTTTTCTATCTGAATATATAGTAAAGTGTCATTTATTCCTGTGATTAAAGCTGAATTTATTAGATGATAAATACAGTAAAACAGTGTAATATTATATCAGTGTAAAACAGCTGTTTTCTATGTGAATATATAGTAAAGTGTCATTTATTCCTGTGATTAAAGCTGAATTTATTAGATGATACAGTAAAACAGTGTAATATTATATCAGTGTAAAGCAGCTGTTTTCTATGTGAATATATAGTAAAGTGTCATTTATTCCTGTGATTAAAGCTGAATTTATTAGATGATAAATACAGTAAAACAGTGTAATATTATATCAGTGTAAAACAGCTGTTTTCTATGTGAATATATAGTAAAGTGTCATTTATTCCTGTGATTAAAGCTGAATTTTCAGCATCATTACTCCAGTCTTCAGAGTCACTGATTTGTGAAGGATCATTTCTCATATGATGATTTGTGATTTGATGATAAATAAACATTTGATTATCATAAATGTTGAAAACATTTTCAAAAATATTGACACGTAGTATAAAGTAATTAAAGACTTAATCTCTTAAGTAATTTTGCTTCTCAAGTAAAAGTATCTTGATTTAAGAATGTTTAGATATTTACATAGTACAAGTAAAAAATAGTGAGTAAGAAAGTCATTTTTGGATTGAATTACTTCAGTTCCTGGAATGTTTTTATTTTTCCTACATCAATCTGTTCGTATGGTATCCTCTATTTTCATAAAGTCAAACTACATGAGACAAAACACACAATTACACCTAAAGACACGTGTGTGTGTGTGTGTGTGTGTGTGTGTGTGTGTTCTTTCTGTCAGATCGATTATCAGATGTTCCTGACACTCTCAGACGAGGATTTGAAGGAAGTGGGCGTGAACACGTTTGGAGCAAGACGGAAGATGATTCTCGCCATCACGGGTCACTTTAATTAACCAAACTAATGTTTGGGACACATTCAGTTTTGACTGAGAAGTCATCATGTCGACAT
>JAWRVZ010000089.1:2537500-2590000 GCA_037043235.1 Rhodeus uyekii
CTCCCTCAGTTCAGCCCCGGGAATCCACAACAGCCCGTCTCGAGGTGAGTGAATCCAATCATATCATATGAAGCCAATTAAACCAGAAGGAAGTGAAGCGTTATTTTTGCTCGTCAGTCGCATCAGGATTTTCTCCTTAGGGACGATTAATCATATCAGATGGACATATTCAGCGGATTTATAATCCACAAATAATCCGCGCTCTGACTGTGAGGCTCTGGAGTTGTTTATTCGATATGCATTACTGAGATTTGTTCGATGTTTAATTATTTGGGCTTGTTTAAATTAAAGTCCTCACAAACTCAAAACATTTCCCTTCTCTCCCTATCTCTCTCTCTCTCTCTCTCTCTCCCTGTCTGTCTCTGTCTCTTTCCCTCTCTCTCTCTTTCCCTCTTTCTCTCTCTTTCTCTCTTTCCCTCTTTCTCTCTGTCTGTCTGTCTCTCTCTCTCTCCCTCTCTTTCCCTCTTTCTCTCTGTCTGTCTCTCCCTCTTTCTCTCTCTGTCCCTCTCCCTCCCTCTTTCTCTTTCTCTTTCTCTCTCTCTGTTTCCCTCTGTCTTTCTCTTTCTCTCTACCTCTCTCGCTCTCTCTCTCTCTCAGATGATGTTGAGTCTCGGTCTGTTCGTGTCTCTGGTGGTTTTGTCGGTTACCGGCAGCAGCGACGGAAACCCGCTGGACAGCGATAAGTGGATGAGCACCGTGTCCCAGTACGACAAGAGCAAATACTGGAATAAATTCCGCGACGTGAGTTTTTCCCACTGTGTTTTCCTCCGCTGATGTGTGTGTGAGTAAGTGTGAGAGTGTGTATACCGTACTTGTTTTATGATTTAAACAGAGAGGAATCAGATCACATATCAGGATTTCAGTGGCTTACACGGGGTTCGTGCAAAGGGACTTAAAGTACCTGAATTTGGCCTTTTAAGACGTTTAAGTCCTGGAAACTCCTTGAAAACGGTGATATTTGTTTAAGAAAAAGGCACTTGCAAAGTGCTTGAATTATTGAAAGACACTATATGTGAATTAATGTTTCATGTTTTTGATCTTGCATGAAACAATCTTTTAAAATCAATCGTAAAATCGTAAAAGTCTATACGCGTGATATTGCTCCTATAAAAGAATATGATACACGTTATTCTTCTGGTCAAAAAAAACAAACAATCAGTGTGAATAGAGAAAGCGATATCTTTATCGTAGTATCCTTTCAACGGTCAATGTGCTACACTTTATTTGGACCATTTCTTTTATTAGTTCAAGATTATAGAGATATTGCTTGATAAGTGCGATCTCTGATTGTAGTCCTTGAAAACCAAAAAAGTAGTGCTTGAAAAGTCCTGGAATTTCACTTTACAGTATCTGTACGAACCCCCTTAAATCCTAAAAACGAGTCTTGTTGTAGACCGCCGTACTGGGAAATTGATGTGCGTTTTAGTAGGCAGTGGAAGTGCGCCAATTGAGATGCAGCCCGTGTGTTGTGTAATTCACACTGGAGAGATTGAGATCTCGAAACGAAGCACCTGTCCATAAGTGTGTTCGGAGGGTCTCAGCTGTGGAATGAGGGATCAGGGGGGTTTGGAGGCTCTTTATATGGATGAAGTGATTGCAGGAGGTGAAATGAAGAGTCTCTCCATGCTTCTCAGTTCCTCTCTCTTTCTTTCTCCTCTCTTTCTTTCTTTATCTCTGCCTGTCTGTTTCTCGGTGTCAGTAATTTTTCTGTGTTAATGAGAGGTGATATTATGAATGCTGATGCAGTCAGAGAATCTTTGAAAGGGAAGGTGACAAGGACATTGGCACATAAACGAACACACACACACACTCACACACACACACACACACGCTCATATGGTTCTAACTGAGCGTCCGCCAACACTGGAAAAATCATTAGAGGTGGGCGGAATGACCGACAACTTACATCTTGTGTGAGTAGATCACAATGTAGTGGTTTTTCTGTAAAGTCAATGTGCAAATGGTTTATATATTAAATAACCATCTGGTAATGGTATTTTTAGATGAGCCAGTAAGTGAAATGCTGCACAAACGAAACACACTTCATCTCTTTTTCTCTTTTTATTTGGAGGACAAGCAGGAAAAGATCAGACTATTCATGAGAAATGATATCTGGCATCAGTGCAAAACCAGATTCAGAGCGAAACAAATATAAACTCTGATTAAATTCTCATTGGATGAAACGGGCAGAATTATGAAACAAATGCAACGGGTAACGCTATTCTTGGAAACAAAGCGTTCTTCCTCTCTGATTTCTAAAGTGAAACTTAATTGATTAAATATGAGAATTCCTATATTACATTTCCAACTTTTTATTAAAACATTCAGACAAGCCATTGTTTAAATTTAGTTTTAACAAGCTTTCTTTTTCTAACTCAAAATCACAGTATGATTTTCTTTGCATTTCAGTTCATTTTAGATGTGCGTTAGATGTGTCATACCTGTTAGTCCTTTTCTGTGTGTGTGTGTGTGTGTGTGTGTGTGTGTGTGTGTGTGTGGTGTGAATTTGTGTAATAACTCCACAAGCTCCATCAGTCTGTCAGGGTGAGAGATGACAGGTAGTGTTGAGCCCACGGTTTAAAAGCTTTAAACTGAGGGTTTCCTGAAGATCTTGCACTGAGAGACATTTTGAAAAACACACACACACACACACACACACACACACACACACACACACACACACATTTTAAAAGGCTTTCTGTTCCAGTAAGGGCCTGAAGCCTGAAATTAGTGGTGGTTTTAAAGGTCGTTGTGAAATCTGTGTTGGTCTGTCTAATGCAATGCTCTGGGTTCAGCCGGGTTTATTCTGCATTGTTTTTCTATCCGCTTGGCAGATTTAAAAGCCAAAAAAACATTTTCTTATGAACAACCATTTTTTAGTTTCATCGGGTTCTTAATTTGGTAAATGGTTCTTATGCTTTAAAGGGATGCAGGGATAATGTTGCTTTTCGTTGTTTGCCAGAACCCAGAAACAAATTAGCATTTTAAGTGAAGCTATCTTTCCTACAGTTCAATCAGTAGAGGAGTGGCGCTTGCAACATCAAGGTCATGGGTTCGATTCTCAGGGAAATCAAGAACTGATTAGAATGTCAATTTGTTTCTTTTATGCAATGCAAGTCGCTTTGGATAAAAGCATCTGATAAATCCGTGATCGCCGATTCAAAAGCACAATTGAAAGGCATGCGCGCATTGAAAAACAATTTCGATAACAAGCATGTGTTGATAGTGGCTCCCCGATATGATATAGCAAATGACATATTTTATTGATGATACAAGTTGTTACAAGTGACATCCTTACTTTAGGAAAATACAGAATTAATGATGCAAACTTAATGCAAATCTAAGATAAATTTAAATTCTGCAGCAAGATAATAGTGTCATTATTCAGCTTTAGCCCTTTCACTGTTTTTATGTTGTTGTTGTTGTTGGGTTAAATGTCTATCTGTGGTCAACACAAGCCCGAGATATTTGCACGTTTTATTTTACATAACCTACATAAGCAATACCTCACTTTTAGTCTGTTAGAGCGAAAAAGTCGAATAGTAACAAGTAGCTGTGGTGGTGTTCGTTTATATCCTAAATTTCGGTTTTTACTTCTGCTGATATAATAAAGGCTTCAATATTCATAGAAGTTGTGTTCATTTGGGATGAACAAAATGTTTCATAATCATACATTTTTCTTGGTCCCAATCCTAAATCCAATTGTCTTGTTGTGGAGTTGCGGGTCACCTCTGGAGAACTCATTGATCTTTTTGGTTCTGTTGAAAATCTTTACTTTTTGTACCACATTAAATCAAAGTTGCTTCATTTTTAGTCCGTGTCTGTATCTTTTGGTTGATTTGTATGCTAGAGTACTCCTTCATAAGTTGACAAGATTACACTTGCAGCAGATTTACACATTAAAAATTCAGTCTTTCTCTTCTAGGAAAAGTAAACAAATTTTTTGGATGATTCATTTCGCAATATGTTCTGTCCCAGCTTCCTGTTTCAACAGGAAACACATCAACACAGAACAGATAACCTTGTCAAGTCGTTTCTTTAAAAGTGAAGGGCTGACTATCCTTCCTAAGGGCTGATGGGATTGAAGCGGACACAGTTGGACAGTAGAGGTGAGGTTACAGCTGTCAGAAGATGTGGAAAGACTGGATGTGAACATGAAGTCTTATTTTTAAAAATCATATTAGTGAAATGCTGTGCAGGGCTGTATTGTTGAAAATACGAACGTGTTATTTTACCGTTGATGTTACCTATATGTATGGGATTCATAGTCATCGTTGCATTGAGTTTTCAATGCAGAAATCAATCACTTGTCAGAGCTAAAAAAGCAGGATTTAGTCAGCAGAGACCTGACCATCATTTGATCATTGGAAAAGTACAAATTCAGAAGGCGCTATACTGACTACAGTTCAATTTGATTTGATTCGGTGTCCTTTTAAGTCATTTATGAGAGAACTCAAAGGGCACAATCATATGCGAGACCTTGTGTGTGTGTGTGTGTGGTGTAGATCCACTGGGACTGCTGTGACTGCCATGTAAATGAGCCTCATTACTGAGAAACTGCTCGCCGTCTAAACGAAAGGACAGCAGAGGAGAGTCTGGAAATTGTGCTTTTCTTTATGGATGCACTGAAATGATCATTCTGGAGCGAAACCGAACATTCAGGATGCACTTGGCCGAAAACGGAAAATCATTAATGCATTAATCAATCAAACTTATTTATTAATTAATGCTCAAGTAGCTGAAATTGAGGGATTTTTTTTCCTGTCATCATGATCCCGATCATTCAAGCTTTGTTTCAGTGAAATGTAAGCTCTCTGTTGACTGTCACAGTTAACCCCCCACTCCCTGATTTCAAGTGGCACACGTAATGAGCTCTCATGATTTCAAGTGGCACACTTAAAAGTAATGACTTATAACTCTACAAATAAAACAAAGTGTCAAGTACACGGTCTCATTCGATAGAAACATTTGAGGAAATGGAGGTTTTGTTTGGAGGTTCCTATGTTACGAGACTGCTGAGAAACCCTAGAAAAAGTGATGCAATTTAATTGATTTATTTTGTTATTATTCATGCTTGACATGGTGATTATTAGAAAATTCATATGACGGGTCATGAAAATAATGTCACGGTGGTGTAGGGATGAGGCACGATATAACTTAAATAGGCTTTAATAATCAAAACACATTAAATATAAACAGAATGGAACTTTTTTGTGCAAAACGAAGGAGAAGAAACACAGAGAACCACACTTTAACATTGACAAGTACCGACCGAGACTGAAAGAAACATGGGGTTTACATACACATGGTTAGAATGAGGGAATGAGACACAGCTGACAAGACTAAGGAGGTGGTTGCTGACTCGACAGGTGAGTGGAAACACTGGGAGATCACAGGAGGAACCAGGAAGTAAACAAAGACACAAGTGACACGTAACAAATAAATATGGACTTATTGTGTTGTGAAAAAAATCTCAAAGCAATCAAAAGTTATGGCATTTGAACCATGGTAGTCCAAAAACCTTTCTAAACGTGATTTACTGACTACAAACATTGCAGTTGGACATAATGGAGCTTTTTGTATCAAATTTTTAAAAACAGAATTGCTTCTGTTTAATTTTTTTTTAATTTATTTATGCATTTGATTGATTTATGCATTTGGCAGACGCTTTTATCCAAAGCCACTTACATTGCATTCAAGATACACATTGAATCAGTTCTTGCTTTCCCTGGGATCGAACGAATGATCATGGCATAAAGCGGCTTGAGATTTACTGTAAGCTTAAGAAATTCTGCCTTTTTCTGGTTCATTTTGCTTTTGTATTGACTTTCAAAGAAAATAATAGTGTGTGTGAAAATAGTGTGTTTCTTGGGAGTTGAATAATGTCCTAAATTACACTCTGTTGATTCTTTACATCGTTGTATCATTCTATTGATTCAAATCGACCACTGACAAAATGACCTAACAGGCAGAATCTAGCAGTTTGAAAGAAAAATCATTTTATTTAGCAAATTTGCTCAATAGTAGTGTAAGCAAATTCAAACTGCATTCAGCAATTGAACAGACTTTAAAAGGCATTTCAAGTTCAATTTAAGCGAGTAGTAATCAATTCAAATGTGTTAATTGACTTTAATTCAGATAAAAGGACAAAATCGAGTGGTTGGAGCTGGATTTGCTGTGTGATGAAAGTAGGAATTGAGTGCCTGTCGACTGCATGTGAATCACGCTGCACCTCAGAGCGACGCGTCAGACACTTTCAAATGTATTCACATTCACTGTTTATAATGAGGGGTTTGAGTTTATTTAGGGATTGAAGTTATCCCGAGCTTGGCGAGGTCATTATCCCGCTCTCTGCCTTCTGATTAGACCTTTACTGGCTCCTGGTTGAAGACCGGCGAGTTTAAGGGGACCTTTTCTAACATAATTTCCTTTGTCCTACGTCTGACTTCCCTTCCCCCCCCTCTCTCTCTCTCTCGTTCTCTCATTCACTCTCTTTGACACATCCTGACCCTGCGCTCCATCATCCGTGAAATCAGCCCCACAACACACCTGACTAAATCAGCTGCTGTATCGCTGACTGTTCTCTGCCATCATTAGAAGGGTCACGCATCCGGATCCAGGTGATATTTTTCAAGTGTTTGTTTTTGCATCTAGCTGTGCTATTTTAAATTTGGTTCCTTCTACCTATTGTGAGCGGCTGTTTCTATTGATTTGTTAATTCATTAGACTGGGCAGAAAAGCCAAACAGAATTGCTGAGGGAACATGACTGTAAAAGAGGCAGGTGTGTAAACCCACGGGATTGATCAGTGCGTGTGTGTGTGTGTGTGTGTGTGCTGACAGAAGGTATTACACTGAGTGCTCACAGCTGGGACTATGATGACTGGGCTGAGCATGTTCTGTGAATGTGTGCATGACGAGAACAGAGGGATGACGTGAAGGAGTAGGAGAGCTGCAAGGACAGATTTCAGTTCTGAAGTGTCGTAGAGCTTAGAGAGAAAGACAGAACTGGGAACAATAGACATTTTCATCGGTCTCTCTGTCTGTGACTGAGCTGCAATCTTAAACATGATGCACATTAAGGCTAGTAGCGAAGTAGGATTTGAGACGTCTGTCTATTAGACTATTTGCGTTGCTAAAGCATTAGTCACATCAATGCATGTTTACACATTTACCGTTTAAACTCTCAATATTTTCTGCATCATTTCTCCAGTCTTCAGTCACATGATCTTTCAGAAATCCTTCTAATATACAAGAAACATTTCTTATTATACAGTTTATACACAATTAGAAAACCTTTTACCTGTGTTAATGTGTGAGGGAATGTTTGTCTGTATTGACACTGCCGATCAATCGATCAATCAGGCGCTTGGAAAGCCCCGCTGAGAGACCTGTATCAAATGATGTGGGAGTTTGGAGGGTAGACTCTTCCCAGGATGCAATGCGATTTAATAGCACATTAACTGCGAATTCAGGTTTGAGGGGTTTAAACAACAGGTGAAGAAGTGGAAGAAAATTGAAAGCTGTGTGTGTGTTTGTGTGTTGCCTCTCTCAGTGCACAGCCATTACTTCAACAACAAAAAACACTTAAGAAATGTCAGCTAATTTATTTAGAAAAAGATTTATGTATTTGATATTTCAGCTGAAAGCAGGACCTTCCTTCGTGTGTGTGTGTGTGTGTGTGTGTATGAACCTTTGGCTTTCACTCCGCTAGTGGCTTTAGCAAGTGAAATGTTTTCTTCCATCTCAGACAGACGGAAGTGAGACAGATTCATACATCAGTTTATATATTAAGGAAAGCATTACAATTTCCCGTCTGTATCATTAAAGGAGGCGTGTGTTTTACTGGATGGTGAAGCTCTTTCTCAAGGTTTTTCCAGCTCACTGAATGGAGGATTTCTCTCTCTCTTTCTTTTTCTATGTGGGTGACAGTCTTGTCAGAGCTTCTTTGGTGGGAGAGAGAGGCAGAAGTTGTTTTCTGTCAGTCTGGCTTATTGTTGGTTTGCCTTCATGATTCGGCTGTTTTTCTGTCTCTTTTTTAACCTCCACCCCCGTCTTCCTCTTTCTATCTCTCTCTCTTGTTTCTCATATTCCTTGAATCAAAGCATGTTGTTCTGTGTGTGTGTGTGTGTGTGTCCTGGTTAATCCTACATTATGGGGACAAAATATCCCCATAAAGAAGACAGTATCCAAAATCCTTGTCAATGTGGGGATATTTTTTGGTTTCCATGAGGAAAATCACACTACATTATTTATTTTTAAATGTAGAAATGCAGAAAGATTTCTTGGTTCAGGGCTAGAGTTAAAAAAAGTGTATATAATATATAGATTTTGTACAATATAAAAATCATGTCTATGACGAGTCCCCATAAAACATGGAAACCAGGTGTGTGTGTACGCGTGTAAACATAGCTGCAGTTTGTGTCATTTATAACATTTTATTTGATTCATAAAGGGAAAAGTCAAACATAATTATTTTCATAGCTTTAATTTGGATCCTGCACCTCATTTGGATGTATGTACTTTTCCCCTATTATCAAGGATTATTATCATTAATGCAACTAACGATTATTTCTTTGATTAATCTGACAAAAAAAGAGAAGCCAAACTGTTTTATTTTGACAAAACACTTTTTTGCTATGAAAACATCTAGGGAATTTATATCTGTGCTAAATGCAAATGAGCTATAAAGAAAAAGTTTAGTTTAAACTTTAAAAAATTCCCCATATTAAAAATTAAGATAATAACAAAGATAACTAGTTTGGTAAAGTTTGATGTTGGTTTGACAAAGCAAGATGTGAAAGTTTAAAATAACTTTGAATAGCTTGATGTTTAACTCAGAGAAATAAATAAATTGTTACTAACATGTTGCAAGCATGATTTAACAGGTTGGCATCATGATTAGCATGTCGCTAGCATGAATCAGCCTGTTTCTAACGTGGTTAAGCACATTGCTAACATGGTTTAACATATTGCTAGCACATTTTAACATGCTACTAGCATGAATGAGCGTGTTTCTAACATGGGTTAGCATGAATTAGCAAGTTGCTAACATATTTTATGTTTTATATTATATTTTATATTTTCATGTTGCTAGCATGATTTGTAAGCATATTGTAACATGCTTCTGGCATGAATTAGCGCAGATATTTCAGCAAAATAAATACTTTTGCGTTAAATATTAATTTTCTCCCTTTCTGCTGAGTCCCGTCCGTTTGATGCGCATGTGCCGGCGCTCATTCAGTGAAGTCTGAAGTTGAACGCAGACCGTCTGGATGAGCCTTCATGCAAAATGAAAATACTCGTGTGAATTTGTAACACTTAAATAACCGCTATAACCGTAAAATTAAAGCTTTGCGCTGAGGAAAACCACATTAAACAGCACACGCATCCGTCAAAGCGCCTGACAGGGCAAGCCTCGTTAAACATTACGCTAATGCTTCAGCTTGAAGCTGAAAATTAAGAATTGGATTGGATCACGCACCTTTCCATGCTCATGCGACCTGGACGGTTAACAAATGAGGTTTATTTGCAAACTTTATTATGTCTGTTCCATCTGCATCATCTCATTGAGCTTTTATGAGGTTAGTATTTGGGCATTAAGGTGAATTTTGTGGATGAGAAACATTTGGACAATGCTAGTGTGGACGGAGAACGAAAGCTCTGTTTTCAGAGTATCTGGATTCATTTAGCCTTCGCTTAATAAGCCTACACTGAGTTGGTATAGACTCCACGAAGGACTGCTTGTTAGCAAACATCTCCAATTGTTGGAGGCACCTTCGTTAGAAAGCCAACCTGTGACATTCATCTGGCCGAACAGAGACTTTAAGTTCTCTTCGTGGAGGTCTCGCTCTCAGTCTCAGTGGGAGACGACTTAAGGATGAGGGCGTTTAATAAGGAGGTGAGGCAGAGAAGTCCTCTCCTCCAGAGAGATGGGAACAGATTTCTCGCCTGTCTGCTGTTGAGATATCGCCCTCCGTCTTTCCCTCCAACACTGGAAATTGCTGATTCTGGTTTCTGACTCAGATGCTTTTTATACTGTACTGTCGGACTGCGCGTCATCAGTAATTAGTGATGTGTGAAACGAGTTGTCAGCCGGGCAACATCAGACGATCCGGAGAAAGAGGGTATTAAAGTAGTAAGATTGAGAAAAATGGAGGATGAAGGTGCAGAAATATAAGAAGAAGTGATAGATGATCAGTCAAGCACCTCATCCAGTGGGGAGTTTATTATGCTGCTTTAGTGCTTCTGTGCGCGCGCGTGTGCTACTTGGAATATGTGCGCAAGAGACAATTTATCTCCTGCTGCGTGCAACTACAGCCGTGCTTTTTCATTAGGAGGAGGAAATAACGGGAGCAAAGATGGCAGGAATCCATTTAGCTGAGATAATGCACTTTCACATGCGCAAGCATGGACCAGAATGACAGTATACGTGTGACAGACAGTAGAAATGTGTCAACCGATAGAGACTTTGTCATGCAATTAATTAGTACAATAGATTTATTAACTCGGCTATCAGCCGGCAGGACTTATTTACATGTGAAAGCGATGAAGAAACGTGGAGTCATTTATTATATTTATTTAATAAATAAATATATATAATTAAAAAAAATATATTTTTATATATTCATATTATATTATTTTGTTTTTTTTAATATATATAAATATAAATATAAACAATTAATATAATATGAATATATATATAGATATATAACATATATTTAATATATAAAACATACATGCATACAATTACTTTGCAGTTACAACCAATTTTGGTGCCATTTTCCATGTGGAAATGCTGTGATATGTCATGTCTCTGAAATCTGCATTATTTTCTGCAGCAGAAGCGAAAACTGCCAGAGATCTTTGGAAACGGTTGGAACGCCTTGTGCTTCTGGAAACAGATTTCCAGCTCATTTGTTAATATCATGTGTTATACAGAACAGATGTCAGCATTATGATAACCAATAGAGATGTGCACACACAAATATATGCTCTGGTGAATTTATGGATGTGTTTGCATGAGATTTATATGTGTGCGTGTATGATCGCATTCAGATCCTGCAGTTATTAATTCATTTGTATGCACTCATAAATATAAATTACAATTCAATGAAGGTCCATCGTGGCTCTCTCTTTTTGTAAAATCTTTTAGACACTCCTGACAAGCGAGAGTGAAGTGTCTATTTTCAAAGTATTTCTGACACTTTTATCTGACTCATCCTATCAACCTTCTTTTTTTTGGTCCATTTCTTTTGTTCTTTTACAGGAACTCTTGTAAAGATGAAAACATGGCACAAGGTTGTTGCGAATATCACAGTCAGAATATTAATTCATATACTAAACTAGATTTTTATATTTTCTGAGGAACATACGGTTGGTGCTGTCAGGAGTTCAGTAGTCCTGTACTTCCATGTCTGTGTGTTTTTTCTGTGGATGTGACTCAGGTTCCTCCTTTATTGTAAGTCTATGTTTTTTTTTCATCCAGCATTGAAATTTGTAAGTCTGATCACTTAAGCTTGGTTCAGACTCACCACATCTGCATGAGTGCGAAGGTGAGTGCAGCAAAATTTACTCTGTGTGTATTGTGTGTGCGAGACCCCATTTCGTGTGTCGGTTTGCATGGTATATTTTTTTGTAACTTTGCATGGCTGAGCTCTAGCGTACCATCAGGCACCCAGTTCCCATTCAGTCAGTCACGTTCGGTGTTGTCGGACTGACATCATGGGGTCTCGCCTGAGAGCCCAGTCACCTCCAAGTGGTGACTAAACAATCAAATGAACATTGGCCAATTGAGATATGCATGCCGAGGATAAATAGCACTGGCATTAGCATATTTTCCTGCATATAACCCGCGGGTTATACCAGGTTTTAGGCTGTCTGACCTGTCAATCATGCAAGAAGACGTGTTTGGCTGTGCTGCATGAGGGCGGGCTCTTCTCATCTCATCCGATGATCAACACCTGTAGAATCGCTTCTTAAGAGACGAGCTGCTGCACAGCGGGAGACACTGCTCTTTCTTTTTTTTCTGATTCTGACTTGTTTGTTTTCTTATTGTTTGAATTTCGTGCACAAGCACTGAGTATCGAGCCTGAAAAGTTATGGATAATGCGAGCAACATTTGAAATGTGAACTTACTCAAAAAGTTCATCGATCTATGGGTGCGGGTTATACACGGGTGCGTGTTATACAAGGGTGTGGGTTATACAATGGTGCGTGTTATACAAGGGTGCAGGTTGTGCCAACGATTTTTCCCTACAGAACCCCAAAACCCGCGGGCTATATGATGGTGAGGATTATCTGCATCTGCGGGTTATATGCAGGAAAATACGGTACTCACTTCAGTCATTTTTTGTTAAGAGGTTAAGACAGGATCCCGGCCATTCAGCGGTGGTTCAGGGCTGTGGCAGGGGGACATAAGGTCTCCGTTCCCTCATTCAGGGATTAGTAACCTAGACGTTACCCTTCGGTCAGTCACGTTTGACGTTATGTCGGACTCGCGTCTTGAGGTCCCTATGGAAAGTGTCACAGCCACTGACCTGTTTCGAGTGTTGTAGATGCAGAAGCTGGCAAGCTACGGCGTGCACTTTTGGCCCCGAGTTAACATGAGGGTAGTCCTCCAGACCAACAGGGATGGAAGGGACAGGACTTACTTTGGGGACGGCCGTTGCTGCCGTTCCTTTGATGTGACATTTCACGGGGGAAGAGTGCTTCAAATATCAATTCCCACTGTTTTTCATCCAAAACCAGTGTTGTTAACTCACTGCTGCTTACTGCTGGTTTGGAGGACAAGTACTCCCAGTCGCTCCCGTAGTTTCAAAGAATAGTACAACGGTGAGTATGTCAAGCATAAACCTCGTCAAGCGCATGCAGTCAGCGGAGGCTCACAGGTGAGAGTATAAACAAGGCTTTAATACAGGAACAGTGTGCGCTTTTTGTATTGTGTAGTAGAAGTATGTGCATTGGCATTCAGGTGGAGGCATCTTTTGTGGCCTCTGCTTTCTGATTGACTAGTAGTGAATCACAGTTACTCCCAGACAGATCAGTCTTTGACCTTCACTGTCAGACTGTTATCTCACATACACACACAGATACAAATTATCATACATGCTGATTGTAGTGTTGATTCTCGTGGGATGGGTTTCATGCTGAATGACTGATAGCTCCTCTGGTGAGATTTATAGGAAGTGAGTACCGGCACTGCCAGACTCCACATTAGCAGAATTTAGGGGAATAATAAGTAGGTTTTTTAGCACCCCCAATAAAAAAGTACAGTAGTACAATTGCAGGTGAGCACGTTGAAAATGACCGTTGAAATTGGCCGAAAGAGAAAAATGTCTGTAAATTTGACCCTAAAATGAATGTCAATCCATCCCTCAACATTCGAGCTGTTATCACGGCTCCACTCAGTTGCTCACGACCCATGCGAACGCTTCGGTCATGCACCGCTCATGCTCATCGGAAGAGCAAAGTCCGCTCAATTTTGATGTAGTGTAGACTTGTTTCAGTGTGCAGGAGCCCTGCTGGGCTGTAACCGGGTGTGGGGTTGCCGTGCTGGGCAACGCTGATGAAATCACATGCTCTGAAATGCTCTAATAATCAGAGCTTTGTAGGACGATACATTGTTTAAATCGGATCCTGTTGCATAGAACTGATAACATATTGATTTTTCTTTATTTTTTTATTCAGCATCATTAAAATGATTGTATTTCATTAAAAAGTCTAATACAATTATACAAGAAAATTAAAAGTAATAAAGCTGCATCCAATCAGTTGATATGAAACGTATTATATACTCACCAAAAGGATTATTAGGAACACCTGTTCAATTTCTCTTTAATGCAATTATCTAAGACAATCTCCTGAACTCCAAACTGAAAGTACCGATTTTACAACACATTGCTTTAATTTATCATGCATCTCCTAGCAACATCGATCTCGCATATCCGACATGTTTGTGTTTTTTTCTTGTTTGTAGTTCTCCTGGTTGTGTGTAGTATTAGGCATTAGAGAATGCATGGATCTGCACTTCTAATTTCAGAATTTCAAATGCTACTTAGGATGGAAAGTTCTCGTATTGGAACGCTTCATAGGTTCTTCCGCATTCTAGAAGCTGCGGTAAGAGCATTAGGTCTGATCACACAAGAGCCCGTCGTCTGTCATGAGCAGGACGTCTCAGAGATCAGACGCTCTGCAGACTCTCTGTTCAGGGTCTGTCTGTACTGGGGGATTCAACAAGATTTCTGCTCGTAAATCCCTGTGATTTCTGGATGGGAAGTGCAGTGAGACTGCTGTGTTTCTGGGGTGAAACAGAGGAATATTGGGTCAACTGGATATAGACTGATTACAGACTGACATTTCAGAGTTCACTTGCAGCGTCTGCTGAGTTTATGGAAATGAGTCTTTCTGTGCCGAAAGCGAGCCCGGATCTCACATGTGGGACGTCCACATTACAACAGGGAGAGAGAAGCGTTTGTGATCCTAATAAGACTCTTTGTGGCTTGGCACTGTTAAAAATGGGACATTGTTGTTGTTTTTACCACTTGGGATACAACATATAAAGAAAGAAAGAGGACAACAGTTATATAACATAAGCTAGCGCTTTGTACAATATAGTCTGTTCTTTACAGTATTGCAGTAACAGTTCTGTGGCTTTATTTATAGTTCAATTAATTAAGAAGAAAGTCTATATCTGTTAAAATTGTGTTTTCTAGATTTTTCTAGGAGTAGCATCTACATACCTGATGAATTATGATGTGTTGTACAATGCAAAAGACTGTTTCTGTTGATTTCTTTAAATCCAGCCGCATATGTTTCCATACAGATAAATCTCTATCGATTGACATCATCTCACCAGCCCTGACATCACATAATATTTGCATACTGAAATTGCGATTTAGTCTTTTCTTTTTTGCATGTATTTAACCACTTATACAAAAAAAATCCTAATTTATCTGTAAAATGAGGGATTGTGCCCTATCGTAGTGATCTATGATTTTAATGAAATGGAAATGCAGATTTATCAGCCCATTTTGTGTTACTTTGTCTTTTCACGGCTTTTGAAGTCTGCTGTTATCTCTCTTAACTCTTGGGCTGCTCGGCGCACCAATCAGGAAATATTATCATATTCCTGATGTTTGCTGCAGGATTATTAGAAAAGAAATATGACTCAATGGATTGTGAAACCTTTTGTGAATTAATCTGATTACTCTACCAATTAAATGTAATTTAAATGTGTTTTACACCCTGTCTGCACAGCGAGCAAATAATGCAGCGCAGCACATCAGCTCTAGAACACTGCCATTATAATCAATGAAACACTCACACTCACACTGCATTACAATCAACAAGCTCGCCTGCAGTGTAGACTTCTTCATTCACTATAACGGGATGTTGGGATTTTGTCACATGGTTGTAGACACCTGTCTAACTTCAGGTGTCTATCAGAATTAGGCACAACTGACATCCTGTTCACATCCTCTCATTTTTGCACTTTTTTCCCCTTTTTTGCTGCTTACACTGCTTGTGTGTGGAAGGGGATGAGGTAAGGTTTCAGTCTGCTTAAGATGAGGAATTCATTTAAACACACATCAAACAATAAAAACAAAACAAAAACCACCTTGAGAGCGAAAAATAAAACTCGGCAGACTAGACTTGACTTGGAAACTAGACTAAATACAGGACAGGAACAAGACAGCAACACCACCAAGTTATTATGATGAACCAGCACAAGACCGCAAACATAGGTCTAAGGGATTAAATAAGGAGCACATGAGGAGGATAATGAGGGAAAACAGCTGGGGGAAATCAAACTATAACAAGGGAACAGGACGGGCGGGGTTACACAATGATGGTTCCAAACATGACACGAACACGCAGCCAATGCGGACACGCATAGCGTGACACAAAAGTAAAGCTGAACAAGACCAAAGTCTCGGGATCGGGCATCATGCTCCACACACAAGACGCTACACAGACGAGAGCGCGCGACTCAAGACACTCGAAGCCGCGCGCTCCCACAAAACATGAGACCTTACAATAGTGTCAGAGCTCTGCCACAGCACCAAGAAACGACTAGACCGAATGTGACAGGACCCTGACAGTATGACCCGTCTGCAGTGTTTCAAACACTTTCTAAGAATGCCGTTGGAGTTTTTACTGCTCGTTCGTTTCCTTTCTGCTTTTATGACCTCTTTCTATAGTGTCTATAATCCCGTTAGGCTGAATTGGTCATTATCTCTTCTGCTCCTTGAGGCCACAGAGGCAGACCTGTACGTGTGCATGCTGTTTTGTAGCCTCTTTAATAATTCACAAAGTGGGCTCTTCTGTTCTCCGATGCTACTCTCTTGAGAAAGTCAAAGATTCATGTAAGATTTTTTGGTAATTAATTAGGGGTGTAACGGTACACACAAATGATGGTTCGGGACGTACCTTGGTTTTAAAGTTTAAAGTGCAGCGGGGAGAAACAAATAAACATAACATTAAGTTTTTTTTTTAATTAAACAGTGGTTTACTAAACAAATGGTGTCTGTCTTTAAATTAATTCAAATATAATTAAAAGACTAATGCTAATGCTGCAAACTATATTATTTCCACATTGCTATAATATTAATGGTTAACAACATGCTGTGATTAATTTTGACTAGATTTTTGCGTTAAACAGTGAAATCTATTTGGCTATATTGGCTGTTTGGTCAAGAAACAACAATACCTCCCTTTTAAGCTATGCCAGTAAAAAAATCATAAATATTTAATCAGTTTTGTCAAAAGGATGAACAAATCAAGCTATTATTTTGTTTTAGCTACACATCACCCAGTCTTAGTTATGTGTGCAATGCTTGTTTGTTGTTTGGCTTGTGTCAGGTGAACGGCCTCATGGGAGCTTCCGCTGTTTGTGGGAACGGCTCCTCTGGGAGCAGTAAGGCCTGTTTTGGATCTCAAATCCATGAGGAATATCCTGAGCATGTTTGGCACAGTCGCTCTTGGATTTCATGTTGTCATAGCACAGCGTCTGAACCCTGGGCGGCTCTCGGTGGATCTGAATGAACAAGAATCACAACGGCATCACTTTTAAGTCCCTGTGTGCATTTAATGGCGTGACACTTCCCCCGTTCTTCAACTGCCCAGTGCCGAGGATATCCTTCAGCTTCAGTGTTATGTGATGAAGGGATGTTTTCTTCTGGGTGTTTGAGTTCAGTTTGTCTTGTCTGAAGGCGGTTTTCTGAACACAGATAAACTGAACTTGTATTAAAGAAGTGTTGCTTTGTGTGTTCAACAGATTACGGTTTGTATGCATTACTTCTATCTTTGCAGACTTGGATCGTGGGAAGACATTTTGAAGTAATAACTTTACTAAGGTTATTCATGGAGCTCAGGGGAGGTGTGTAAGTTTTAGTAGTAAAATCAAAAGGGATAAAAACATGAGTTATTCAAATAATACTTTTATGAAAGGAGTCCCTGTGGTGATAATAATAATTATAATTATGTAATGACTACATAATAATGATAATTATTGTTTTTTTTATATGAAAATTATTTTGATTATTTTTCTATAGCCATATTGATATATAATCACACAATTTCTTAAAATTATGCATCCCTACAAACAAGCACAAATGCATCAGTTTTTATCAGAAACAAATACTTTTTTCCGTAATTCATGCAGCCCTATGTGGAGGACTGTGCTTTTAACAGGCATGTGTACTGCTAAATATAACTGTGATTCAAAATCAAATTACTGCGTTTCAGATAATACGACGTGAAAGGAGACCAGCGGGGGACCGGGCAATCAAACCGACTATGAAACGTTTTTCGAGGACAGGTAGACTGTAGCTGTCCTCTATCAGTTGAAAGCAGAGCGTCCGTCTGCTCTGATAGACCTTTATTGTCACGCACAGCAGGTGTCGTGATGTTGGGCTGAATCCGCCGGTCTAATGACAGCATTCACTGGCAGCTGAGAGTCACTGGTATTGATTACTGCAGGTCTGATCCAGCGCAGATGATGAGAAGAATCTCACTGATTGGATGCCATTGTGTCCAGTGTGTAACACCCTGACAGCACATTTACATCCAATCTTAAAGGGGGGCATTTGAAAACCCTTTTATTTTTATTTTTCTATTCTGTGTTAGTGGTGAAAGGTAAATTTAAAAAGCATGTCTAATGAATTGAAATCATTTGTTACGTGTCAGTTGTGTCTCTGACCACTTCCTGGTTCCTCCTGTGATTCTCCCAGTGTTTCATCAATCCCCTAGTTAGTCTTGTCATCTGTGTCTTATTCCCTCTTTTATCCGTGTGTATATCAACCCTGTGTTTTTCTTCAATCCTTGTCCGATCTTGTCTGTGCTAAGTTGTGTTCTCGCCCCGATCTCTTCCTGTTCTCTCCTCATTGATGTTTTGCATAATGCGAAGTATATTTTTGTTGAGTTTGATACTTCTGTACCTTCCTCATCCCTCCCTACAACCGTGAGAGTGTTTTTAGTTAATAGTTTTAGTCTTTTAATAAAAAAAAAAATGAATAGGCTATTATGAAATATTTTATTTTTGGAGAAATTCTGTTTTGGTTTCCTTTCAGTTTTTCTGGATTTTTGATTCACTACAAATATATGATCAAAAATGGGGATAAGGGCACAACAAACTACTTGTTTAAAATGTAATAAGATGAAAAATTATCAATTTATTTTCTGGCAAACAAATCAACGTTTAATATTAAAATGGTATAATGTACCTTTTATGTGTAGATGAAAATGAACAGCTTATTCACACAGAAACGCAGAACATGCATATTTCAATAGCAGTTTTTTTTCTGCTTTAATATTCACAGACGTGTATCTCCATTTGATTTAGTGTACAGCCCTACTTTTTATTCCGTGACATTCTGTATTATTGAGTAAATTCCATTTTTATGACTGGATACTATGATTCCGTCAGTGTTTAAGCATTGCAGAAATTATAGGGCCCTACTTGTAGTATAATTTAAGGCATGAGTTGGAGCTCATGTAAGCCAAATACTGGGATTATGTTTATGGATTATGTCTCATAATTAGAGTAACCATAACCACAGCAAAATGTGTGGAGGACTGCTGTTTAAACAGGCACATATTCAGCTCACGAAATCTTGAGAGTTTTTGTTTTCGGCTTTGCATGACATTAATGTATTTAATTGATGGAATAAGAGCTTGTTTGTCGTGTTTTTGCCATGTTTTACCTTTCTTTGAGCTGGAAAATATTTTGCATTTGCAGAAGGCTGATAGAACCAGCTGTTACAAACAGGCCTATTGCATTTGTATTGATCATGCTGTGCTGTGGGCTGTTGTGCAGCAACAAAATAGCAGTAAAAGAACCCCATTTCTCAGCAAATAATTGATATAATATGGCAAGTCACTTGTAAACAGGATTGAAGCCATCTGACTGACAATTATCTGACTATTTCTGTGCATGTAAACCAGGGTTGTTAAAGTTATAGAAAATCACAGTGTTTTCTTGGCAAATAGCTTAAATGTAAGTTAAAGTTTTTTGTAAAATAATTATTTGAAGGTTTTTAAGTTTTCATTAACCCTCTGGGGTCTGAGGAGTTTTCTGGGCCCTGGAGATATTACTTACAACATTTAAGTGAAAAAAAGAAGAATTTTTGTTCACAAAACTGAATTACAGTAATGCCTTGAGATACGAGCAAGCCTTCAAACATTTCTTATATATACGCGTAAAGATTTGAGATACAAGAAGCTTAATTAAGACAAGATTGTCATTAACAAAATTTATGAAAAATAACTAGTCGCACAAGAGAAAAGCCTTGTTTTGTTCTCCTGGTGCCAGAATTATGTTCCTGTCTGCTAGTTTCCCAGCCTGTGTCGATTTCATTCTGTTCATCTGGTGTTCATTAATTATCTCATTAGTTCCCTTGTTTAATCTGATATATTCTTGTTGTTTTGTTCAGTTCTTTGTCCTATCTCATCAGTATTTACGTGGTTGTCTTATTCCGCTTCCTGAGTTGTCCTTGCCTGTAGGATTTATTGGATTAAAGACTGTTCGGCTTTACACAGCCACCCGTTCCTTTAAGAGTGACATCACGTGAAAACTACCAATTGTGCTTGTTGATCTAAAGTTAGTTTTTAGGAAGAAAAAAATACCATAACTAATTAAATTCATAGTTAATCCCAATAAAAGATCATTTTAAAAATAGCCGTTTCTCTTTCAGAGTTTTGGTTTTGGAAGGAAGCCATCCTGTGCTTGAGTTGTGTGGGTGATTTATGTGGAGAAATTTAATTGCAATCCTTTATTTTTTATTTTCTCTCTGTTCTTTCAACCCAAGACGTGTGTGTGTGTGTTTTCAGTCTGTGTACCTGAGAGTGTGTAAAGGTGCGTAGGTTTACCCCCCCTCCCCAACACACACTCATATAGAGTTAATTTAAGAGTACTTTGATTTTGCATAAAGAAAGTCTCTTACACTTTCTTGTGTGGGAGTATTTGGGCTGTTTGGACAGTGCAAACTGCATTAAACAAAGACAAAGAAGAGATGCATTTTCTCGTTCTCTCTCTCTCTCTCTCACACACACACACACACACACACACACACACACACACACACACACACACACACACACACACACACACACACACACACACACACACACACACACACACACCCCACATATTGTGGACTTTGTGTTTTGTAGGAGTGGAGTGAAAATGCATGGGGAGGCAGATATATTCTAGAAACCCCTGGGTATGAGTGTGTTTGTGATGGGGTAAAACCACATTGGCCTCCTTGTGTTTTGAGAGTGCTCAGTTGAGATTAAATATTGAAAGGGCCAATAGTGCTTTTCGGTCCACGAAAACAAGCACACACACTCTCTATGGTTTCAGTGACCCATTGGATTGACTACAGTTCATTATTTCTGAGTGTGTAAGTTCTGCTCTTTGGTATTCCACTCAGGTTTGTTTATCGGGAAAACAAAGCAGGAGGTTTAAAAGGCATGTATGGTAATACAATTCTCTCCATGGACCAAAAATGGCAAATGCTTGGCAAGCTCCAATCTAATTGGCTTTTTACCCAATTTCCAGGAGTCAGGGTTCACCTGTTTTTATCATTCCACTGGAAAACTGGATTTGTTTGTTTGTTTGAAGCCGGTTCAGTTCATGACATCTGGTCAGTCTGTGTAAGATCTCGAGCCTTTAAAAAGTCAAGTGTTCTGTGTCACGTCAGGGTCACTTCTCTTTTTGTAATGGTTTTTATTTACTGCAGTGTAGTTTAAGACAGTCTTTTTGTTTTCAGCATCATTTTTCCAGTTTTCTGTGTCATACAGAAATCATTATAATATGATGATTAGCAGCTTAAGAAATATTTATTATTATCAATGTTTTGTGGAAGTTTTAAAAAAATTATGCTGGCCTTTTCTATTTTGCTGAATTTTAAGGAGAGGAAATTCAAAAGAACAGCATTTTTCTGTTATTGTAACATTATAAATGTCTTTACTGTCACTTTATTATATCTGTGTTGAATTAAAGTATTATTTGCTTTTAGAAAAGCTCCAAACTTATAGTATATTTGTGTATGTATATACACAGCAAAATCGGTAGATTAATAAGTTATTTGAGTGATAAATCAACGTTTACCCATTTACATTTACTGTCACGGTTCTCTCAGGTTCAGTTCCGTTTCTAGTCACAGAACCGTGGCACTGCTCTTCCTCCTGCTTTTGTGTCTTGTGATTGTAAACCCCACCCATCTTGTTCCCTCGTTTCCCTTAATTGATCCCATCTGTCTCTACTCGTTACCTTTCCTCATGTGTTCCCTATTTAATCCTGGTGTGTTTGCTGTCCTGTGTGGTGTCGTTGTGTACTGTATCCCTGAGTTCTCCCTTAAGTATTCCGTGACATTTACAACATTTATGGAGTAAACATGAGTGTAAATGTAACTCAGAGTTCTATTACACTGCCTTAGATTTAATTAACTAACAAATGTTTATTTGATAACTCTTAAAAACATTAATTTAACTCTTGACTGAGTTGATAGATATGGTGTAACAGAACACAGTTACATTTAGAATAATAATTAAACTGTTAATATATCATAGTTATTCATCTAATTGTTCACAGACCGAATATAATTTTAATTCAATTATTGTAGGTCCAAAGCTTATTATTTGTAAAAATGATCCCACAAAGCTATGCACTTTTACATTTAATTTTAACGAAATGTAAAGCTTTTCTTCCCAAAAACTGTTTTCAAAACAAAACAATGTTCTTACAACAATTAAAACATCATATTGTCCAAGCAAAGCAGTGCAAAAGTATATTAATACACATTCTTATTTGGTCCATATGCACTCAGAATGCCATTAGGTGTATAATCCTTACGTTTATCAGCTTAAACAATAGCATCTCGTTCATTACCGTCAGAAATGCATGCTAGTGCTCACTGAACAAATCTGACACTAGTAAATCAGTTCCTAATGATGGAAAAATGATTCACTCATCTTTTAAATATTGATGCTTAACATGCTGTAGTGGCAAGATGTTAAATGTCCTCTCGGCACCTACATGACAACTAACTCTCATTAGATTATTAGTAGACCGGTAGGAAACATGTTATTTTGTTTAGTTGAATCATAGGAGAATCGTGATCTCTGTAAGAAACGCCCCAAAAAAGATTCTTAATTTATTCAGAATCGTTCAGCTCTATTTGACATGAAATTATGGTAGTAAACAACAATAAAATGAAATGCAAAGTAAGATGTTCTCAGTTCCAGTTGGTCATTGACGCTGCTGGCAAAAGGAAAGACGATTTGTGAATAAAAACAAATGTTGTTAAAGTCGCACATTATTTGTTGTTTATCACAAGTAGACCATTTTTGTGCAAATAGGAGGATTTTCCACCCGGCTACCACCGGTATATTTCAAACCTGTTGGAAACCCATGTGCAATCCATTGAAAATCAAGACCAGAAACTTAACTCTTCACTCTAAGAGTCCTTAACAGCAGGATTTCGCTGTGTATAACATGATGCAACCGTGAATGAGCTCACAGTTACTTACTAGAGTCATTTTCTCTGAGCTGGGTTCATGTTGACCTCCTAATGTCTTTGCACATCCAGCTTTTTTATTGATCGAATTCACGGTCTCTCTTGATTTCTGTCAACTGATCTCAATTTGCGACACTACTTCTGTGATGGAGGATGATTTGCAAATTCCCTTTATGCACCCAACACACACACACACACGCACACACACACACACACACCAGCTATGTGGAGCAGGACTCAGGTGACCGTGTGTGTGAATTCTCTCTGATGCTTTTCCCGGTTGTAAAAAGCTTGTAGAACAAAATAAGCGTTAACTTCATTAGAGACCATAATCACCCGAACTCATAAATATTCACATTATCCTCATCCACAAGCCATAAATATTCATATTATTACCTTTCCACACTTATGATGTATTACGCCATTACAGAAAGTCTTCATTCCATCCGTATTTCCATCCATCACCTTTATTCAGCTCTCACAGAGTATCGTCGTCATAATTTTTGAGACTTTTATACAGTATTGTAGTGCTGTAATATATCACACTTACTCAGCACAGTCCACACACACACACACCGGCTGAAAGAGCCTTTATTAATCTTCAGATCAAAGTAAATTCCCATCACAACAGTCATTCCGTTGCCAAGGAAAGTGTGGGTGATTGCCGTGGTGATGTAGATGCCTGTTTGCATCAGTAGCGGATAGGGATGTTTGCAACAGCTAATTGTGTAACAGTTACACAATTTTAGAAATACTTCCCCCCACAAACTTGAGCGTTCACTTAAACGTTAATTCAAGTCATTCTACATTATTTAACCATATTTTAAAATGCCAACTGTTGAAATGTAAAGTAAGTCCTTTACTCCGCTATAAAATGAGCGAGCAGGAAGAGGCTGAGGGCCGTGAGGACGGCTGTGGTGTGATTGATAATGAGCGTCACGTGCGCTGCACGGCTCACAGAGGAGCGGACACATAAAAGGAGGAGTGAAGGATGAGAGAGGACCAGGCCTGGATTTTACTTGATCTTTTGTTGTGCGTTCGGCAGTCCTTGAGGGGCTATCGCTTTTACTTTTGTTACGTCCCATAGTGTGTTGTAGTGTGTTTTCGTCCACCACTTTTTTTGTTGTCTATCCTATCCCATTTCTCAGGTCCTGTCATTGGATAACTCACCTGTCTATCAGCTTCAATGATGCAGCCACGCCTCTCTGCGAAGGAATTATCCATCTATAAAAGACTCGGAAGTGACGCACCACATCAGCGCGTCCTTTGGACGCAGCTCTTGACTTCTTGCTGTGTGCCGTCAGTTTGTTTGTTTGATTCTTGAAGTTTGTTAGTTGTTTGTGTTGGATTTTTGGTTTAGAGCTTTCTTTAGTGTATCGTTTGTGTCATGTAAATGCTTACCACCATTCAGAGTTTTGTGTTATCGTATATATGGTTACCACCATTCAGAGTTTACGACATCCGATACAAGTTGGAAGACGAGTTCAGTATGTCACGTGATATACATCGCAACACAAGTTTGACTTCTTTAGTTCCACTAGTTTAGAAAGCGGGAGCTATTATATGTATTTTGGGTTTTTAGTTAGAGTAGTTAGCCGGCGCCAAGCCGAAAATTTGTTTTGTTTCCTTCTTTAGATCAGAGGTTATTTTTGGTTATAGGTAGCAAATGTTTTGTTTTGTTTATTTCTTTGCTTTCGCCCTGATTATTGTCTCCCATATTCCGTCATGTTTAATGTTTGTAAATATTGTTTATTTTCATTTAATCATTTCACTCCATGTTTTGTTGGTGATTATTAATTGGTGATCATTTTTCAATACTTAAGCTAACTTTGATTTCATCTTGACTCCGTTTCATTTATCACTTCCTAATGTTACAGATTGACATTTCTTACTTTGAATTAGCGCAACATTATTTATATTTTCCTTTTTTTATTTTTTGTGTTGCACTCCTATTTACTCCTAGACCTACATCTATTAGGAGTCGTAACACTTTCGTTTTGGTTCCCGCCGCCTCCTTCCCAGAACATTATGCGTTACAGTAGTGACAAAACCTGTGAGAAAAGAGGGACACGCTGCCAGAAAGCTCTTGTTGCTGCGAGGAATTGTGGTGTGCTGAGAAGGTAGGGAAGCAGGAAAGAGAGGAGACCGCCAGCGATTGAAGATCGGGTGGGACGGAGAGATCATCGCCGTGCTCCTCGGTTGAAATGGGGTGGCTGCCGTTCAAGAGGGAGCGGAGGAGTCACCCTGTTTGCCGGGAGGCTGGAGACTGCTGCTGACTGCTATGTTTGGGGAGGAGTAGGGAACGAGGGACAGAGGAGTGTTGGCCCGTCCCCCGAGGAGGGTATGATTAGACACCGGTGACGAGACTGACGGGGTGATTGATTATGGGACAGGTGGATGGAAAAAACACTGGGAGAATCACGTGAGGAAACAGGAAGTGGGAGGAGACCTGACAGAACTGTGACTGTATTATATTATGGTCTGTCTGAATGATCAATTCTGATTGGCTTCAAGGTGTGCATTCTCTCGTTAATGAAAGTTAAGTGTTAAGTTAAGAGTTCTGTGATAGTTGTTCAAATGAAACGTTTGATGACTATTATATAAAAGTGGGAAAGTCCGGAGTTTTGGAGTGGGATTGTGGCTATTCTGCATAATTTTACACATTCCTGCAGGTTTCATGATTATAAAGTGGACTATTAGTTGAGAAACAAATGCATGTGTTTAAGTATATTGGATCAGTGCATTTGGTCTTAAAGTGACAGCAGCCTAATATTTCTGTGTTATTAATGTTCCTCAAACAAAACAAAAAGAGAAAATCACTTGCTGTTCTTGACTGAATGACTTTTGTAACTTTAATAAGGATTACTCTAAATTGAATTTATACAGTTAAGACTGTGCGTTTTTACTTTATATTAGATTACTCAATTTCTATAGTTTTTCTTGCTTGATTACTACTGTTTGATTTATTTGAAAAATGTAAAATTAAATTTTTTTGTAATTCAATTCGAAGTTTGAAATCAAGCTTGAGCTTTCTGTAAGCTCCTGCAACAAAATTACTGCCTTCTGAAAATACAAATACATTGGGAAAACATGAGATAATTATTTATTTAAAAAGGATGTTTAAAAAGGGCTCCCTCCCTTAACAAAAATCCCCTCTATAAGGGGGGAACTAAGAGAGAAATTCACACCCTGAACATTAATATTTTAGGTTAAAATATTTTTTTGTTTATATTTTATGTTCTGTAATTGGTCACTGTTTCTTTTCAGCTTTTCAACATTTTTAGTGATGTTTCAGCCACTTTGCAGTTCTTTTCGCAAAGTTCACATCGCAGGGTGTCTATTTCTGTCGTGCCGAAATGCACTCCACATTTTGCATTGTTTAACTGTGCTGGTTTGTTTGCACTGTTAGCAGAGTTTCACTTTCTTCTGTGATTTTTCTTTTTATTCCCATGGATCAAACTGTGCTGCTAATTCAGAGCGCAGCAGCGAATCGTAGCGTCTCCTTTGTTGAAATATTCTCACACTGGCCTCCTTTTGATTTTTCTCGTCTCTCTGATGAAGTTTGCTTCACGATCACTATGTAAAGTGCTCCGCCGCTGCGTCCGTGGCGCTCAAATGTGTTGATCTGACAGAATAAAACATCCTTTAACAGCACGCCCCTTCCAATTCGGCTGATTTTTGTGCATGTAATATGACATTAAGTGTATAACTGATCAGACATTCCAGAATAATTCAGTGACAGTCTAGTTTCAGTTCAGCATGTGTGTGTTTTAAGCTCTGCCTGTCCTGTAATTGGTGAGCAAGTGTTTTATGAAGTTGTTGAAATTGCATTCCTAAATCTCCTTTAATTATTTAATAAATCTTAAATGACAGAATGTACTTGACAGCTATGTGTGACATTACAGTAGTCGACCTGATTTTATTAAAGTAACTGCATCAGCTTAATTATCATGGGCTTTCTGAACGTGGCTTTTCAACTTGACTTTTTCATGCTTAGTAATCTTTGTCACAACTCAAAATGATTCAGTCTCACAGAGATATGATTTTAACTGTTTTGCATAATTGTTAGGTTTGCCACATGTTATTTCTGAAACAAAGGGAAAGCTAATTAAAACAATTATGGAAACTTACTGACACCACATATTGTTTAAAAGATACTGGGAATTTAAAGTTTTAATTTATAAAACCGCTTGTATAATTATATGGCATTATGTTTGGCAATTGATACATTTTATTTGATTTAATCCGTGGGATGTTACAAGTAAACTAAACAATTTAGTATAAACGATGTGGTGTGTTTATTGTAAATGTGTTTTTCATTAAATATCAGTAAGGATCTCATCTAGTGCATCAAAATGGTAACCAAGATTTCTATTTTAAATAAATACTTTAGAACTTTCTATTCTTCAAAGAATCCTGAAAATATGGTATCATGGTTTCTACAACAATATTATAAATGTTTGTTTCTTCATTAAATCAGTATATTAGGATGTTTTCTGAAGGATCATGTGACACTGAAGGAGTAATGATGCTGAAAATACAGCTTTCATCACCGGAATAAAATACTGTCTTCTCCTATTTCCACTGACTTTTAGTTTGTATTCATTAGTTCCGCACTCTATTGTTGTCATGATAACTCATTTAATCAGCACAAGTGTATCTCATTATTCCATTCATTTGACTTGTACTCGAGTTCCTCCTTTTCTTCAGTTTGTGATAGTGTGTTGCCACTACCATTTGTTAGTTCCTGTTGTTATTATTAAACTCTGCATAACCATGGTGTTTACCAGCAATGTTGCTTATGAATACATTTTACAATATATTAGAATAGAAAACGTCTACTTTTAAATGTAATAATATTTGACTGTAGTTTTGATCAAATAAGTCCAGCCTTTGTAAAAAGTTTGTTTTTTGTTTTGTTTCAGCTGGTTGGGTGGGGGGATGCACGCTCAAATTGTTGACGCGGGGGGGGGGGTGCGCTCAAGGCGGGCTGCGGACCGGGTGTTTGGGACCACTGAGTTATAACACTGGTTTTGCATTTATTTGACACTATAGGGCACCAGTAGCAGGATGCAGAGTTGTATAATATTCCAAAACATGTCATACTAAGTCTGCCTATGAAACTCTTTAATGGATTCACAGAAGAGTGTCAGTGGAACTTTTATAAAGTGAGACAGAACGAAGCAGAAATACACTGTAACATCCGCCACATGAACTACTAGATGCAGGAAGAACATCAAACACTCATGTATTGACTTTAATAATGAACGGAAAACCTCCGATTTATGACTTGCATTGCCAAACATAAGCTGTTTTTTTACGTCAAGGTCATGGGTTCGATTCCCAGGGAGAGCGAGAACTGATTAGAATGTCAATGCGTTTCTTAATTGCAATGTAAGCCGCTTTGAATAAAAGTGCTGACCAAATATGTAAATGCAATGATGTCTAAGTATTAGAGAGCTATGTATGTTTTGTGGGTTTAAGTAAATGAAAAAATAAGTGTGTAGACAGAGGGAAGCTGAGTGCAGGATTCAGTGAGTGTGTTGAGAGTAAACTCCAGAGGACAATCAATGAGATGAAGGGCGTAAGTTCTGCTGAGCCTGTGTGTGTGTGTGTGTGTGTGTGTGTGTGTAGGCTCTAATAAGGTACAGTGCACAGAGACCTGCACCGCTGTAGATTGTCTGCTGAGCGCATGTTCGTATGTGTCACTTTGAATGACAGGGAACAAATTACAAAAGCAGCAGGAAATAGCGGGTTTGATTCGAGGACTTCAGGCTGGTAAAGGTCACTGCAGTAACTCATATTTCATCATAGCAGTTCACAGAAACACCACAACAATAACATTTCTGTTTCATTAGATATAAATTTAAGGGGTAACGCCTTACAAAAAGTTCTCATAAGTTAACGTTAGTTAACATATACTTCCTATGAAAAATATTTCTAAAGCGTTTATTAATCATACTTTGTTAAATTCAAAATGTACAAATACATTTTTAATCTTTTTAATAGAGATGGACCGATCGACCGGCTCACATCTTTCTGACATCAGTCAGTTTTGTCACCAGCGGTACAGGCAATAACGTCAGCTGTGCATTCCAGCTCTCATCTCTCCGACGGTGATGTGACAGTTTGTGAGTCGCAAGTACCAAAATGAGTGATGTACTGCGCTTAAACAGTCCAATAGTCAAGTCACCTTTATTTATATAGCGTTTTTTTACAGTAGAGATTGTTTCAAAGCAGCTTTACAGAGATAACAGGATGATAATACAACAAAGTATGTTGTGGCTGTACAGCAGCTCTAGAAGGTCAATAATATTGATGAATATTAAGTGTTTAGTGTCCGCGAATAAGCAAGCCAGAGGCGACAGTGGCAAAGAACCCAAACTCCATCAGGAGACAGAATGAAGAAAAAACTAGACTCAGTCTGGCAAACAGACAAACAGTGCGTGATAATGATATAGACAACATTTCTGGCCAGAAGTCAGACTGAGATCAATGCACTCAAAATATGTAATATAGTTCCGTCTGGTTTAAAAAAAAAAAATCGAAATCATCACGCCAGTATGGAGTTTTGTTGAGGATCCGGGGCTGCTTCACAGGGGAGGGTCTAGTAGAGTCACTGTCTCTGCAAACACTTCAGGGCTGTGTTGTGCTTGTGTCGAGGTATCTGGATACGGCCCGCAACCGGCTGACCACGGTAACCTCGGGATAAACAGAGACTAATATCAGCGTAGATGCCATTCTTCTTATGATGAAGTGAGTACATCAGGTGTTATGTGAAATGATCCCGCTTCCAACTGACTTAAATTATGCAGCCTAACAATCATTTTACATGATTTGAATTATAAAAATGTATAATGTGTGTGTGTGTGTGTTTGCCAGGTTGAAGAGATGTGTTTTTAGTCTAGATTTAAACTGACAGAGTGAGTCTGCTTCCCGAACAATGCTAGGAAGACTGTTCCAGAGCGCTAAATAGGAAAAGGATCGACCACCTGCAGTTGATTTTGATGTTCTAGGTATTATCAACTGGTCAGAATTTAGTGATCACAATAGATGTGAAGGACTATAATGTGTTAAGAAATTGCTCAAATACTGGGAAGCTAAACCATATAATGCTTTGTAAGTAATTAGCAAGATTTTAAAATGTATTCTGTGATTAATAGGAAGCCAGTGCAGGTTTGACAGAACTGGGCTAATATGCTCATACTTCCTGGTTCTAGTAAGAACTCGAGCTGCTGCATTTTGGACCAGCTGGAATTTGTTTATTAAGCGTGCAGGGCAACCACCTAGTAAAGCATTACAATAATCTAGCCTTGAACTCATGAGTGCATGAATTAACTTTTCCGCATTTGTCTTTGAGAGCTTATGTCATAATTTAGATATATTTAAGATGGAAGAATGCGGTTTTACAAATGCTAGAAATGTGGCTTTCAAATGAAAGATTGGCATCGAAGACAAACCCAGGTTCCTAAATGACGACGAAGATTATATACAAAATCATGTCAAAATGCCCATCTTGGCGAGTATTCAGTGAAACAGTCAGTTTCGGGACATAAATAGATTTGAGAAAGATAACGCATGTTGTGTAACAGTGCATAAGCTCTTAAAGTGACAGCATCTAATATTCCTGCTGCCGTCTTTCATGTTAAACAAAGAAAATCACTCACTGCTCTTGACTAAGTTTTATAACTGTAATTGTAAACATTAATTGGCATTTCATTTTTACAAAAAAGACTTTCCAGTGTTATTTTACATTTGATTACTTTAATATCTGTAGTATTTTTTACCTGAATAGTAACTTCCTGTTCAGCGAGGGACACATCTCGACCATCAGGCAACGTCCAGACATTTTTGAGCGTCGAGCGACTTTCTTGATGTGTTCAGCACCATTGACTAAATATACGCTTTCAGGTTTGTCTGTTTTTGGACGATTCAATATGTAGACTGTAAAAAAATGATGTTCCAGATTTTTTTAAGAGAATTGGAGAAGTTTGTTTTACCAAAAAAATGACTACTGACTACTTCAGGTTTTCTACTTCACAATTTCATGTTTAGTTCAGTGTTACTTGCCATGACTTTGAAATTGTTTGTGAAATTTAATAGCCGCTTCTGAGTGGAAATTGTTTCTACGCCAAATTTCGTTCAGTGTAGATTAGGATGATACAATCTTCATCTATAACCGTCCCTTCAAGTTTTCTGAGCAATACAATTATCCTCTGTTAGGAAGAGATAGATGAAATGTTGTGAAATAGTCGCAGTGATGTTGACAACGTTTTCAAGTGTCGCAGTGTATTGCCTTTCAGTGAGCCTTGCTCTGTTACTGGGTAAAACACACACACACACACACACACACACACACACACACACACACACACACACACACACACACACACACACACACACACACACACACACACACACACACACACACACACACACACACACACACACACACACACACACACACACACACACACACACACAACCTATTAACATTTGCACAGCTTTGCTCCTGCTATATAAAAGAAACCGTTTCAGCTGAAAGTGCCTGACATTTAAATGGAGCTTGAGGCCAATAACAGAGACACACAGTGTGTGTTTGTGTGCATGTGTATTTTTCCCCTTCGGTGATCCTTGTTAAAAAGGCCAATCTGTATGTGTGATTCAGAACATGTTTTGTTTCGTATATGTGAGTGGTGTTGATATGTGGCATTTATCAGTACCCTTAATCCTCCGCTACTTCACGGGTAGCCTTGTGGACTCTGCGGCCATCCATCAACCTGTCTGTCAACCTGGGGTCACTATGACAACGAGCTGGGCGGGGTGGCCGTCACAAACACCACCTGTCAGCTAAATGATTGATGGATGGCAGTGGCCAATCAGAAATCAGTATCAGTGTGATGGATGTTTAATGTGCACATGATTTATGATTCAGTGAGAGTGTGTGTGCAATCGTTTTCATGGATGACTTGAGATGTTTCTCTAGTAGGTGATAATCACACAGCTATTTATTATTAGAAGTGTTGTTTTAGCAACTGTCCTTTGTGTGTTTATCAGGTGATAAGTGTTAATTAATTATGAGGTGAGACTGTTTTGTTAAAATGTGCGTTTATATTTGAATGGTTCTTTTTGTAAATGACACGCAGTAGCGCTTTAGTTAGCAGTGGATTAAGTAAAATGCAAAGAAACAAGTTTAAATCCTCAATCAGTCATTGGTTCGGTAAGCTACTCTTTAAATTTAAACTTGTGTCCAATAGAAACTTGGTTTTGATGGAACTGGGAAAAACAAGGAAAATAAGTTTATGAAATACTTGGTATTGTGATAATGATTGCAGTATTGAAATCAATTGGATTTCGTAAAAAGGTGAATTATTCAGGTTTTCAATAAATTTGAAACAGAATAATTTTTTTACAGAAACTGTAAAAAATATGAAAAAAGTAAACACTAGCCAACTGTACATTTAATAATCTGGTAAATCTGCATGGATTGGGATTAACATTTTATATATTAAAAAAAATGTAATTACACAAATTTTACATACAGTGCATAGCGAGTGTGACATGCATTTGACGTAATGGCAAATTGGATAGTGCAGCATAATTTTAAATCAAGGATTTTAAGTGTGATCCATCTGTGTGTGTGTGTGTGTACTACAGTAAGACAGTATTGAGACATACTACCTTACGTAAACATCATATTAAGACTTTTGATGTTACAAACATGTAATGTTTATATCTAGCCACTGTCACAGTGCTGTCGTGTCACTTCACACTTCCTGTTTCCCTCTTTGTGCTTCCTGTGTCATTTCCTTCACCTGTCTTGTCAATTACTCATCTCGTTAGTCTCGTCATCTGTTTCCTTTCTCCTCTATATAAAACCTCATGTGTTCCCTTGTTTTTGCCAGTTGACTGTTATGTTGAGTGTGGATGTTTTTCCTAATTCTCCCTGTTCTGCACAAGTGTGCGACTTTTGTTTATATTTAAAGTGTTTTTGGCTTTGTCTCAATAAAGAGGGATTTCTGTCGAATCTGCTATCCTCGTCTTCGATATGATCATGATATATCTGATATATCTTAACAGCCACATTAACTTTTAGGTTGATGCATTGCATCTTCAGCCTCACTTCAGCCTCACGATTGATTCCAGGAGAATCATGACAACCTCCTCATCTTCTGTAGCGTTAGGTGATGTAGGTACAGGTAACATGCTAATCAGAATCTGAATCAGAAAGAGCTTTATTGCCAAGTGTGCTTGCACACACAAGGAATTTGACTTAGTGCTGAAGCTTCCAGTGCACATTTACAACACAACATGAACAAACAAACAAAAACAAAAACAATCACTGAAGAGCTCCACACCGAGGCAGCCATTTGCGTCGCCATCTTCTTTCCAGAAATACAATGCAGTTTAGCAAGCATTACATAGCAAAAACACAACAAAACATAACACAACATGGGTGGACAACTTTTATCTTCGGTAATTTGTCCGGATCAAAATCAATCAATCAGCTCCGGTCGCGTTCGGTCCGTGTAGTTCCCTAGACATTACGTCTAGCCTCATGGCCAGACCGGTTACAGTCCGTAAAAGTTCACCAGTCTGACTCCACAAGCCGGACTGCGTTGTTACGGTTCAGTTCCTCAATCTGTATCACTCTCTGATCTAATTCCTTCAAACGGTCACACACAACCCGAAGCATTTCATAATTTCCACAGACAGCGGCTCGGTGAATTTGCTTGCAGCTGTCTTACCAATTTTCCGATAGGTCAGGGCAATCCCAAAGCCAAAGAATAGATACCCCGCTATCAGTAATCCAATCATATAGAAAATCCTGTCGATCCATTTCAGTATTTTCAGGAGTCAGTCCAGCAAGCAGCGGGTCAGTGTCATGAATGACGGTCGGACACGGACATAAGCAAACACAAGATTTTATTAAAGCAGGCTTGGAAACAGCAAACTGAAGAAATGGTAATGAGACAGTCAATGGCAGTGACGGATGTAATCTTAGCTGGATGAAGTGGGTACTGGTAGAGTCCAAACAGGCTGGGGAATCACAGGAGGAAACTGGCTTGAGAACACGGTGAGAGAAGTTCCTAAGAACAAGCATAGAGTCCAGGTTGTCAACGACGAGACCAGACGCCGACTGCATGGTGAAGGCAGGTGATATAGTGCCAGGTGACGAGGGACAGGTGCAGGTGATTAGTATTCAGGAGATCGTGAGCGTGTGGGAGGAGTGTTTGAGTCTGGTGCGGGAGGCGTGGCTGGATCCGTAACAGTCAGAGACAAAATACCAAGCGCCATAGCAAAGCGGGGAGCAGAGACAAAAACACGTCTGCACTGTACAGAAGCAGGAAGGAAAGCACCTAATCCTACAGGCGTCTCATTACAATCATGTTGCTGTCATTATTATTGTTGCGTGTGTTTTTCCCCAGTTAGCCTGTTAGCTTACATTTACACTCATGCATTTTTTTTATCCAAAGCAACTTGCATTGCATTCAAGAAACACATTGACATTCTTATCAGTTCTTGCTTTCCCTGGGAATCGAACCCATGACCGTGGCGTTGTAAACACCAATGCTCTACTGATTGAGCTGTAGGAGCTTTAGCTACTTTTAAGGTTAGCTACTTTAACTTGATCTGGTTTTCACCCTGTGATGCTCCCATTGGCCCTTTGACCCGGTTCCCATGGCGACTGTCACCTAACGCCAACACAGTACGACTCAAACTATTGATCTCTGTGCTTTTCATTCACGCTTCTTCAGCTTAAAGAGAGAGAGAGACCTGTGAGAGTGCTGCGCTTTAGAGGAAAACACTAATGTCATCATTGTATTAAGCGCGCACACACGCTGAGCATTAGAGACTGAAAGCTGCTCTGTCCTTTCAACATGCTATTCTTCTCTTTCAGAATTACTGACCTTTTCGTCAGCCGCTGTTTACTGTGATCTTCTGTTCATTACGGTTGTTTGTGCTGTTGTTGACATAATTACATGCTGTTGTTTGAAGCAGGGATATAATGGTTAACTAAATCTATAAATGGTCATTTGAATAAAAGAAACATTAACCGAAAAAAACTGAAAAATAAAACTTAAACTTATTTTATTTCATTGTTGCCAAAAGCATATTTTTTAATTTAGTAAAACTGAAACTGAAATAAAAGATTATATATATATATATATATATATATATATATATATATATATATATATATATATATATATATATATATAAAAAGCTAAATGACAAAAAATAAAAATACTATATTTTCACAAGTAAAATTAAATTGAATATATTAAATAAAAACTAATTAGTAGCTAGTTGCTATTTTATTAGTTTGATTTGATGTACTAAAACAACCAAAGCTAAAACGTAAATAAATATAATAAAAATCACCAAAACCCCCACAAAATTATAAAACAATGTAACAAAATTAACTATAATAACATCCATTTATAGTGCATGTGTGTGTGTGTGTATATATATATATATATATATATATATACACAGAAAAACAGAGATAATTTTTTGTGCTTCACAAAACATTTAATGTACATTTTGCTATCATTAGGATTTTTAAAGGTAATATTAGTTAAAACTGTGGAATATTAATGCAATTTAGAATAAGGGTTTTCTGTTGTAATATATTTCAAAATGTAATTTATTCCTGTGGCGCAAAGCTGAATTTTCAGCATCATTACTCCAGTTTTCAGTGTCACATGATCCTTCAGAAATCATTAGCATATGATAATTTGATGCTTAACAAACATTTCTGGTTATTAAAACACTGAGTTCAAAATATTGTTCTGGCGTGTGTTTTGGTTGGACTACCCAACCTGACCAATGCCAAAAGTGTTTGGGGAAAAACAGTCACTGATGTAATCGTCTTTGGTGCGTCTGGGCAGAAATGACACTTTGCAGCTTTAAATGTGTATGCAGAATGAGACGTTGTGTGTGATTTTCACTCTGATAGTTCTTTTCTTTCATTCTCTCTGGGGTTTTGAAGCATGTAAAGCAGATTTCTAGTCGGGCTGCTCGCATTCTGCTACTTGCACAAATACAAATAAACTCTTTTTTTGACAAAAAGAAACATTTGAGATAAAACTCAACTCCAATTTTACCTAGATCTCACGGTCAATCTCTTTGAACTGTTAGTTCATTGTTACTGTTCTGCACACGGAATATAAATAATGTGTGTGGCAAACTGTCATATTCTTTTCAGAAATATCTTCTATGTAAACCACATTTTCATTGAAATCAACAGGCAAATGTAAAAACATCTTAGACATGGAAGTAACGGCAAAACTGTTTGTTTCTCTTTTTCTCCCGTTCATGCTCTAATGGCTTCACTCTATTCTCATCATCAGGTAAGTGTTTTTACCCTTTAATGCATTGTGTGTGTGTGTGAGAGAGAGAGAGAGAGAGAGAGAGAGTTACAGCAATGCAACATTTGTGTATATGTAGATTTTGCGCTTTGTTATTTTCAGGTCACCAGAGACTTACTTTCGCTGTCTCTGATGATTATGATGTGCTTTCAGACACTACAGCAGGCAATGCTTAGATTTACTTTACCTTCCCTAGAAAGAATCTAATCAACAGACTAGTAAATTAGTCCATTCAACTAATGAGTCCTGCCCATTTGCTCATTGTGTTTGCCAAGCTTTCAAAGTGGAGGTCTGCATTACTGTGGTAATGGCTGGAAATGTCTTTATTCTGGTTTTCACAGAGATTCATTTAAAAACACACAAAAATAAACCATATGAAACAGCGCTCGCTTTGCTCCTCCTATGCTTCCTGGTCAAGAGTTTTTGTTCCATCGTATAAAATGACACAACATTGGATACATACATTTAAAATGTCATATTATTCTATAATGGTATTTTCCACCATGATCTCCTGCTGTTACTGGTTTCCAGGTTTTGTGGTCTGAAATGTTTCTTTAGGTATGACCATTTTTGAAAGAAATTGTTATGTATTGTATTAGGGCTGTCACGATTCCTAGATTAAATTTTAGGTACTTAAATTAAAATAATCCTTGATTGCGATTTACCAGTATCCAGTAACCAGCAAAATACCAGAGGTGTAGCATAGAGTGGTGGGAAAGAAAAGTTTGTGATTAGAATCAGAATTAAGTTCGAATTATTATATATTCAAATAATTGAGTGGCGGTTCTGTGTTTGTGTGGTAAGACGTGTTTCAGAAGTTCAAAGGCGTGCGGGCAGGTTGTTGTTTATTGTGTGAAAAACAGGTTTATTTTAAGCTGGATGGTGTAATGTGTGTTTTCTGATCTCAGCGAGTCCTTCCCGGCTGAAGTTCAACTTTAACAAACATCAAATACAGAAACCAGAGCGTGTAAGAACAGCGTGTAGTTAAAATTTGTGTTTGAACACATTGAGACTGTGGCCGAGAATTCAAATGAGATGAGAGGAGCGGAAAGAGTGTTTGAAAGAGGATAGACACTAACTTTAGCACAAAGAGAGCTGAATATTGACCAATATAAGGGCCAGAACTGTCTGTTTTATAATCTAAGAAACGGGCACACACACACAAACCACAACCTGGGTCTGTAATGTGCATGCATGTCATGAAATATGCTTCTCTGATCATTTCTCAAAGATGCTCATATTACGCTTGCGGTTGAACTATTTATTGTTGTTAGCTGAGATAAGCATCCCTATTACTATGACTTATGGTTGAGATTATGGTTGAGGATTTTAAAAAAACACTAATGTTTTTGTAGTTAACTTCAGTATATGTGAGAATAGTCTTGCAGCGTTTAAGATTGATTCCTCAAATCATGTTGTCACGGTACAAGTAAGGAGGACTCTGGTATGCCGGTGAAAGGGAATTTAATTACAATGAAGAATAAAACAAAACACAAACCAAAACTACAAAAACAAAACAAACAAACCGGATGGAACGGGTAGAACTGACGTAGGGAACAGCTAACACCAGACAACAAACACAAAGGGATTAAATACACAACACATGAGGAAGGTAACAAGCAGAACAGCTGAGAACAATTAAAGGAAACAAGGGAACAAGATGGGCGGGGTTACACAATAACAAGACACGAACATGCAGCCAATGCAGACGCGCATCGCCGTGTGTTCATATGAACTTGACAAGACAGCGTGCAATTAGTAAATACACAAACGACAAGAAGGCACACAGACAAGAGACACGATACTATAAACCTTACGAGGGAGCAGCGTCAGAGCTCTGTCGACCAAACACCAGAAACCCATACCGAAGTGACAGAACCCTGACACATATGCCTTGTTGAGGAGATTATTGCTACTTTAAGAGTGGCAAATTAACGTGGTCTTTGAGCAAATGTTACTGGCTCGGCTCTGAGCAGGATTCGAACCAGAGTCTTTGGCGTGGCTAAAAACCGCGGCCCCTAGAGCGCTTCTTGAAATCAGGGGAGTTAGGTTTTATTCGCTAAGTGATTATTGGCCTATGAAGGATACACCCATCCTCCTAAACCTCACTCCCATCTGGGTCACGGCACCAAATTTAACCTCTGCTACTCAACCCACTCCTAATGGGATTTGAACTGTGGTCTCTGGCACGGGAGGCAGGCGCTCAGTCACTAGTGTGTGACTGAGGAGTGAGGTTTACATACACAGCTCTTACTGACCTACAACAGTTACACAAATATGCAACCAATCTGAACAAAAGTGCCCTCAACTTTAATATATGGGTGAAAAAAATGCCCTTCACAGTTAAACTAAATTTAATGTGACTGTTGAGTTTTATGTGATATATGAAATTGCCAGACTATAAAACAGGTGAAAAAATCCCACAGACACATTGAAGGAAAGACTCGAGCCTCAGCTACAGACCAAAAGATCATTGAGGCTTGAGACGGCGCAGAATGACCCTGAACACCCTAACAACCCACACACTGACTTAAAGCCTCTCAAAACTGCTTGAGTTTTACACTGGCAGACACATGCTCATGCTTTCTTCAGTGAATGTACAAATTACTTGAATTAACTGTTGAATTAAATCTAGCTGTTGAATTAATCTAGTTGAATTATGCCACTCTGGCATTGGGCAATAATAACTGTCTTCTAAATACACATTTATATTTATACAGATATATATCTTTACATATGCCAGCTACTTACCATTTAATTGTTTGTATATTACATACATTTTTTCTTTAATTCTTTCTATACTGTGTTATATATAAGTTCCTACAGCACCTGTAAATCATAGCAAATTTCTCAGTGAAATAAAGTGGATTCTGATTCTTTCGTCTTACATAAACTAGGTGTAATAAATCAAACACACACACATGTCCTGGTTTGACCTGTTTTTCATTCCCAAAAACTTTTTACATTTAAAATTACATAAAGTCCCATTAGATTTATTATAGTTCTTCTATGTGTTACAGATTTTTATCATAAATATTTTGACAATCTTTTGCCTTTAGCTTTTTTAATCGCTTTTTGTTAATACTATATATTAAACACTATGTATTAGTATTTACGTCAAACTGAGGTGTGTTGTTTCATCTGAGAACATTGAATTTCTTAGGACTAATCCAGAGTTTTGGCATGAATTCATTCTCCACCTGCCCTTGAGCTGTGTGTGTGTGTGTGTGTGTGTGTGTGTGTGTAATCCCTCTTGATTGTGTTAACATGCGGAAAGCCCTTCGTTATCAGACGACTGCTCCTGTTCCATTGAACGCAGATCTAAACAGCTTAAACACACACACACACACACACACACACACACACACACACACACACACACACACACACACACACACACACACACACACACACACACACACACACACACACACACACACACACACACACACACACACACACACACACACACACACACACACACACACACACACACACACACACACACACACACACACACACACAGAGCAGGGGCATGTTTATACTGTGTTCACTTGCTTGTTTGTGTGCATTTTCCTAATATGACATTTAGATCCATATGCATGATCATTGTTTGTGATGTTTTGTGTTCTGTGGGAGGAGAGGCAAGTGTGGGTGTTTACATTAAGCTGCTTTAATGCAGATGCAGAAGGAAACTGTATTGCTTCAGGTTGGTCTTAATGGAGTTAGTGGCATTTCAATTATGCTTTATTTTGAAGCACTGATATCGGGATATCATGAGGAATTACATTTGCTTGATCTTTGGAGATAAAATAGCTTGTTTTCATGTTAATGTGCTCTCCTTCCTCCTCAGGCCAAAAAAGAGCATTTGTAACGGGATCGGTACATTTCAAGCTGTCCAAAAATCGTAAAGGTGGATGTTTGGCCATTTAAAGGGCGGGCAACGGTTGCGGCCAATTCATTTCATTTCATTCAGTTCATTTTCCATGTTCTGCTCCGTCTCGCATAGTTGAACATGCAAGACTTCTTGCATAAGTCTCCCTCCTTTCTCCTGGATTCCAGCGCCAATGTAACACAGTTCGTAGTTCGGGGAAGAATGAGTCGGGAACCAGCGAACGTTCAAAACTTTTAACTACAAATAAATAAACAACAAAATAAGTCATTTTATTTTATCCTCTCGTCCTTCACCTGCTCCTTCTCAATCGCGCTACCCGCCTGATTGCCACAGCTACTTTTATTATTAAATTAAAATTACAATTAATTTTGCCCTGTAGTAATTGCTGTGAGGATAATCAAAGATGTGTTAGATTAGCTTACTCCTCATTTAAAAAACAACTGGTTTAACACGGAAAAACTTCTCGATTCAGGAATATGCAAATTTTTTCATGATAGGCCACAAGAGAAATTTTAAGAAAATAAATTAGATTATTCACTCATGGGCTGTAAGATAATATGAGCCGTTCATGCAGCAACAGATGCCGAGAGCTCGGTCAGGTTTTGCTTTCAGGTTTGAGACTTCTTCACCGGCATAACTCTCACGCAAAGTTTGAGCATTGCTTGATATCCACCGGCTCACATTCATGATTAATGGTAATTAAACTATTGCAACGTCACATTTTTCTTCATCAACAATTTCTTGCAAAATGATGGACAGAGTATTCACATTTCACACACATCAAAGTATTAAATAAATGAGTAAATTACTCTTAAGACTCTTGACTTTTTTCTTTCTTGAATTTACTATGAATATGATTGTATTACTTGATTTATAGATTTTATTTTCAGTAGAATTCCTGCAGAATTGGCACAAAAATTGCAGAAGGAGTTTATTGGATTCCATCAAGGCCTGTGTGTGTGTGTGTGTGTGTGTGTGTGTGTGTGTGAGTGTGAGTGTGCAGATGTGGAAGCCCTCAGGCTGTGTGTCTGTAGGTTTCAGGGGGTTTCTCTGTCGTTTTTCAGGGTTTGTCACTGATTGATCTTTTCTTTCATCTCAGGTTTCGTTCTCTGCTCTTTTCTGTTCACACTTAGACAGACGAGCACAGACTACTGCTTTCCCTTTTTGTTTTTATTTACTTTTTCAGGCACCTCCATCACTTGCTTTTCTCCATTATGCTAACCGCACAAACACTAAGTCATTCATCCTGAATTCGATCTTCCTGCAGACAGGCAAATAAAGCTCTAATTCTCCTTAACAATTATAATGTTCATCATTTTTCTATCTGCAATCATTTGCACTCAGTAATTAATACAGCTAAATGACTCATGAATCGCATTAGCTGGAATGCATTATGGGCGTATTGATGGTGTGAGTGATTAGCGGAAATAAAAACTGAGTTAAACCTGTCCTGAGTTTGTGGAGTCATTTTTTGCCAATTTAAACCTGAAAAGAGTTCTGAAAGCTGAAGCAAAGGCTCTGAAGATTTGAAGATGTGACAAAGGCATCTGTTAGTTGCCTTAAGATGATTTTTAAAGGATTAAAGCAATTTTGGAGAGAGTAGTGAGATGATTTAACAGCTTAGCGCACACACACACACACACACACACACACACACACTGACACATTCATTCATCATCACTGAGATGTGTGCCATTACACCTGCTGAAAGGAACTGAGTCAGAAAATTAATGATCCTCACTCACGGTTGGTAGCAAGGATGGTCATGTAATCAGATAAATCAGACAAATACAGTAATACCTTGAGATACGAGCATAATCCGTTCCAGGATTGAGCTCATAACTCGAATTGCTCGTATCTCAAATCACATTGTCCCATGAGAAATAACAGAAAAAAATTTAATCCGTTCCAGGCCTCTAAAAAACTCCCTTATTAGTGCTAGTAACAATGGATAAAACATGTTTTTAATTGCTATAGAGACACACACACACACACACACAAAAAGATAGTATATAAGGATTCCTGTGATTATAAAATAAAATGTGGTTTTAATTATGAGTTCTTACCTTCAAAAAGCGGCTAATGGCGGCATAGGAGGAGGAGGAGGAGGACGAGGAGGAGGGAAGGATAACGTAGATAATGCAAACACAATACGGAAGTGTAGTGTTTCTTCGCGTGTTGTGTATTGGATAGACTCAGAAGCTCATATTTTTTTTTATTGAACACTCATAACTCGTGCTGCTCCCAGCTTAATACTGTGAATCACTCGTCGCCCCCGGTAACCCCCGCTGTAAAACCAAGCTGCCTCTAGTGGAGATCATATGCAATTACACCATAAATGAGGAGCTTGAGCTGCTCTGAGTGCTGAACACCTAGCGTAGGGGTCTGTAAGCTGCTCATATCTCAAATATTTACTCGTATCTCAAAGCAAAATTGCTATTGCATACATACTCATATGTCGGGATGCTCGTATCTCAAGGTATTAGTGTACCTTGTTTCACAGACAATGCTTAAAACTAGTTCTAGACTAAAATGCATATTTGAGCTGTTTTAACTGAAAGCAACTTGCATAGGCATATCTTAAAATAACTCTGTGTCATTGTCAAGATACACATCAGTAATGCTCTTTTTCTAAGCTCTTTTTCTTTTTCTAAGATTAAGATTTCTAAGATTTCTAAGATCTTTTCAGCAGTAATGCTCTTTTTCTAAGCTCTTTTTCTTTTTCTTTTTCTAAGATACACATCAATAAAACTCTTTTTCTTAAACTAAGGCCTAATCCTGGCTTAATCTAAGCCCTGTCTGTGATACCAGACCTTTAAATGTTTAGTCCATAACCTGCAAAATAGTCGCTTTTTGGCAAGTTTGAATAAAAATAGATGATTTTTGTGATTCATGTAGATTCAAAGAGTTTTTTTCAAGGGAGGGGTGAAATTGCAAGCAAAATAAACCTCACAAGAATCGAAAATGGGCTACTTTCCCAAAGACTGGAGTGAGAGCATAGAGGTCTCTCGGGCTGTCGTAATCTTTTTTGGCGCTCTTTGGTGTGACAGATCGCTGTTAGCACTGGCGCTGTTCAAGCAGAGCACAAGTGAACCAATATGTTTCATTTTTGAATCCTTTTGTATTTGTGTGTGGATCATAATCTATTTATTTGGAACAATTCTAACCCATATGTTTTGAATGGTAGTAAATGTTTATCCGCCCAAGTGAAAAGACGTTTCTCATATATCTTGTTCTCACAGGTGTCTTGTTTTGCTTTGCATTGGGATTTTAGTCTTGTGCCATTAATTTAGTATTTTTAGGATTTCAAAAAACCCTGCAAACTGCTGTATATGCAAACTGCTGACCAAAAACTATAACGCATATAGTTTGCATTTGCATAGGTTGCCATATTTGCATTTTTGTATCCGTATGATTTAAAAACAAAAAAATTCTCCCATCCCTAATCACTAGCACATTGCTAGGGTGGTTGCTTTGATGTTGCTTGCGCATTTTGTTATTTTGAATAGTAATTGTTTACGAGCTTAACTCAAAACTCTGTGTGTAGTCGCTTATAAGAAAAAACCGAGGCTGATGGAGTGTGTGTGATCTAAATGAGTTTGTAAAATTAGCATTCAAAACATGGCATCTTCACACTTATGAATTCACTTGAGCACTTTAATTCCATATACTGAATAATTGCAGCCAGAGAGAAAGACAGAGAGAGAGATGATGGGATAGAAGCAGGAAGACGGGTAAAGGTGTATATTTGTGTAAATAGATGAATTGTCTCCTGCAGTCCTGCCGAGCAACACTGTTTTCATTTCATTATTGTAATGTTATAATATCTGCTCAACAACACGGACACCATTTGACATTTGCTTCACAATTGCAACACATTTAATGAGCTTTGTTTACAAGCGCTTGACAACACATGATAGAACTGTGTAAATGCCAAATGACCGAGCTGAATCCAATTAAGTGTTTGTAAAAAAACAAAACAAAAATAAGCCAATACAAGTTTAAATGCAATTAAGCAAAGTCTGAATAAATGTGCTTTATATTATACAAATGAGGTAGTTCCTACTTCACCATTTAAAAACTAGAGTAACAAGTGAGTTAATACATTTACAGTAAAAATAGGATTCTGAAAAAAAGTCATTGTAAATTATAAGATAACTTTTTTTTTTCACTTCCAAATTTGTTTAACTTAATTTCTATTATTTGAGCAGCGTAAACATTTAAAAATCTTTTATTTCAAAATGATTTGGAATGTACCTATAGATTTATTACAGTTTTTCTTCATATATAGTAAGTGAACGTACTGCTTACCATTTAACCAATTTAACATGTTTTTACTATAAATAAAGTGATAAATTGTACATAATCCGTTCCAGGATTGAGCTCGTAACTCGAATTGCTTGTATCTCAAATAATTTTTTCACATAAGAAAAAAAAACTAAAATCCGTTCCGGCCCTCTAAAAAACTCCCTTATTAGTGCTGATAACAATGGAAAAAACATGTTTTTAATTGCTATAGACACACACACACACACACACACACACACACACACACAATGTGACTTCTTACCTTTGAGACAGACGAGTAGAGGCTAACGGTGGCATGTGCGGAGGAGGAGGAGAAGGGAGGGATTACATAGATAACAAACACAATACAGAAGTATAGATTTTCACATAACTCGTGCTGCTCTCAGCTTAATAGTCGTGAATCACTCGTTGCCCCCGGTAACCTCCCGCCATAAAACTAAGCTGCCTCTAGTGGAGATCATCTGCAATTACACCATAAATGAGGAGCTTGAGCTGCTCTGAGTGCTGAACATCTAGCATAGGCATCTGTAAGCTGCTCGTATCTCAAATATTTACTCGTATCTCAAAGCAAAAATGCTCAAAGGCTTGCTCGTATCTCGGAATACTCGTATGTCGGGGCACTCGTATCTCAAGGTATTACTGTATTACATAATTGTTTTTACAGTGTGGTAGAAAATGAACAGCGATCGTGATTAAATGACTGCAGATGACCAGCTACTTTTTTAGTAGTTTTTATTCAAATTGTCTTCTGTTATCAATCATTTTATTCAAACTGCTGACCAAAAGTTACAGCCGAAAAACAAATACATAATCATGTGTGTAAATATGCTAAACAATTGCATATGTTTGCATATGTCCATATTTGCATGGACTGACGGCCATCTTTGCAGGATTATGCACTTGTATTTTAGCTGAGATCATGTAAATTCATTTCTCCTGAGGGACCGTTTCAATTAGTCTCCCGTGGCGCTTCCATTGTTGTCAGCCACCTCATTGTTGAAGGCTTGTTGTTGTGGATGCGGCTGCGTGGATGTGGCAGCTGTCACAACAACCCCGGCAGGAGAAATTCCTCCCCTCCGACTCCTTCCCAGATGAAAGGATGCATTTCTCTCGCTCCTTGTCCCTGGGATCATCTGTGCTTGTAAGGTTTTTAAGGTTTACATGAGGATGTCAGCGTTTTTGACGACCTGGTGAACCTCTGTGATATTTTCAGTGTGTGGCCGTCATTGTGTCGTGAAGGATTAAAGAACGAAGACGTGAAGGTGTAAATTATTAATTAGACACAATGAGCCATGTGTTGGGGTTTTTTTTTTTTCAAAGAGGCAGAGCGAACACACACTTTAGGATTTCCAATTACAGCTCAGTGATTGGTGGCTCTCATAGTGATTAAGAGGGTTTGGTTCATTTTGGGTAATTATGTCCTGCACTTTCTAAAGTAACACAACCTCTCATAGCCAATCAAAACCTGAGAGCCGTCTGAGAGCCCAGATGTCGACTCTACGTTTTTCCAGGTACTTATCTTTTGCTAAAACTCATCACTTATTTATCTGATGCCTTAGAGGTGAAGTATGTTGCTTTGGCACAATGTGTGTGTGAGTGTGAGTGTGAGTGTGAGAGAGTGTGAGTGTATATATATGTGTATGTACCCATTTTGGGGCCTTTTTTTCTTATTTATATAGCGCTTTTCAAAATATACATTGTTTTACAGCTGCTTTAAAAAAATCATAAAGTTAATGTTTATAATACCTTATTTTGTGACAATATAAAAAGACAGTTATATTAAAAGACCAAATTCAGTCAAGTACCGTATTTTCCTGCATATAACCCGCAGACGCAGATAATCCGCACCCTCGTATAGCCCACGGTTTTGTGTAAAAAATGACCGTATAACCCACACCCTTATGTAGCCCGCACCCTTATATTACCCGCACCCATAGATTTATGAGATTTAAATTAACATTTAGAATTTCGAATGTTGCTCGCATGACGTCAATTATCATAACTGTTCAGGCTCGGTACACAGTGCTTGTGCACGAAATTCAAACAATAAGGAAACAAACACAAGTCAAAATCAGAAAAAAAGCAAAAGCAGTGTCTCCCGCTGTGCAGCAGCTCGTCCCTTAAGAAGCGTTTCTACAGGTGTTGATCATCGGATGAGATGAGAAGAGCCCGCCCTCATGCAGCACAGCCAATCACGTCTTCTTGCATGATTGACAGGTCAGACAGCCTATCAGCGCCAGCTGTCAGAGTGATAGTACAAGCGGCAGAGACAACAACCCTCGCAAGAAAGGAAAACAGAAAGAAAATACCACAAAAAAAACTTACGAACTTAGGGACGTAACAAATATATTGAAATATTATTACGTGTAAAAAATGTGTGATATAGCCCGCACCCTTATATAACCCGCACCCCCCGTGGGGGGTTGTAAAATCTGGTATAACCCGCGGGTTATATGCAGGAAAATACGGTATACACCTGATTATACATGCTATATACAAATATAACCAAAATATGAGCATTGCTCATTAAGCGTTATCCCATAATAAAACAATATAAACAATGCTTAATTTGGCTTAATGCATGTAGATAGTGATATCGGAGGATCAAATTCAATATACACAGTATTAATAAAACATACTATGTACAGCCAAATTAACCCAGAATGTGAAGTTTCATGTTAAGGGGTTTTCCTATAGTAAACATTAAAGAGAAAATGCTTGGTGTGAAACTTCATTCTGGGTTCATGTAGTTTTCATTTGCATACGTTGCCATATTTGCATTTTGTCGGGGCTAGTTTTCATTGTATTTTCAAAGTCATCACTTCTGGGTACTCATGTACTTCCAGTCCTAGTTTCTAGGGCGTTGCTAGGGTATTGCTAGGATTTTACGGTGGTTAATTTTGGGATTTTGCTGATTTTGTTTTGAATGATAGCTCACCCAAAAACGACAATTCTGTCATCATTTACTCACTCTTATTTCCTTCCAAACCTGATGAAACAATTTTCTGTCCCTCCATTGAAAGTCTATTTACCCAAAACTCTGATGCTTCATAAACTGTAAACGTTCATAAAGAGATTGTAAAATAAATCCATATGAAGAGCAGTTTTCCTTCTGAGGAGACGCAATCACTTTATATGATGAACAGATTTAATTTAGTCTTCTATTCACATATAAACATCGATCCGCACACATAATTTAAAGCTAAACCGAACTTGATTGTCATTGGTTCAGGCCGGTGTGAATAAACCTCATACTGGAAGTAGTATTTTCTGGTAAAAGATGCTAAAAATATAGACATTTTAGATGGTGTGTTTAGTTTGTGAGAGGAAACTAAAAGGAAAAGTTGCATTGCAGTGAAGTTGTGTGTTTCAGAAAACCACAGACATAGTTAGTTTTTTAGTGGCCAAACTTCAAAGTCGAGAGTCCTGCAGCTGTCCAACACGCACACGCACGCACACACACACACACACACACACGCACACGCACACGCACACGCACACGCACACACATGCCTGCGGGGTAGTGGGTCTCAGCTGGGCCTGAACTTGAGTTTGTTTGGAAGTGGAAGGCAGAGACAGGTCATCACTCTCTGTTTATAGAGGACGAGAAGAAGCTCATCTCTGCGTCTGCGGCTCTCTGGCACTCAGAATTACTTCCATCTCTCAAGTGGCACCGAGTGAGTGTGAAGAGTGTGTGTCTGTGTGGTAATAGAGTTCTTACTCTCGTGCACAGCAAATCCTGTCAGGCTTTCACAGCTACAGCTCACAGTGTGACACATTTGACCAGAAGTGTGTTCATGCTCACACACACACACACACACACACACACACACACACACACACACGCACGCATGCATATTCATGTATACGCAAAATATCAGAAAATAAAATGGACATTGTGATTTCTCTTAATGCAATATTAACTGCTATTTAATGAATGCACTTTCTGGTTTTTATTTCTGGCAAATAAAAGCATGATGCTTTAACAATTGGAAATTTACAAATTAAGAATTTAAGAAATACAAATGATCATTATCATTTTATAGTGTACTATAAAAGGAAATAAAATAGTTTTTGTGTTTTATTGTTCTTTTTTTATTCTCCAGTCCAACACTTTTATTGCAATATAGGTCATATTTGTTTAATGTTTTTATTTAATAAGTATAAAAATATATCATTTTATTATTAATTATAGTTATATTGAATGGTTCAAAATATGATAATATTAATAATATACCAAATAATATACCAAATGATAAAATTGATAATATACCAAGCAGTTGATATTTGCTATATTGTATATATCACTCTATGTGAGTCTACTGTATGTGTGTGGATAAAGTATATTTATGTATCTACAACTTTTATAAAGAGTTGACTGATAATATAGCTACACACACATTTTTCAATGACATATAAACAATAATGCGATTTGCTATATAGTATATATTGCGTATATATTGCAAATATATTGCATATATATATATATATATATATACACACACACACACACACACACACACACAATTTTATATATTTTGGTATATAGTTTACATTTCTTAACTAAATGAAGCAGGTTCTAATACCTATACATATTTTAATTTAACGTTTTTTTAGACTCAAACATAATTTGCATGACTTTCATTAGCAGAACACTGTAGATATCATTCACTTTTATTGCATCTATTCCATCCCGGTGAATTTGAATTATGAGTAGATGCTGACAGACTGTTAATTTTCAGTTGAACTATTGCTTTGACTTTGTTGTAAACACAGTAACGCGCAGCCCAGAGTGGCTTATTGTTGTATTAAACATCTTCACTAGAGCTCTAATATCAAGATAACAGCTGCATCTCATTATCATGGCGGAGGGGCAAAGGTCACGCATTTACAAATATGACACACACACACACACACTCTGGCACAACTCTTGACCCAAGTCATTAAAACTCTCCAGTCTCACTGCGTCTCTGCTGCACAGACTCCTCACAAATCATGCGTTTAATAAAGCAGCTCAGTCCTCTCGCATCAAACACACACCTGCCCAATTACAACCTTAGCTGACCGGACGCCATCAAACCTCGTTAGGCTGTGAAACTAGTTAATTAAACACTAACAGGGATGACATCACTCAGGACAGCACTGGACCCAATTAAAACTGAAACATCTGGTTTTGCAACACAACGCAACTTATTTCAGTCTGTAGTTCAGTTTTAATTCAAGCCCAGTTGTAATTTTTTATATATAGATTTCAAATGGTGTGTAATTTCAAAAAGCATTGTCATGTGTTCAAAAGTTTCGTATTGGAAAGATTTTTTTAATGTCTTTTTTTCTCATAAAGGCTCCATTTATTCAAAGCAAAAATGCAGTAAACAGGAATATTGTGAAATATATGATCACAATCTAAAATAACTATATTTCTATTTCAATATATTTCAAAATGCACTTTATTCCTGTGATTAAAGCTATATTTTCAGCATCATTCCTCCAGTCTTCAGTGTCACGATCCTTCACAAATCATCCTGATCTAATGATTTGCTGCTCAACAAACATTTATGATTATTATCATTGCTAAAAACAGCTTAATATTTTTGTGAAAACTGTGAGGATTTTTTTTAATTAATGAAAAGTTCAAAAGAACAGCATGAATCAGCATTTAGCTTCCTCTCTGAAAATGAGCATTCATTTCTTTATAAACATTCTTACTGTTATATATTAAATATATAAATATTGTAGCAAAACCTAAGCCTTGAGGTGAAAAGAACCGGCTGTAGAGCTCAGAGACGGCATCATGCTGTTTGTCAGCAGTTGTGACCAGGGGACATTGTCAGATCTCAACGCAACAAAATATGGAGTTAGCCTTAATGAAAACCCCTTCCAGAGTATCTAAAACCTGAGACAGAGCAGAAGTTTCACCTTCCAAACAGAAGAATGACCCTAAACACAATAAGACTATGCAACAGTTTCTTATGGGAAATACTGATTGTTTTTATATATATATATATATATATATATATATACAGTAATACCTCTGATTAACTCCAAGATCTCAAAACTCAAAATTCTCGTACACCAAAACAATTTTCCCCATTAGAATGCAATAAAAATCACTTGATTCGTTCAACATGCCCATTTTGAATATTTTTGGTTTTACCCTTATAAATTACAGTTAAAATTATAACTATTAAGATCTCATTTAAATACTAATTAATAATTGACAATTAAACTCTAAAAATACTTAGTAACGCACTTTATCTTTGAGTAGCGTCGCTGCTGGTGTGAAAGAGACAAGAGGAGGGTTTTACTGCTTACAGGGAGAATTTCATCCCTTCTTTCTTCCTCATCTTGAGTTCATTGTCTATATGCTGTACTGTACGTATATATTTCACTACGTGAACAATAGCGATCACAATTAATGTTAACAACACGAGGTAAAACCGCTGTAAATCACTTATAAAAGTATCACTGTGGTGAATGATGCAACCAAACCGAGCGACTGAGAGAATGAACGAGTGAAGGGGTGATGGGCTTTGTGAGAGGCTGTCGTTACAATATTTTCAGTAAAAATGTGCGCAAAGATGCTCAGCGTTACGACTTTTCCACAAAAAATGCGCATGGGCGAGGGAAAGATTTTCCTTTGTTTTCTGTTTCTCCCGCCACTCATTGGTTACTTTGGTCACTAATCATCACAGCTGTTCATCATTTGTTCATGTATTTAGTTCCCGCTGTTCACCCTTCAGTTTGTCGGTTGTTGTCTGTAAGAGGAAACACAACTGTTTTTGCGACCCTCGTCTTTGTAAGATTACCGTTTGTTCTAATTAAAGTACTTTTGGATCATCTTCTTCGTCTTTGGCCTTGTGACACTTATTGCTTTGTAAGACTTCCATTTTACACACAATATCACATACTATTGATAAATAGTAGGCGGTATAAAGTGTTGTGTGAATCACATGAGTTGTTGTCACGGTGCTTCACAAATGCACCTGCTCTATTAGTGCATCTTCTCTCTCCAGTGTTCCCTTCATATGAGCCCATAATAGTTTGGGTACAGATGAATGTTAGTCTGCGGAAAGGCAAACAGACTTAGAAGTTGGTAAGAGAGTTAATAACGTAGAAAACAGAAAAACTCTGCTTCTGTGTCAACAACAAACAGCAGCAGTATTGAATATAATGAGAGCTCTGGGGAAAACCCCGCCCACCGGTTTCTGTGCACTGATTGGTTGACACACGGTGCAGATGCTTTTAAGGGAGGTCATGTTGACGGCAATGTCGGTACTTTAATGTGAAATAGAGTATCATAGTGCAAAAATATAATGAGTGAGCCTGTGGCCTGTGGTCACTCATCGGCCATTATCCGCGGATGTTTCTGCTTTGGTGATGTATATCACTGACCACTGATCTGCTAATGATGCACTATTTGTGTGTAAGATATTTTAACTTTTGGCTGTCTTAAAATATAATATAAAGTAATATAAATATAAATCAAGGTTATTATCATTTATTAAAAACATTACTTTATTAAATAAAAAATATATTTTATTTCAGCCAGTTGCCAACATTTAATAAAGAAGCTCAGTTTATTCCTGTGATTAAAGCTGAATTTATTAGATGATAAATACAGTAAAACAGTGTAATATTATATCAGTGTAAAACAGCTGTTTTCTATGTGAATATATAGTAAAGTGTCATTTATTCCTGTGATTAAAGCTGAATTTATTAGATGATAAATACAGTAAAACAGTGTAATATTATATCAGTGTAAAACAGCTGTTTTCTATGTGAATATATAGTAAAGTGTCATTTATTCCTGTGATTAAAGCTGAATTTATTAGATGATAAATACAGTAAAACAGTGTAATATTATATCAGTGTAAAACAGCTGTTTTCTTTGTGAATATATAG